>WHUY01000059.1:0-317364 GCA_015179035.1 Tirmania nivea | reverse complement strand
AATTGTCCTGTCCGGCATCCGCAGAAGTCTCCGCCACTTACACAATGTCTGCCAACAGAGTATGAAGCTGGAAAGGTCATTGCGACAAGACCATTGAACGATCTGAGACGGCTTCAATTCAATCCGATATCGCCCTTCCCAGAATGCGTACGAATACACGCTTGCCAGATTCTTCCATGAGAGTAAGACCTCATTAACAATATTGATCGTTTTTTAAGCAAAATCTGCTACACCTGGGTCTTTCCGAGGGTCATGGAGTCCATTTTCAGTCGGATATACATGGAGAAATAAAATGCGTCAAATGATTGACCAACCT
This sequence comes from Tirmania nivea, assembly GCA_015179035.1. Taxonomy (NCBI): domain Eukaryota; kingdom Fungi; phylum Ascomycota; class Pezizomycetes; order Pezizales; family Pezizaceae; genus Tirmania; species Tirmania nivea. Next base: position 317,048 of record WHUY01000059.1, on the reverse strand, counting down.
GAGTGGCAGAAAGGAACAGTTGACTTTCACCTCCAAAAGGGCTGTGCATTCTATTATAGGGACCTTGAGGATACGTTACGATATCTACTTCAGCAACGTTGCCTATGCTGAATATCTAGTTTTCGCGCCGATTCAGGAATTCGATGAGGAAGGTAACCGGGGTATATACAGACATGCATACCGGTGATTGGTGGTGGAGAACGCAGGTATAGAACTTTTCCAGGGGATCCAAGAGCAGGTGCTGATGATATTGTAGAAGACGCTGCCGATTGGGTCATCGCTGGTACCTGTGCTTCTCACGTCAGATCAAACTTGCCTCACGAATTTTTCTGGGGACAAGAAATTATGGCCCTTGTTTATGAGTATTGGCAATATTCGCGCAGAAATTCGCATCAGCCATCAGCACAAGCATGGATCCTGATGGGCCTTTTCCCGGTCGGCCCCAAGCGGAACAACAAATTCCAGGTTTCTCGATAAAAGAGCAGGAGTATGATGCGCTTAGAGTACAACACAGATAGTTGCACATATCCTATTGCCCTTGATACGGGTATTCAAAGTATGTATGTGATCGTGGACGGGGTCATGAGGGTCTTGTACTAATAACTTTCATAGGCAGGTGGGACGGACATCCTCTGTGGAGACGGCAAGGTTAGGAAGTGCATACCAATTCTCTCCGCTTGGCTTGCCGACCATATGGAAAATGTCAATATCCATGGTATTAAGACCAATCGCTGCCCCGTGTGTATTGCAAGTCCACAGGAACTTGGAATTCTCCCAAAGAAACCACTCGCCTTGCACAATCACGCAGATTATGAGAGGCTGTATCAAGCCGGAGATCTAGAAAGGTATGTAGCCGATGACGATATGACTACGGTATGGTTAACATCTGGGTAGGTTGCGTGATGCTGGAATAAAGCCTTTCGAAAACGCCCTGTGGATACAGCTGCGAGTTCTAGGTATCCAGCCACCACACATAGTCCGCGGTGATATACTTCACAACATTCTTCTGGGATGCTAAAGCATATGATGGGCTGGATAGAGCAATTTCTTAGCAAACACCAGCGCTTGGAGGTATTCGATAGGATATGGGAACAGACTCCAGCATATCCAGGGTATCGACCACCTAGAAAGAGATATCGGCAGGTTACGATGTGGAGTGGTACGGAAATGCGAGGAGTTAATCATGTGATTTTAGCTTGCTTTACAGCAGCGCTACATGATCCAATAACAGACGCCCCAAGTCTCTCAGCAGGAGCTAAAGCCGACAGCAAGAGAGCGATCCGTTGTGTACGATATCTGACGGATTTCTGCCTTATGGCACAATATCGGAGTCATACGCCACAGACGATAGGTTATATGGATCAATACCTCCGGAAATTCCATGATAACCTAAATGTCTTCAGTGAGTTTCGGGCTACAAAAAAGGATCATCGAGATGCAAAGGAGGCTTCAAGGGAGCTGGCAGTTGATCAACTTGAGGCCCGTCAAGCTAAACTAGATGAATATTTCGAACTTAGTGCCACAAAACGAAAGAAAATAGCTACTGAAGAACGACAGGAGAGACAACAGGTGGTTCAAGACATTCTGTCACAGGCTGATTTTAATTTTCCGAAGATGCATCTGCTATCCCACTATGGTATGCAAATCAGAGATTTCGGAAGTCTCCCTCAGTACTCCACGGAGATTACAGAAGTTCTACATAAGCCATTGAAAGATGCTTATCGAAGGTCTAATCGTGTGAATGCCGCCGAGCAAATACTGGATGTCATTACAGTTGAACATGCATTGCGAATGAGGGAATTGAACATGGAGGTATGGAGTCGTGGGTATGACTTTGGTCGCGAAATTCTTGGTGTCATCAGGAAGCGGGGTGCTGAGGACTTTGAGAAGGCAGTGGTAGATGCGGAGAAACTGCAAAGTCCAATATTAGGAGGTAAACAAGCTTCAGATAGTCCGGAAGGGACTCCTATGCAGACACTTGCAACGAGGCTGGTTCTTGCACAGCTTCCAGAGTGCTTTTACCAATACTTGAGGTTGAACATGGGTGGCAGAGAGGCAGCTATAAATGTGGAAGAGGTCGCACGTTTCCCGACGCACTATTATACGCAGCTATCTATCGGGGTACAAGAATTCCAGGGCGAAGGTAGGAAGACGCATAATGTCCGGTGGACAGCAGGGCAGGTATTTCGCAACCAAGGTCAGTCTAGGGAGGATTGGGTATGGGTGCGACGGAGGGCACGTTCAGAGTCTCCAAGAGGTAATTTGGATGGAAAGATTGTCGGCAAACTAGAAGGGCTTTTCAGCGTGCGGGATAATATGAACAGGCTCCATGAAGTAGCGCTGGTATCGTTACTTCGAGTGCGAGGTTCCAGTACACCAGGTGGGGATGAGGGAATGGTTCGCATGGAGCGGCGGGGGGATGGGAAGGGTATGAATATAGTAAGAATTACGGATATTGAAGGAATGGCGCATTTGATCGGGTTAAGGGAAGAAAATATGTGGTTGGTAAATAATAGGATTGATTTGAATACGTGGAATGAGTTATATGGGGAATGAGGTGATATCGGTGTCTAGATCAAGAATTGGAATTGTATAATAATAATATAATGAGTCAAATAGCTAGCTAAAAGTGAGGGCGGTAAAGGTCTACTGGCGGCTATTTCTTATGTCGGAGGTATACGGTATTATAGTAAACTAAGACAGAGTTGTTAGAGGACGTATGAAGACCAACATGGAGTTATAAAGGTGAAATAGAAGATGCTAGTACTTGTAGTGATAGAGAAAGGAAAAGAGAAAGATATAGAAAGGCATCTGGATGGTAAGGGGCAGGAAAAGTATGCATATGATGTATAGGATAAAATAGGTCGGCAGAGAATCTGAAAAGGGGTGTCCGGACGCTGGGGATAGGAGTAGTACGTGTATGATACCTGGGAGGTAATAGGTCAGAAAGGTATCTACAGGACGCCATAAAAGTCAATAATGACGTGTGGAAAAGCATGGGCGTCCAGGCGCCTCTGCAGGGCGTTGTAACGTCATAAATTTCTTGCTGATGTTCGAGTAACTTCAAAATAATATACAAGTACTGATGAGCCTTATATAGGATTTTAGAATCTGCTAGAACTCAACTTTTGATATGCTTACTTGAGTATTATAGCTACAGTTATACATTGAGTAATAGATTAGTCTGGCTACAATAGAAGGAAAGTATAGCTAGTTGTAGTTGAGTCAAGATAAATAAGCCTAAATTCAAGAGCCTACAATTTTTCTAAAACTGCTGTCTGATTATATATATACTATTTCTATAGGCCAGCATATGACTATATATAATACATTTTTTATTTATAATAATATTTTCGACCATATTGAGAAAGAATATAAATATATACATAAACTTTCACCTAGTATGATATAGACAGCAGGATTTTTATATGTAATAAAAGAGTATCAGGTAATATTATAAAAGTATTATTTGAGGATAGAAAAATAATCGCTCATCTATAATCTAGTGACTATTCTAGATCTATCAAAGCAATTATTCTTATATAGGGAATAGAGAAATATTATAGTATAGGATCCTCCCATGAACCCAAAAACTATAGACTGTATACTATACTTAGAATATTATAAGTAAGTATTAATTTTACTAATATTTATATAGAGTTGATTCTATGACAATAGATACATCCGTAATATAGTGAAAAAAATGAGATTCTAACTTAATTAGGTACCTAGGATATAGTTTAAAGACTATTTTGATTTCAACTATGCCAAGTATATACCAAAGCTCTAGGCTCAAAAGAGTCGCTTTAATGATTTGGAGCAATCTTATATCCTGTATCAACTATAAGAGTAGATAATAACCCAATCAGTATATATTTTGGATATCCAGAGATACTTAATTAGTAATCTAGCCATACTAGATAGACAGTGCCCCTTATCCTAGTGGAAGATTTATGTAACTAAATATCCTATGCTAGTATGAATAGCAAGGGATATATTAAGTATTCTATTGATATCTATAGTAGTCAAGTATATATTTAGTAGTACTTAAAATATTTTGCCTTATTGCCAAAACTAAATGAGTAACCAGATAATCATTATACTAATATTGACTAAATTTTAGGACTTGATACATACAAAATATATAGTTTTAGACCTAGAAGACACTCCTATATATGTGGAAGAAGGCCTAGCTAATCTCGATGAAATTGATATAAGTAAGGAGAGATAGGTACTCAAATATGATCATCAGCAAAAATATTATATTACTGATTCTTTTACTAATTTCCTGTCTTTTTCTATACCTTTTGTATCACCTGGCTATTATATTTACTTTCAGAACCTTCCTAGACCCGACGGGATCTCTCTAAACTCTATTAATCTTTTTCTGGACCTTGCTGGTTCATTTTAAATCTTTCTCTAGCTTTCTTCTCAAAGCATTCATATTTTTTCTAATTTATCTTTATACTTATTCGTTTGGTCATCCAGTTATTCATATGGTCATTCATCATATTGCTCCCTTAGTCATCTGTTAATATTTCTCATATTTTGTCACGATACTTATTCAGTAGCCTATATATCTCTCCGGTTGCTCGTTTCATCATCTGATCTTCTCAATCAATTCTTTATTCATCTACTTACTTTAGTTCTTATTTTATTATCCCTATTTAATCTTCAGTTCATTTGCTCAGCTATTCCTAAGTCTTTAGCTTCTGTCACCCTTGATATTACCCTGATATTACACCCTCGATCATCTTTCAGGTATCTCTTTATCCCTTAGTCTTCGTATTCACTCACTCCTTCTCCTTAGTACAATACTTATCCCATCTACTACTATATTTCTATAGTTCAATGAATTTATTATTTGCCATACAAATTATCTAAATCTAATCTACTATTACTACTTATTGAATATACTCTTACAACTGCCTATTTACTATAGTATCTTACGCTTCCTTCATACTACTCTTGTTAGCCTTGCAGGTAACCAGTCGTAGACGTTCTATTACTAACTCTATCCAAATATCCGACTTGGTCTCTCTGACTCACCCTCATAATATCTATTCCAACAACCTTTCTAGTTTAAGTAATATAAAAAATATATTGAAAAACCGTAATTTGATATCCTGAATAGTATCGTATTAAATATAAATTGCACCTACACCGTATACATATTAAAAACGTTCCTCTATAGACAAGAGGTAGTTGGAAGCTATGTTAGTTTCAGTAGCACTCATGGACTGCAATCCATAATCGAATTTCTAGTTAGTAACTAATCGGTTAATAAATATACTAATACGTTTCTACATCGATTTGGTTGTTGACATTCTAGAGGGTTGGGATCGCCCTGAGTTGTGTTGATATAAGGTGTATTGGGCCTTCGATACAGTGGATATTACATGCCCATTGACCATGTTGGACTTTCTGAACTGTAATGAAACCTATCATTGTATTTGGGAGTCCACTTATAGTTAGGTATTCGTAAACATCATATACTATGAATTCCATAATCTAGCTATATTGGCGGTGCTGTTGGAAAAGTAGGAATTTTAGGAATGGCAAAAATGTGTTAGGAGCATACGACGGATAAGTCAGATTCTTAGGGACTATCCAGGCATAAAACAAAATTGGCTGGCCAACACGCCGGCCTTGGAATATATCTTCCTCATTTGAGCTACTCATATGAATCCATACGGGGTGCACAATTCCTTTCATCGTATCACTACTTGGTTGGCACCTAAGATAAATCCTTCTGTACTTATTAGGTACTTGGAATGTACACGATATAAATTTAATCTTATTAGCTTTTTGTAAGATGACCTCATTGCGAAATCTTTCATAATCGATGAAATATTATCCCAACTAATTGAAGGGGAATATATTATCCAATAACTACTAGAAAAGGCACTAAATACTATAGCATTCAAACCTGGCATTGGCATCCTTCAGAATTACCCTTTCTTATAAATTATTTATCAGTGCTGTTAAGTGAGGTCGTATGTACTCTGCTCTGCCTGGGACGTGTGGAGGGCTATCAATCTATTACGGACTATCGGGATTACATGATTGGCGTATTCGCCGCGCTCGCTGCGTATTCAGTAGTTTGATTAGAGGGGGGAGCAGGTCAAGGATTCAGGCTGAATCAGGTGTATAAAAACTGTTCAAGGTGAGGTAGGTTAAGTTAAGTCATATCATTGATATCCCCAAATCAGCGTCCAGGTAGGCTAGCAGTTGCTTGATGAAGTTGACTCAGTTGGTGAAATGATATACATTCTTGAGGCTCATATGAAGCCCTTCTAAAACGTCTATTGTCCAGCTATCATAAGATTCATGTTGCCGTAGATGATCCGTGAGATGAGAAAACAGATGCATCTTAGGAAAATTGAAATTGGGTCACTTATGAGCTAGCAAGAATACATCCTTGAGGTTATAAAACTCAGCCAGAGTATTATTAATAGAGGATAAAGAGGTCTCGATATGATATCATTGTTGAGCGAGAATTATTACTTCTAAGAGGTGTCAAGTAGTAAGTAATACCCGGAAGTGCATGTCTGGATGACGTTATTCATTCGTAAGTTTCAATAGAGGGGTTAGAGATACTAGTAAATAATGAATTAGTTGACGGATATCTTTATCTTGCTATTACTGAATGTGATTGTATCTCTTGTTTAAAATCATTAGTTCCGGATACTAGGGTGCATGTTGCAGAAATACCTCCCATTGGTTAGTAACATCACATTCGTCGAGATAATGGGTAATCTAATTCATCAAATGCGTTTTTACTATATTGAGAATATAAATATGTAACTAATCGAAATACCATAATGAATAGAGATTACAACTAGGGTATTCTTCAAATTTGTTAACCATTAGCAAAATTCTGGCAGTAGTCTGTCTCTACTTTGCCATTTTCTGCTATTCAGATAGGGAAGTTGAGGAAGGGGAATTTCTGTAATATTAGTGGGTGGCAACTAGCTTATTGTTGGATATGTAGGTGGCAGGGTCTCGATCACGCTATCTATCAGGTGGCTTAGGATTACTGAATTTTCTATCGAGGCTTCATAAACGGGATATCTATTCAACTTGACGAGAGTGACAGTGCATTATTCTGGCTAATCAGCAACTCAACCATTGAGAATGAAATAACATTTGCGTGTAAAATCATTAGAATATATAACAGACTGTGAACTGGGTATACGAAGTAGTCATAGGATATGATGGATGGTGGCATGCCATTGCATGTGTGATTCGATATTATCGATTTTGATTATTGGCAAGAGTCCGATGCAAATCCAGGCTCTGGTAAAACGTTCCCTATGAATGGCTTTCAGTATATTCCCTATTGTCATGTACAATAGCTATATTGATTTGTCACCTAAAAAGTTGGTGAGATGAGCTTTATCGGAAGCACAAATTATAGGGACAATTGTACTGTGTTTAGGATACTCGTTCTACGTCTTCTACTACCAATCTGAACTGTACAAATCACCATAAATTCATTTTCCAATGAAGTTATATTACCTGACTGGTGCATAAATTAGACTATTACCAAATGACCGATTACGGAGTAATAGTTTCATATACTTGATAATGTCCCTATAGTATATTGTGCCAACTTTCGGAATTGTATACTCATGCCAGGTGCTAAAGCTATATTGCATTGGATTCGATATAACGGGAGATAAACCATAGTATATATTAGTTAGTTGCTACAAGAACTGCAATTCATTAGCGTTTTTGAACATTGCCATATCTCCGTCAAGGCCTCTTTCTAGAACGTAATTAATATTTGATTTAGTGCTATCATTTCTCTAGTAGGCATAAGCTAGGTCATAATTTTTGGAGGTTTGAAAGGGTTTCCATGGCTGCCAGTCTAGATACTCTCAAGGATGCTTCTATTTAGGGTCTTGCATAGTCGTGCCACAATAGTAGGAGTATTATACTGTTTGAGAAACCTGCATTAGTATGGTAGAGGAGCTTTCCAAATTGATGGGGGTAGGATCGTGACATATAGGGACACCGTTGCGTGAAGTATTTGTTTGGTCAAGGATTGGTTCAATATCTATATTTAATGCTTGTCTATTTTATTCATCTTCAGTATGCGTTTAGTTCATCTTGTCTTCGTCTTCTAATGAAATATCATCGATTGAGGGGAGCATAGACTTAGTTGACCAATTCTAATAGATCCTGGAAATATGAATTGCAAGGCCTCGAGTACTATGGAAATTAGTCTGCTAGCAGACATCACAGGGGTATATAAATGGCATAAAACTACGCGCCTAATGGGATTGTCTAGTAAAGCAGCAGTAGAGTAGGTCGTTGGCAAATACTATCAGCTTAGAGCAGTGTTAGTACAATAACTTGGTGAATTTATACAGATAAAAGGGAACTACCTAGCCGACCATAGAAGGAGCTTTGGCTTGGACTCTAGCCACAATATGGCAACTGTAGAACTAGTAAAATATTGGCCTATATGCGATATGGGCTTATAGGCTTATACATATGAAATAAATGAAAAGAAGAAGAAACAACTGCACTATAAAAATTGCTTGAGTTTTGAAATATGAGAGAATGGAAATCTTGATCTAAAGTTTCGAAGAGAGGGTTAAGAAGTGGGTAGCTAGGATGTTGAATTGGTTACAAGTATTAGTCTACTTTTAGAATCGTCTCACAAAATGAAAGGTTCATTTTCTTGCCTGAATTCATTGCTGATTCATTTATTCGGAGCAAACATAGATACCAGACTACACTTGTCTAGGTTTGGTTGCAACTCTACTGTAGGCTACTACCCCATATAGTATTTTGCAGGTCAACAGGATAGCCTAGGTGCCAAACCAGACTAGAGATAGGGCTAGCCCATAAAGGATATTACATTGACCCATAAAATGCTGTAGTCTTGTTACATCCTAAAGATCTTCATTTACCTAAAACTAGATCTTCTATTTTAGTGTTTATACTTAGCCAATTAGTTTGCTTGTTTATCTGGTTGGCCAAGTCCACTTACACCCAATAGTCTGGTTGTATCCCTAAGATCTTCTTCTCCTGAAACTAGATTACTGGGAATGCACCTACTTGATAGACTCTTTTATAAATATCTTGTTTTAGTCCTGTAGCCAATTAGTCTCCTTGCTTATCTGGTTAGCTAAGCCTACTTGCACTCTATGTTTAGTTGCATCTCTAAGATCTCCTTTTTTTGAAACTACATTAGCTGATTAGTACAAACATACTTCTGAGTGTACTAACCAGACTAGCCTGAGTTTATATATGTAATTTGTCTTTTCTGACGTTATGATTATTGTGGGCTCACCCCTATAGGCACTATATCAGTTGAGGGACCTCCAGCTAGAGAGTCATCCAAGGCACCAATAGAATATTCGATGATGCTGAAGCAGATGGATCATCCATCGGTAGATCCAGAGATAGAATAAGATGACTCACATATATATAGATAGAGTAAACAATAGACTTGAATATAGATAATAGAAATAGACAATAGAAATAGACAATAGATATAGATGATATAGAATAGATACTACCTAATAGACCAAAACCAAAGTTTGCCACTGCCTAGTCTCAATTGCTACTGCTATCTATGTGGTATATAGGTTTGTTAGTACCTATTAAGGAATAAGGAATAAAGAAGTAAGATACTTACTTTTCTATCACCCGAAGAGCCTAGCCCAGGCATAGCTAGTGTAAGAGAGCAAAGATAGAAAAACTAAGACAAAATAAGCATATAAAAGAAAACAACCCCCCTCTTTCTCCCCTCCCCTCCCCTCTCTTCCCCTCCCTGCCAGCCTTCCCCACCAGCTCTCCCCACCAGCCTTCCCTGCCAGCCCTCCCCTCCCCTTCCCGCCAACCCTCCCTGCCAGCCTTCCCTACCAGCCCTCCCCCCCTCCCTGCAAGCCCTCCTGTTAGCCCTCTTCCTCCTTCTCGCCAATCCTCTTCCCTCTCCCCACTAGCCCTCTTCCCCCTCCATACTAGCCTTCCCTGGTAGCCCTCCCCACCCTTCCCTCTCCTTGCCAGCCCACTACCAGCTCTCCCCTCCTCCACTAGTCCACTTCTCCCTCCGCCAGCCTTCCCCTCCCTCCACTAGCCTACCCTTCCCCTCACTAGTCTTCCCCTCCCTCCACCAGCCTACCCCTCCCCTCACTAGTCTTCCCCTCCCCCTGCCAGCCTTCCCCTTACTCTACTAGCCCACCTAGAGGGGAGGGCCAGGAGTGGGCATAGTGGTGCAGATTCATATATCTTTAGGAGGGCTGGTAGGAGGCGTGGCGGTGGTTGTTTTAAGGGGAGGGCCAATATAGGGTATGGCGGGGGAGGAAGGGGTGTTTTTTATTATATTTTCCTTAGTTAGGGAGGCTGGGTACTCATGCAATCCGTTGTCCCATAGATATACTGAGTCTCCTAAGATGAGGGAACAGGGCCATCTTATAGCCTTAGGCTCTATAGACGTATAGACTTTAAAAAAAAAAAAAAAAAAACTCCTCCCCTCACTAGTCTTCTCCTTCCCCTACCAGCCTTCCCCTTCTTCTACCAGCCCACCCCTCCCCTCAGTAGTCTTCCCCTCCCCCCAGTAGTCTTCCTCTCCCTATGTCAGCCTCGCCAGCCCTCCCCTCCCCCTGCTAGCCCTTCTGTAGCCAGCCAACCCTTTTTTTTTATATTTTTTTTATATTTTTTTTTTATTTTTAATACTTATTACTCCTATTCGTTCTCAGTAAGGGGAATATAAACATGAGAAGCCACTCAGAAACCCGAGAAGATTCAGGACAAGGTAAATGTAGAAAGCAAAAACAAAAGCAAAATTGGTAAAGCATAGAAACTATTCAAATAATATTGCTGTGGTAGTTACTACCTCGTATTCCAGTCTATCTATGAAGCTATATCAGGTATTATATTCAGTACCAAATTAGTCTCCGAGTCTGTAACTGTCTTCAAATCACAGTCAACCTAATGATTATCCTACCTAGCTTTCTCCTTATATAACAATGGAGGAGGTTAGCTACAAAGCTAATGGGTGGCAGGTTGATACTTGACTAGTTAATACTTGGACTAGTTAATGCAGTACTGTAAAATCCGTTTTGCCTTAATCCCTGCCAAAACTTGGCAATCTATTAATCGCTATAGAACAGCATCAAGATCGATAGTCTGGCTCCCACTAGCCCTTTAGTAGGTAGTGATGGTGGTCATGGTAGAGAGACTAGTGGTAATAGGAATCCTAGTCGTAGTAGTGGTAGTGGTAATAGTAGAAGTGGTAGTCGTCGTAGTAGTGGTCTTAACTATACATATAGACAGTATAATAAGAAGAATGATAATAACAGAGAGGTAGTACAAATACATCTTGATATACTTATAAGTAGTTTGATACTGGTTTAGTATATATGATACTAATATTGTACTATAGAGTAGATTGGGCAAGAGAAGATATTGTGTAGGGTTCTATAGAGGCTAGAATAGGGTACTATATCTTGATGCATAAAGATATCATACTATACGAGAGGCCAGGGCCCACAAGATTATTAATATTAATACTATCTCTAGCTTAGTTGCTGCTGCAATATATGTCATACTTTACTGAGATACCATATGAAGCAAGCATACCTTAGTCAAGAGTCATATGGGAAAGTCTGTCTAACTCTCAAACCAGTAAAACATTGCATCAAATAGCCTCAAGAGAATCATATAGAAAAATCCATCTGACTCTCAAACTGGTCAAACATTGCATCAAATAGCTCTGGGGAGAGTCATATGGGAAAATCAATCTGACTCTCAAACCAGTCAAACATTGTATTAAATAGCCCTCGGGAGAGTCATATGGAAAGATCCGTCCGACTCTCAAACCGGTCAAATATTGTATCAAATAACCCTCAGGAGAGTCATATGGGGAAATCCATCTAACTCTCAAACTAGTCAAATATTGCATCAAATAGCCCTAAGGAGAGTCATACGTAAAAATCCATCCGACTCTTATTCTTATCATAAAATATACTAAGCGAGCATATAAATCATTATATGAAAACAAAAATAAATATAAATACAATAATCAAACATAAACTAGCATACCATAAGTATCAAAAATAAATAAAATGTCAAAAATGTCAAAAAAATGCACACATTCTTCCTTCCTTTTTAGTGTTAGTGTCAAAAAATAAATAAAATGCAAAAAAAACATCAAAAAATGCAAAAAAATCACAATTCCCTTCATATTCATCCTTCCCAGTCAACCTATCATGCCTTCAAAAATACAAAAACAAAAACAAAAAATCTTTATAGTCTATTTATCTTTATCTTCTTCTTGTCCGTCCTCCAATACTACTACTTTCAATTACAATCCTGCTACCAGCATTCTTATACAGTGTTTGATTCTGTCCACTGATATCCCTTCATCAGTAAGTACGAGCTCTTTTCTATGCTCGGACTGTAATATCTCCTGTAGTTTTTTGACTACTTCTATATCTGCCTTCAAGTTTGTATCCAGCGTATCTAGCTCCTTTTGTAGTGTTTTTAATAATTCAATTTATTCGGTCATGCATTCTTTATCCTTCATATACTTAAATTGTATTCTTTAGTATATTGATCTCTTTGGTGACCGATATCTTCTTCTCTTTGGCATTTCTCCTTTATGCCTTAATCTCATACTTTGACCTCTACTATTCCCACCTCTTCTTACTTGGATTGTTACTTATATAGTAAGTTATATAGCTATTGCTTGTATGGCAGGTTGTATAGTTGCTACTTGTGTAGCAAGTAGTACATTTGTTGCTTGTATAGCAAATTGTACCGAAGTCTGCCCTTGCACTTGCTGGATCATTTGGTTAGCATTTGTTTTTGCATCTAGTAGATCTGCTACTTTCATTTTTGCTATATAATTAGTGTAAAAAGCTCTTAGATCTTTTGGTAAAGCAGGTAGAAGTAGCTCATCCTAAAGGACCTATTTTATATCCTCTACTATCAAGTAATTATCCTTCTAGATTTTTGCTGTCTCTATTCGGTCCCTAATTTCAATGACAAATCGAGGTATAATGTCATTCGTTAGTCCTATTCCTCTCTTATACAATAGTTGTTTTATTGCGAATAAACACTACCTTACAAACTCCACAGATGGCCATGGTGGCATCAAGTAATCTAATTCTGTCATCCACTGATCTCTCCAGTATTTCCCCATAGCAAGATTATAGTTTTGCCTCCTCTTCACAGATTCTTTATATGCTTACCTAAATTTATTGAGCTCCTCCATTCGGAGTTCATCAATTGCATCTTCTCGGGATACCCCCCAGGCTTGTAATTCGGTGTTGGTAGTGGCTTCGATAAGCTTTGACTGTGTGGCAGCCAGCGCTCCTACTTTCTCCTCTGCTTATCTAGTCAATCTAGCTATACCCTTGAGGAAGCTCCATTAATTTTTCTTATTAGCTATAGATCTGATAGCTCCCTCAAATTCTTCGTTCATTGTACTTTCCTTCATCATTATTTGCTGGAACCTTTCCTATAGTTCTGTAGCTGCAATCGTCATCGGTCTTGGAGTAGTAGTAGTCAACATCGTGGTAATGTGACATAGTAGTAATTAATGAGATGAATTGGTGCGAGGTGTTGTTTTTTATATCTGCTTGAGAGGTTGTTATGCTAACTAGACTAGGTATTCTGGGTTCTGATTTTTAACGAACTCAACTCTACATAACCAGACTACATACCCCACTTCTTATTCACTTTCAAACGAGGCCAAATATAGCTAGCCATAAACAATGACTCATAGTTGATAATCTTTATACTAAAACCAAAACATATAAAAAAAATTAAATAAAAAACATAAATAACATTTACGATTCCTTCTAATCAAGTTCCATTTCTACCGCTTTATTCTACAATACAGATTTTCTCAAGACTAGAATATATCCATCAAAATCTATTGAAAGTACATGTAGCACGAAACTAATATAAATCATTATACTAGCATCATTTATCATGTAATATAATGATCACATGGAAAGTTGGCCGCATGTATCCTGGTTTCCATATTGCAGTAGCTAGGGAGCGCTTAAAAATTTCGTACCTATTGTGGAGATATAGCTATTCTATTTTGCTCAAGTTTATTTCTTGGCTTAGTGTAGCCATTAGCTCGGTTCTTATCTCGGTTACTAGATATATGATAGACTAAAGATACAACTTGGGAGCTATGCCATTTGCAGTCACAATGATAATGTAGGTTGGCAGCTTTGGCTTAGTTTTCTAACCTATTGAGGTAATTTATGTAGAATGTTTTTATTCCAGAATCAGCGACTAAAAAGTAGTATTAGAAATTCGGATGACAACTTAAGTTTGTTTACTTTAATAGTTCTACAGTGAAGTAGTCTAGTTATAGTAAGAGTACACTAATGGTTCTAACTGTATTGACTGTTTGTATAATACGACAAGCTTTCAGGTTATGGCTATGAGATTGAATTTTCTTTGTTCAAAAAATTTCTATGTTTGATATGGAAATGGGGTGGATTATAAATATCATTGGATTGGGTTTCAATATATAAGGCCAGTGGTGGATACTTCAGTTATAATTTCCCACCCTTATCCTACTATCGTCATTCTTACTACTCTCACCCTCATCCTTCTACTCTCATAGGGTAAAATTTGGTTTAGGTGTATATTGGGTAATGCTTGTTTGGGTTCCTGGGCTAACTCTTATAGGTAAGCCAAGTTATCATGCCAGCCGTCCAAATGAAAGATAGAGAACTATAGGACGTTTTTAGTTTTGATGACGGGGACAATTAGACTAGGTTTAATTATGACACTCTCTGTTGGATGTACTTTTGGGATAAGCAACTGTTTGATAGTCCTCAGAGGAGACCAAAACTGTTCAAGTCTTGCACGGAAGAACTCCTGACAGCTAGTGGTCCGGTTGCAGAACCAATAGCTCAAATACAGAGATATTTGGAGGCTAATCCAGATATTAGGTGGGATGCAGTTTCAGTCATATACCAATATCTAAAACAGAGGGCAAAGTTTTGGTGCCTCAAATTTCGGATGAAAGAAGAGCAGAACGACTTGTTACGAATGGTTAGAAGTGGATCGTATACAATAGTAGGGCCGACCCCACCAAAGAAAGGTATGACAATAAGAAGTATATCAAAAGTACGGGGGTGCATACAAAGTTTGTATACATTATCATTTGCATGGTAATATAGAACTAATGAGAGTCAGGAACAGCAAGAGATATTTCAACAGATGACTGTCCTGGAGAACAAGTGACAATAGTCATAAAATCGTGGTCAGAAACATATCAACTAGAGATCAAGCAAAAAAGAATATACGTACGGGTTAGCAATATAAACTCATGGTCCAAATTGTACCAATAGCAAGTCTCTTCGGATCAAGTTCTCCAAAATATAGATGAAGTTCAGCTCAATATGGAATGGTATACCTGCAACATATATGGCTCCGAAACTATCTACAATGATACTGAATGGAAGTCCCTCATGGCAAGAGTTAGGACTCAAGTGGTCCAAAAAATTATTATTATGGTTAGTTGGCATACATTATTTCTTGGGTGAATAGTTACTAAATTAGGATTAATCCGTAGAAATATAAGTAGTTGGAGTTGGTGAACTGATAGGAACTTGGAAGTGAAGAGTAGGAGACGGAAAATGAAACAGCGTCTCTAACTAGGGTCAAGCCCAAACGAAAGAAGCTTACATCAGCATATACCCCCCCTATGAAAAAAAATAAGAAGGCTGTTTCAGAAGAAATATTGGCAGAAATAGATGAGGAATAGTCATCGCTAGAACCTGCCCACCCTGCCAAGCTAAAAAGAAAGTCCCGAATACGAGTACTAGCACCCACAACAACACCTACACCTGCACTAGTACCGTCACCTACAGCCGCACTTACACCATCATGAGCATCAGCATCTGCATTAGTATCTTCATCATTATCATCACTATCATCATCACCATCACTCCTACAATGGCTAGCTAGGATAAAGATGGCTATACAAACGAAACCTATACATCGTCCCTCATCGGCTAGTGCATCTTCTGCACCGACTGAGTGGGATAAGCTTTTCAGCAGTAGTAAGGCGGAGATTGGGACTAGCGTAACTATGTTTAATGACTATGATGATGACTTGCAATGTGTACTGGAATGTGATGAGATATTTGTAGATGATTTGGGATTTAGCAACTTTACTGGGTCATTGAGTGATGATTATCCTACAGTAGTATAAGAGCAAGTTATGGAAATATTAGGGAATAGTTTATTGCTAGGAAAAATTCAATTGGATGCTAGAAAGTTATTTGATAAGCTTCCACCTAGTATACTAACTAATAACAAGAGGTTGAGCACAGTGTCGTGGGTATTATAAGCGTACAATAGTAGTTATAAGGGAACCCTAATATTACATCCGATTGGCTTTAGAGAGGTGATTAACACATGCATTTGTGGAATCTTGACAAATTTTATATAGCTAACTACCTCCATATTAGCTCGAAATTGTCTTAGCATTAGTATAGTTTTTTGGGCAGGGGAAGGATCATATGAAGGCTGCTGGAGTAAAATGTGAACCTTGGTAAAAGAGACCAATGATAGTTATTATGTATGAATCTACACCCATGCTAGCCTATTATGAATTTATATACTAATCTCATTCAGTAACCAGAGTATCCCATTTATACAGTAAAGGTATCTAGTCAAAAAGTTAAATAAACTTATGGACATTATTGTAGTTTCGGATTCAGCTGTGCAAAACTTCATCCAACAGATCAACAATTGAAAACTGGGTGAGATATACATTTGCCTAGTTCGGGTAAACCTTGACCAGTCATCTCTCGAATGTTGGAAGTACATTTGTGGAATTGATTTTAAATTTTACATCTACCTGAATATACACAGTTACTTCTAAAACAATGTAATGATCTTGGAGACTATGATGCTAGGGATTAAAGCTGGATTTCAACTCTTTGTCTTTACAATACTATTCATTGGAGGTATGCAGGACTTCATTAACATAGCTAGACTCGTGATACAGTGGGATGGAGAAGACTGGCAAACAGAGAATAGGTTGGGGGCTGTAAATGGCTTCATTAATAAGATAAAGACGGGAAGTAAAGGCTTTAAAACTTTGACCAGCAAGCTTGCAAATTGGATATATGCAAATGAGCATACTGTAGATGCTAGCGCAAAGTCTTTCCTATTTTGAGCTAGGTATGATATTGGTCAACTGCAAATTTTATCTGTTATACTGAAAGATGTAGTTCGACTCAATGCCGGATGGGAGGGATTAAGGTTCATAACAGGTTCAATTCTGAAATGAGTCTGGCTCTATAGTAATTTGTCCATCAATGTAGGACTAATAGATACATCATTGGATCTTAATGGGAAGATAGTAGATCAAGATTTTTATGGAACAAGAGGTTGATTGGATATGTGGGGGATTGGACTGGTACCTGCCTTTTGCGTAGACAAGCTTATTAGAGGAGTCAAATAGTATAATAAGGAAGCTGGAGAAGCACTTGTAAGTGACTCTGAAGATGATGACCTCCTATGATAGGTTGATATATGTTTTGTCAATCTTTGTGTACAGGCATACTGGTTGAAACTGATTAGTGATATTCTACTCTGACAAACTAGTATGATAGCTGATTAGGGGTAAGCAGGCAATTACCGGCTTGACGAGTGGTATGAAACTATGTAAAGTATAGGTGATGGATTATGGTATGAGTTTGTGGGATCATTACATTGCATACATAGATTAGAAAAAGAATGTAAGGGAGAGCAAGGGCAGCAGCGTTCTGGTAGCGACGTACTAAGCTACATGGCAAGGGTAGGATTTTTCAAAGGCGTCGACCTGCATTTTTCTCCAGCAACCATAGCTCGAACAATATAAAGCACATATACTTAGGCAATTCTTTAATTATGACTAAAGAAGAATGAACAAGCTATAAGTATTTGATGTGAATAAGGGAGAATTAATAAATAGAGTAGTTAAGGAAATCGGTAGTAGAGGAGCAAAAATCATACTTCATCGGATCTAGAGTCATATACTTAACGAGAGGGCAATTGAAGAGAATTGGTGCTAAATGCTGTTGGTAAGTGAACGTTTGTAGGGGATGAACTTTATTGGTGGAAACCTAATTACCAAACTTAATAGCTGAACCAAACTATAGTACTGCGGTGTTTCATAAATTATTCATTAGGTACAGATATTCGAAGGATTGGGATTGTGGAGAAATATATTTCAGAGATATTGGTGAGGTGGTTTATGTTGGGATGGATGGAGGTTGGTTTTGTTATATATCGGGAGTAATGTGTGTATTTTATATATAATAAGTTTTATATTCAACACGTCCTTAAACATCTTTCTCATCGAAAGTTACTCGTAATCATATCTATCTTGGAATTGTTTATATAGATATTCTTCTATACACATTTGGAAATTCACTGGTAATACCATACCGATATCATCTAGGTCAAGCTTCGACAGCAGCTCACAGCTATCAACATATTTAAACCTACACCCTCGAACCCACCGAGGTACACCAGCACCAACAAGCATGAGGCAGTCAAGATATAGGGATAGGCTAATTTGGTATCTGGATCTATTGCAAATAGAGGTAAGTTAACTACAAACAAATGTTAGAATAGGAAATATCTAACATAAAGTACAATAGGAATGAAACCCAAATCATGACTCAGAATGTTCAGGGAGGGGTTCAAGTATCAATCAGCATATGTCTAATGATAAAAACTGGCTACTGGGGAGCTCCCAAGTGGATGGGTTTATCCAAGAATATCAAGACCACAGAACTACTACAGTACTAAGGCTACAAACTAACGTACCAAATTTCTCCTCCAAAAGTCTGAATACTGAATACAATTGTAATAGGTGGTCAAGTTTAGTGACAAACTTACCTAGGATAATTCAATAGTATATTAGGACAGCAAAACTATATATTCAAGCATATGCCCTTATGAGGAAACCATAGCTTATGCGAAATGAAGCCGAGCAGATGGTGGACTGGGCATAGACAAAAGCTATAGGTTATGATGATAAATGGACAAACATAGAGATGCCACCGCCTGCGATGGGAAACCTGGAAAATAAACTAGCAAGAGAAATAGTGAGCTCCTATTATTTCCCTATATAATTATGAAACAATTGAATAACTGTCAATTCATTAGTTGAAAAGACAGGTGATTGCAGCTCATGGTTATCTGGTTAGTGTATGTCGTAAAAATATTTATCACTTATATGATCTGAAGATGGAGAATCCAACTGTGGTGAGAGAATACGTGTAAGAACTCGTCGACCAAGACAAGGATCCTTTCACTACCACAGAACTTCTTAATATAAGGGGAAAGAGTCTGGCCTATAGCCAAGTAGTCAGTCGCTTATGGAAGGGTGCCAGGGTCGGCTTGCATATTTCACCTGCACGCCAATCACTGAGATAATTTACATATAGTATTTTGATCATGAGGATGCTTTGGGCAGACATACACTAACACAAAAGTATTTTCAACCATTAATATGGGTTACTATTTCATTAACTACCACTACATTATTATGTGCCCTACACAATCTCTGCAATGGGTCACCTATGCCAGGATCACCAGTTTTATTTGATTCGACTGTCTACAAAGGTATGAACAAAGAAAAATGGCTAACTGGGAATATTGAATGCTAGGGCACTATAAGCACTTAGAAGGGACATAGATAAACATGACCATCCAGCTATGCCATGATCACTAGTTTTAGTTAATTTGACCATTTACAAAGGTACGAAGTAAGAAACAATAGCTAACTAGGAGTACTGAACACCAGGGCACTATGAGTGCTTCGAAAGGACATGGGCAAAACTGACCATGCAGCAAGTTGAAAGGATCACAGCGTTTTACCTGGATAAAATATCCAGGCACTGCAATTTCAAAGGTGATAGTTCCGTCTGCACAACTGGCTATACTGACAACTTTGGAGCTGATTGTGAAGATTTGGGACTACTTAGAGCTCTATCGGCTGCAAGAAACAACAGTCCAGTCAGATTATCATTACCAAGCAGAATGGAAAATGAACTGAATAGTCTTAGAGAGGTACAAGTCGCTGCGTATAGGTTGTGAGAGGGTAAAAGTTCGCTAGTGTCTCATTCCGTCTATACATGAAACTATCCAATGGATCAATAACCCGTTGCAGGAAAGAGGTATACTGAAGTTGAATACGCCACCTTATCGTCCCTACCTATAGTGTCACAGCCAACAACCCAGGCCGAATACCAAGTAGCAAAACAGCAACAGATAGAGAAAGTTTCAGTAGTATAGGGGCCAAAGGTAGCAGAAATGATAGGTAACGAGAGAACAGCACAGACGCAAGTAGATAATTTTCGAGATAACATATACTAAAAGATAGATAGGCATATGCAAGAAGCTGAACAATCTTCCAAGGGGAAGCCCTTATCACAAATAGGTATAACAAGACGTGCAACTCGATTGCAATAAAGAATGACCAATTTATCTTAGGCACTGCTCAGATCACTACTGAGCAGAATGCCGAGGTTGAGTGCATAATGTAGGCCTAGCATTGCAATGCCCCTGAACGACTCACAGATTAGGGATACTACCATCCACCTAAACAAATGGAAATCTCGTCGAGCAGTTATTGAAGATGAAGACAAAAAGGATGAAGAAGTGGAGCAATAGGAAACCAATTCTAAATCCTGGGAAAGCTATAATGTAGGCAATAACAAAGCTGGCAGTGATAATGAAGACAATCCAGACTTGTTACTAGAAGAGGGCAGTAGCAATGAGAATTAGCTCATAACTTAGGAGTATGCTTTGGATCTGACAACAATAGAGGAGGATGAATAATAAGTATTAGTATTGTACAAAGTATAGTTTGCAAGTGACGAAATTCTTAGCACCGCAGAGTGTGTACTATGTCTTCATAAGTTGTCTTATCGAATTGCTATTCATTCCTGTGCATTCTGGATCCTGTTAATTTAGTGATTACGCAGCTAGGATTTTATTTGAATATATATTCAAATAAGGAAGGGTGTATAAAAGGATTTAGAGATAGAAGATGTTATTAGTCATAGGGATATAGGAACAAATGAATATAGAAATATGCAGGAAGGTAGTACATATATGGATGGGGAAATAGATATTAGCATCTATATGTGGATGGTTAAATCGTAGGCTAGGCGAGTGAATAGATGAACATCAGATGAATAAATGGTCGGATGAATGAATTATTAGATGAATGAATAAATAGGCCATGAATGAATAAATATTTTAACAAATGAAGAAATAGTACAAAGTGTACAAGCAATCGAAGGTATTAGGGTAATGGATGTGCAGGTAAGTGGATGAGCAACTGAGTGGCACTAGAAATGAAGCAACGATTGAACCACAGAGGATATACAAACCTAGGATAATTCAGGAGTCTAAGAGTAAATAGAAAAGCCACGGATAAATCCAATTGATTTAAAGGTCTATGGAAGATCCCGATCGATTTAAGAGTCTATGGCGAATCATGCAATCTATAGATAATTCATAGACGAATAAGGGAACGACAGGTAGATCGTATTCTAGACTATAGGAATCCAAGTGTTCAGGACGAAACAGAAATATACAGAACAAATAAACAATTTTTGCTGATAATATAGAATTTCTCTACTATATGGTGCCAATCACTTTGGATAGACCTTTAGATTGTAGTGATACAGATTCAAAGTATGGGAGTAGTATAGAGGCAGATGAAGAGTTTGAGGCAGATGATCTTAATATAGCAAATATAATAAGTTACGTTTCTAGCCCATTTAATAGTTTCAGTGTATAGTTAATAGCAGGAAAAGGTATTTCGTTCCAATATAGTTTATTATGGAAGAAACTAGGGACACTAACACCCTCCAGCCTACATCATAGAACTAAGTATCCTGTATCTCTAACTATTAACCTGAGTCCTTCAATAGTAATGAGGCTCTAAAAGAAGCTATAGTCTACTCAGTATAGGAATTACGAAGTATAACTATACATATGTAGTTGGGGCTATAGGAAAGAAGGTATGGTCAATTTGGTTTCTGAGTAAGTATTCTTTGTTTATTAGTTTTCTTTATAGAAGGGTTTTATTTTATAGGTAATTTTTTTTTTGTATATATAGTTTCCTTTATATATATAGATTTCCTTTGTATATATAGGTTTCCTTTGTGTATACAAGTTTCCTTTATATATATGAGTTGCCTTTGTATATATGAGTTTCCTTCATATGTGTGAGTTTTATTCATAGGCTGGTTTGCTATAGTATGTAGGTTTTTCTAGGTGTTGTTCTCATAATTTTTTTTGGATAGTTATTACTAATATTCAGTCTAAATAGGGGACTATGATAAGCCATAGGGTCATACGAGTAGATTTTATCTTATGATAACTATGTAGTGGGTTTACATTAGTAAATAAAATTCGTATTATTTTTATTACTTTAATTATTTATTATTTATATGTTGTGAATTAAGTTTGGTGGGCATGTTCTGAGATATATGAGAAGTAGTTAAATAGAAATTATTATTATTGATGGGTAAGGTAATGCAAATAAAGAGGCTTAGAGATAGGCAATTTAAGTAAAGAATATTTTTTTGGGTGAGTAATAGATTGCAAGCAGAAGTGAGTGAGTAGGACCTAGGATATATAAGTGAGTAGGAGGGCAAATGATATATAGTAGAATAGAAGAGGGTAGGATAAGTAGAAGAGATATAAAGTACATGAGAGGATAAATATAGGGTGAAAGGATAGGCAAATAGAGACAGCAGAATCAATCCATAATAAGAATAGAAATAATAGGAGATACAATCTATAATAAGAGATACAATCTATAATAATAGGTACTATCTGATAATAAAAGGTACAATCTATAATAAGAGGTACATTCTGTGATAAGAAGTTCAATCTATAATAAGAGGTGCAATCTATAATAAAAGGTGCAATCCATGATAAGAAGTGCAATCTATGACAAGATATAGAATCAGTGATAAGAGGTACAATCTGTAACAAGAAGTACAATCTGTAATAAGAAGTGCAATCCATGATAAGAGGTATAATCTATGACAAGAAGTACAATCTATAACAAGAGGTAGAATTAGTGACAAAAGGTACAATCTATAATAAGAGGTATAATCTATAATAAGAGATAAAATCAGTGACAAGAAGTGTAATTTATAATAAGAGTTAATCTGTGACAAGAATAGAAATAATAAGAGATATAATCTATGATAAGAGATACAATCTATAATAATAGGTACTATACAGTAATAAAAGATACAATCTATGATAAGAAGAGCAATCTATGATAAGAGGTAGAAGAGAGTAATTCTATGTGAAGAAAAGTGAACTAAAAATTATATTATAAGAGAACAATATAGATATAATAAGTTGAAAAGATAAATAAAAATATAACAGTAATGAATGAGGTAAGTAGAAAAAATAGTAAAACTTGGTAGATACTTGAGAACAAAGAAGGTTAGTGAAGAGTTTTAGTGAGTATTCTGTAAATTACTGAATAATCACTGAGTTAGTATGAGGTAAGTTAGTTCTAGCAAAGACTGAGGTAAGCCAATAATTGAATGAGTTATTAGAGCCATAAACTCGAACTGACTTATCTTATAGTATATACTAAATACTATTATAGGTAAGAAATTAGTAGATCTCTATATATAATATATTTTCTAGTTTTATGGCTTTTCTAAAATAATTATTTTAGATCAAAGAATATAATTTTATATATAATTTTAAAAAGTACTATATTAAGTCTTTTAAGTAAAATTACTATTTTCAAGCCTATTTTATTTATAAACTAATGCCAAAATAGAAAAAATTAATAATATACTAGAATAATATCTATATATATCTATCAACTAATTTTAAGATAATTAAGAAGAATAGCTTTACCTAGCTAAATTTATATTAAATAACTAAATATTAGAAATAATAAATATATTAGTATTCTTTACTAATTATAGTAGAGATCTATTATAGTAATTTAATTTTTCATCTATACTAAAAAAATTAGTATAATAAAATACTATATAAATAGCCATAAAGATAAAAAAACTAATATAATACTTACAAAATAAAATAGCTAAAGTTTAAGTAAGATAATAGGAGTAGATAGATAAATAATAGAGTTTAGTATTAGTACTAAAGGAAGAAAATCTTATATAATTTACTACTTAATATATTATTATTTAATACTTAAGCAAAAAACTAGATTATAAATATATTAGACTTTATAAAATTTATAAAGTAATATTATTATATACTTATAAACTTAACTTTTTACTAATAGTTTACTATTATTAAGTCTAATATATATTACTTTTAAATCATATAAATAATAATTTACTACTTAGTTAAGATAACTTATTACTTTTACTAGTTATAATTAATAATAAAAAGAAATAATATAAAAAAAAAGTTCTTAATTTATAAATTTGAAAGAAAAATCTCTAATATTTAATTAAATAGATAAGCTATAATAATCTAAATTAAGAATTAACTACTAATATTAATAAATTAGAAGCTATTAATAACTTTTATATTTGATATTTAAATATGTTAAAACCTTTGCTAAAGAATATGTAAGCTTTAAGAGATTTTAGTCTTTAGAAAAGAATATTATTATAGATTATTATAAATTGTTGTAAACTATAATAAATTATTATAGACTATTATCTATATTATAGGTAATAAGAATATTATTATAGACTATTATTTATAATTATAGGTAATATATATATACTATAAAATATTATCTATATTATAGATAATAGTATATTAAGTATCATATATATAAGCTTATTTATATATATAATAAAAACAATTTATATTAAAGTAAGTATTATAGATAAGGATTTTTTTTTTTTTTTTAACTTTGTATATTAATTTAGCTTAATATTATATAATAGCTCTATTTGTTTATCTTTAAAAGTTCAATACCTTATAGAAAAATAGGAAAAACATATACAACTATATTTTACTAATATAATAGAATTATAAAATAACTCAGATTACTAATTTGAGTCTAAACTTAAGTCCAACTTCTTCTAATCTCTCTTAAAATTATATACCTTTATTGAAAAGTAGTATTTCTAAACTTTTATTCTCATCTACCTACCTTATATATGAAAAAAACCTAGTAAATTAAGAAAAACAACTACTAACCTAATAGTTTTACTTATTTTCTTATAATGTCCTAGGAGTCAATATATTTTTATTATTTCCTATATTCTTATTTTCTTTATATCTTATATTATATTTACTATAAATTAGTAGTAAGGTATTCTATATATAACAAAAGTCTTAGTATTAATATATTTATATTCTTAATTTTAACTAGCTTTACTAGCTTTTTATATTTAGCAGTTAGGGATTTTACTACCTTAGATCCTATTTAATATATAATAAACTATTTTTTAGTAATAGAAGATATTATTAGAGTCTTATCTTTTACTACTTCCTCCTTTTTATTATCTAAAAGATTCTTTTATAAGGTAAACTTTTCTTAATTGATTATTTCTATATCCTTTTATATTTGATTACTATCCTTAGCTCTTTTTTTTTCCTTTTCTTTCTCTTTACTCTACTTTTATTTCTTTTTCTTCTTCTTTTTAATTAGTATCTTCTTTTATAATTTAATTTATATATTAATTATATCTAAAGATACTTATATACTAACCTCTATTATCTCTATCTTCTTAGCTAACTTTAGTATTTAAGTAAGAGTTTACTTCTATTAAAGCTTTCTCTATACTAATACTAATATTTTTTCTACTTTTTTTCTTTTTTAAACCTATATCTTCTTCTTTACTTTTACCTTTTTCAACTACTCTATCATTCTTTAAGTCTTAGACTTAAGATTTTAGAATTTAGAGTTCTTCCTCAATCTAACTTCTAGTTTTTTTAAGTAATTCTTGATTATACTAATTAGTATTATTACTAGCTTTCTTGTTAAATATTAGATAGTATCTATAAAAAAATCTAATACCTTTTCAAATTTTTCTTTAATATCTATTTTCCTTTTCTCTTCTATTAATCTACTATTTATTATCTGTAAATTATTATTTTTGTTCTACTTTCTTTCTAGCCTCTTTTTTGACTCCTCAATTTTATCTTTTAGGTCTTCAATAGCTTTTATTTTTTTTGAGATTTTATTTACTTCTTTTAATATTCTTATTCTATTTTTTTCTACTTTTTTTTCATTAAACTCTCCTAGTAGCTTATTTAATAAATAGTTTTCTTCTTTCTAATCTTCAATCTCTAAGAAGATATTAATATCCTAAATAAAAAAATTTTGAAACTTTTTTTACTACTAATTTATTATCAAATCTCTTTTTTCTCTTACTACTATAATTTCTATCCCTTTTAATTCTCTCTTATTATCTAAGTCTAAATAACTAGATAGATTTTCTTTAACTATTTATAGACTATATACATATTCTTCCTTCTTACTACTTTTACTAGTCTCTAAATAATCTTTAAATAATTTATTATTTAAATTTACTACCTCCTTTCTTACCTTCTTTCTAACTTTTATACTTTGAGTTATTACTTCTAAATCTCTTCTTACTATCTTTATATCTCTAAATCTCTCTATTCTATTAGCCAGTTCAAAAAACATAGACTTCAGAGTTATCTTTACTTTTAATATTACTAGTATATTAATTAGTATTAGTAATTATATTAGTTTTACTATCTTATCTATTAGTAAAGTATTTTGGGAACTTAGTACTTAGATCTAGTATCTACCTTTTTATTTCCCTTCTTTATTCTTATCCAACTATAGTATTATTATAACTTATTATATTATTCACTATAGCTAAATCTATTACTATATACTATTTTGACTATTACCTTTAGAATCCTTATTAAAAAGAGCTAATTATTTTCTTACTATATAATTATTATAGGTATTTTTTCTTAGCAGAATTATATAATAAATTATAAAACTTTACTTTTAGAAAAAATCTATAATTTTATTCTTATTTTATAAAAAATTAGCTTAGTCTTTTTCTATTTTTAAAGTCTACATAATTTTATAATTACTAATATTAGAAACCTTCTAGTTATTAAGATTATTTAAGTAGGCTTATTTTATCAAAGTCATTATTTTTATTATAGGTAAGGATAATTTTATATATATAAGGCTATTACTTTTATTTTTTATTCTTATTCTTTATATAATATTTTATATATTTTAGTTCATAATATAAGCTATCTTATATCTATACTATTATCTATATCTATACTATTATTTATATATATACTATTATTTATATTTATACTATTATCTATATCTATCTTATTGTCTATATCTATAATATTACTTGTATTTATATTATTATCTATAATCTATACTATAGTCTATCTCTATACTATTATTTATAACTAAACTATTATTGCTAAAACCTATATATATTCCTTAAAGTTATATTTATAGTCTATATTATAATCTATACTATAACATAATATTATAAGTTTAATAGTATTTTTATCTATATTACTTATTTATATATAAGTATAGTAATTTTTTTATTATTTACTAAATTAGTAGAATAATACTATTAAATTAGTTAGCTTACTTTACTAATATCATAAGTCTCTAACTACTTATATATATATATAATAATTCTTCTATTACTTACTAAACTATGAGAATAATA
The DNA here is from genome assembly GCA_015179035.1 of Tirmania nivea. Lineage (NCBI taxonomy): Eukaryota > Fungi > Ascomycota > Pezizomycetes > Pezizales > Pezizaceae > Tirmania > Tirmania nivea. The sequence goes on along the minus strand of WHUY01000059.1, from coordinate 289,368 downwards.
CTATTCAATTAATTAGTTAGCTTTATAGATATTATAAATTTAAAAATACTTTTATTTATATTACTTACTTATATATAAATATAATAATCTTTTTATTAATTATTAGACTATTAAGATAATACTATTATATTAGTTAGCTAGTTTTAGATATATTATAGACTTGAAAATACTTTTATTTATATTACTTACTTATATATAGATATAGTATTTTTCTTATTAATTGCTAAACTATTAAAATAATATTATTAAATTTATTAGCTTATTTTACTAATATTATAGGCTAGATAATATTCTTATTTATATTATTTACTTTTATATTAATATTGTATTCTTTTTATTATTTACTAAATAATTAGAATAATATTATTAAATTAATTAACTAGCTTTACTAATATTATAAGCCTAAGAATGCTTTTATATATATTCTTTACTTATATATAAATAGAATAATCTTTCTATTAATTACTATGTAATTATAATAATACTATTAAATTACTTAGTTAGATATACTAATATTATAAATCTAAGAATACTTTTACTTATATTAAAATAATTAGCTATACTTATATATATTAAAAATTTAATAATATTTTTACTTATTTTAACTAAAGTTACTAAGTTATAAGTTATATTAACTATTTTTAAGGTTTGACTATATTAATATTATAAGTATAGTAGTATTAAAAGTAATAGAAAATTAAGAAGTATATTAGTCTATCTTAATAGTTATAATAAATATTATTTTGATAAAACTTATATCTATTAGCTTAGCTATATTATCTATAATAATGCTAATACTATTTTAAAGTAGTTAATATAAGTATTATATTATAAGTATACTATACTTTTACTAGTAATAGTTATATTTAGCAATAGCTTAATAATCTTACTTAAGTAACCTTCAAATCTTTAAAATATTTTACTCTATAATATTCTAGCTAAAAAAATTAGAATATAATAGAAATTTAGAGTCTAATAAAACTAGAATAATATAGAAATCTAGAGACTAATAAAATATAAATATTATAAAAATTTAAAGATTAAAAAAGCAAAAATATTATAAAGATTTAGAAACTACTTTAAGTAAAGTTAACTTTTTATAACTAAATATAACTATTACTTATAAAAGTATAATAGACTTATAATAGGATAGCTTTATTAATATAGATTATTATTTTAAAATAGTATTAATCTAGTTATAAATAGTATAACTAATTTAGTAGCTATAAGATCTACTAAATAGTATTAATTATATATACTAAAGTAAATAAGTATATTCCTAATTTTTCTACTACTTCTAATACTATTATATAATAGTTATTACTAGATATAAAGATTCTTCTTTATAGTTAATATTATTATATCTATAATATTAATATAGTTATATTTTAAAAATACTTTATATATCTTATAACTTAATAAATTTAGTTAAAATAGATAAATATATTATTAAATCTATAATATATATATAGTTATATAAAAAAAATCTTCTATAAATAAGCATATAGTACTAAGACTAGGTGTATCTAGCTGTATATATATAATTGTACCTAATAAAAGTATATAGTAATACCTAATAAAAGTATATAATAGTACTCAATAAAAGTATAATAAGAATATTATTATAAAAGAAGAGTAAAGATATAATAGTTAATAGTTAGTAAATTATTATTAGAGTACCTAGTATATACTATTATCTTAGTAATATCAGCTAATATTCCTTCAACTAAATAGTGGTAAAAAATATTAGATCTAAAAAAAGGTAAGATTCTAATATATTAAGAATATTAAATACCACTTGAAAAAATTGTAGTCAATATTGAAAGAAATAACTAAATAATAAAGAGTTTCTTAGATAGATATAAAAAATAAAGTTAGTAGTAAGCTTTTACTATAAATAAAATACTAAAAGGATATTTAATAGATATATATAAGAATACTTCATATAGTAGATACCCTTATAGTATAATATTAGAATATTAAGAAGCTATTGTCTAATTTATAAAGAAAAATCTAAAAATTCTTAAGGAACTTATCTTACTTAAAGTAATTTCAGATAATTAAATAATAATAAAAGTATTCTATAATATACTCTATAAAAAAAGGATTTAAAAATAGAAGATAAGAAAATTACTACCAATTAATATAGAAATTACAAAAAAATAATTAGCTTAGGTAATAAAAAAAAAGGATTGAATAATAAAAGATTTTAAAGAAATTATTTAGAATAATGAATATAATGTAAAAAAAGATAAAATAGTAAATACTATATAGGTATTTTAATTAGTAAGTAAGGAGTATTCTTTAGATTATATAGAATCTTAAAAATATATAATAATATATATTCTTAAGTCTAGAAATATATTAATAATATATAGACCTACTTATTATATTATAGTTATAGTTTAGGACTATTTTTGAGGTTTTTATTAAGAAAGCATTAGTAAAAAAAAATAAACTTTGATATACTTTATAGTAGTATGTAGACACTATTGCTTTTTTTATTTATTATTCATAATACTTTAAATACTTAAGATATCTATATATATAATAAATAATACTAGATAATAGTCATTTAGTATTATTTATACAATTTATATCTACTAGAATAAATATTTATATATACTGGTTTTATTGAGGAATTACTTTAAAAGAGTAGTTATTATTAACTAAGGAGTTCTAATAGAAATATTAATTAATAGGTATAATTTCCACTTAGATTATTTAATAACTAACTAATCTATTGTAAGTTATTATTTGTCTCTAAATAATTTAAACAGGAGATTCTAGAGGGAATTTATACTTCTTTTATACTTGTCTAATAATATATCTAATAAATTAGAATATATAAAGTATAGTATTTACTAGAGGATAGTCCTATATAAGTTATAAGAAATAGTAATATAAGTCATACTATATAGGACTTTGCTAAAGCTATACAATACCTTTAAATGTATATATGAGATAGTAGGTTCTATTGAAATAGCTAACTACTAGATTCAGTAGTTATAAAATAATAATAGATATAGAAAATATAAAATAAATAAAATAATAAAAAATAATATCTCTTATTATACTTCCCTACTTAAAATAAATTTACTATATCAGTATTCTTATTTTATAATTCTAAATTCTATATATTCTATCTTAAGGAATAGTTAAAGAACATTAATATTAATATATTTATAGTTAGAAATTTTATTTATAATATAGTTTTATTTTTGTTAAATAAGAACTCAAGTTTTATCTTTTATTTAAGGTTTTTATTGTTCACTTTTAGTATATCATCTTTTAAAGATATCTTCTAAACTTCCTTTGACTTAGAAATCCTAAAGGATTTCAGTAGTAATATCTTTAATATTTATCTAAAAATCATATTCTAGAGTATACTATTCTAATTATCTAACTTTATATTGATATTTACTATATTATAGTATCATTTTGAATTCCAATGCCTTTTCAACTTCATATTATTTATCATTAATTGGTCCTAGTTATAGAAATTATATGTTGAGGAACTGAATATAATTATTTTAATAGTATAGTTTAAGTTTTAAAATATAAAAAGTATTATATATAAAATTGAAGTCAAGTTGAAGGGATAAATTTAGACTATAATTATTTTGAGTATAATTATTAGATATGATCAAGAAAGAGTTTAACTATAGAGGTTTTAACTTGGATAAAATATTTAGTATATTTATATTTTCTAAGGATAGTATAACTTATTATCTAATTAAGAACTTAGTTATATAATAATATTTATTTACTTATATTACTTATATATTCTTAGTATCATAGAGTATTTGTAAAGTATTATTATAATATTTATTTGCTGATATAAATGTATTGATAAGATAAGATAGTAGGGAAGCTATTTAGAATATGCTAAATCCTAGCAAAGTATTGAAGAGACTACTTTTTCTAGTACTATTAAATTTAGAATTTAGCTTTAATTAAATCTTAGAAAATTTATATAGCTAGTTAGATCCTTTAACTTTATATGCTCTTATAATTTATAAGATTTCCTTATTTAAGATCTCAGATTGTCTATCTATATAAAAGTAATATATAGTAGATAGTTACAATTTAATTCTATTCTTCTTAGTCTAATTCTAGAAGTATAATAATATAAAAAGACTATTATAATTAAAAACAATATATAATAGATATCCTATAATTGAGACTATATAAATTACAAAGGAAGTAGTATATTATTCTACTATAAAATTATTAGAAATAGAGATAAGAAACTTAAATTCTAATTATCTATTAATAATTATCTAAAAGTATAAAATATAGATAATATATTCTTTATAAGTAAGAATATTTAAATACAAGAGAGAATATTTAATAAAGATAGGAGCTAACTTAAAGAAATCTATTAAAATATCTAATTAAGATCTTTATAATATATATAATGGAGTGATAAGCTTAAGAGGTAGTCTATTAGAATATTTTATCTATTGATAAATATCATAACTTTTAATATACTCTTTAACCAATTCAGTAAAAGACTAATATTAGTATCAGTCAGTAAGATATTTTATAGTTTTTTCAATTCTGCTATAAGCTATTACTTTATATACTTTATTAATTACTAGCTTAAAATAGTTTTTACCTTCAATATTAAAAGTAATAGATAAGATCAATCTCTATTATCTATATATATTCTTAATATACAAAAATCTATCTTTAATTTTATAATCTTTATACTATTTTAAGATATTATAGTAGTTTTTTTAGATAAAGTATACCTTTATATATATCTAGTATATTACTTTTATTCTATTACTTAAATTCAACTATTATATAATAAAGAAGTCTTTATTATCTTTCCAACTATCAGTAATATGCTTACTATTAATAAGTCTATTAAGAGTCAATTCGATTTATTAGTTAAAATTAATAATAGTAAGTATCTTCTTTTTATAAATAGTGGCATTATATCAAGATCAAATACAAAAATTATAAAGTTTCTAAGAGAATTAAGAGGATTCTATAAGAATAATAGTAGGAGTTTTATCAACTACTACTTACTTTTAAGAATAAGTAGTAACTATAGTAGTCTAAAATAAATTATTAGTATTGCTTTTAGATATAGTTAAAGTAGGATTTTATAGTTAATATAGTATAATTAATATATTTTAGTAGATTTCTCTTATATAGTTATTGAGTACTTCTTCATAAAAGTTGATAAAGGTAAATTAGGAACTAATTTGACTAGTTCCTTATAAGAATCTTTACTTGTATTGAGGTTATTAAGATGATTCTTAAAAAATTCCTTCTTCTTCTTAAAAACTAACTTTATGAGAGTATAGTTAATACTGCTATATCCTAAAGTATTATAGATAGTACAGATCTTAATTATGAATACTTAAATATATATTATATAAGAGTTACTATATATAAGACAATAAAAATCTTAGCATATAAACTAATATATTTACTTATATTATTAGTAGTATATATAGATAAGGATAATATTAACTAGTATTAGTATAGATAAAGAAGTAGAAGACTATTTCTTAACTTTGTCTTTAGTTATTACTTATTGAAGAAGGTCTATTTTAAATTCTTTAATATTATTAGGTTAGTACCTATTAAATAGTTCGATATTAATAGAAATAAGAGATTCCTTATTAGAGACTTCTAACTTATAGCTATATATTTTGTACTTATAATTATCTTTTGCTTTAGCTTCAGCTTTATAGTAAGGGTAACAAAAATAATATCTAAGCTCTATAGCTCTTTTACAATATTAGTTTTAATTATAGTTAATATATTAAAAGTTAATATTCTATAAAATATTATTTTACTTAATACAAGATCTAAGTAGAGAAAAGAAGTTAAAGTATTAGTATAAAGATAAAGAGGAGGGTCGATACTAGTAGAAATATAATTATCTTTAATAATAGAGATGTCAAGGTATTTATACTTTCTTAATAAAGTATTTACTGTCAAGTTCTCTTTTCTTATTATATATTAAATTTTATAATCAAATTCTATAAAGAGGTCCTACTATCATCTGAGTTTTTGATTTATAAGTATTTGAGTATGAAAGGTGACTAGTAGCTTGTAATCTATTAGAATAGTAAATTTATAACTTCTAAGTTATATTTTAAAAAATTTTAATAAATCAATAATTGCTAATAATTCTTTTTAGAAAGTTAAGTAGTTTAATTAAGCTAAATTAAATTTTCTAGAATAAAAGTATAATAGTTTAATATAAATGAAAGGGCTTTAGTTAATCTAAGATTCTAAACCTATATTACTAGTATTATAAATTAAATATTTAGGTTTGGTAGATATATTATACTAGAGTTTTAAAATATAAAGAGAATTTATAAGTTCTTTTAATTTTTCAAATACTATATTATATATATCTATCCATTTCTATTTCTTAGTCTCTTTTTATAATTCTAATAATATACTTATATAAGATACTAATCTAAGAACTAAATTACTAAGATAATTAATAATTCTAAGAAAACATTTGAGATCTTTTTTCTTCTTAGTAGTAAGAAAAGTTAATATTGTCCTTCTCTGTATAAAATCAATATAAAGTCTATCTAAGGTTAAAATATAACTTAAAATCTCTAGTTTATCTATAAAGAATTAATATTTACTTGCTTTCAGAAAAAACTTCTTATCTTATAAGTATTGTAATATGATTCTAAGAATAATAATATACTATTTATAAGTATCAGTAAAGATAATAATATCATCAATATAGACTATTAATTCCTTATAGACTATATCCTTAAATATTTTATATATTACTTAGACTATAGTAGCTGATATATTATAGTCTCTTTATTATATAACTTTTTTTCTATAATATCCTAAGTATATTAAGAATATAGAGTATTTTTCTAATTCTAGATCAATTTTGATATTGTGAAAGCTATTTACTAGGTTTATTTTTAACTAAATAGGATTTGTTACTACTAGTTCAATTAATTCATTAATATTAAGTAGTGGTATATGATCTACTTTAACTATGAGATTATAGTTTTGATAATTATTAATAAATCTAGTTTCTTCTAGTTTATCTGATTTAGAGATAATAAACATAGTAACTATATTAGTATCATTTTTTGCTTAGTAGATTCATTATATTTTTTAATTTCTAATAATTTTATTATAGATTTATTATCTAAATTAGTAGCCTAATAGTCTTCATCATAGTATCCAAGTTACTCTGAATTTAGGTTTGATATAGTAATTGACTTTTGTAAGTAGAAGTAAGTCCTATAGAATTTCTTTTAGAAATAATTTAAGAAATTTTATTATTGAGTTAAATTATTTTTACATAGATAAGACTGTAATCATAATATTTACTTTTATATTAATATCTTCTATATTGCTAATAGTATCCTAGCTATCTAGTTTACTATAATCTATAACTATCTCATATATTACTTCTAGAAATATAGTTCTAATTCTATTTTTAGTAGTTCTAAAATCTTTCTATATTTTCAAGAAAAAATGAGTAATATTTTCTAGCTAAATAGGGACTAGTTCCTAACCTGTAAGGATAATAGTATAAATATTAGTAAGTGTAGGTTCCTCAACAATTATATTCTAGTTATTTAGATATATTATATAGAAGGTATATTCTTGTATATATCATATCTAATCTAATTTGATTATATATATTTTATTAATTATTGCCTTTACTTCTTTTAAAACAGTTACTAAAGTTATTTTTTTAATATTCTTAGTAAGTATTTAATATATGTATATAAAAGTTGAATTGATTAAATCTTCTCCCTTTGTTTAGAGATCTATTAGTACTAGAGTAGGTTAGTTATTTACTCTAATATAAACTTTATTATTATTAATAGATTATATCAATATAATTCATTTCTTAATTTTATTTTTATTGACTTTTAATATTATAGTTATAGTAAAATCTTATACTATGGTTTATAAGGATACCTTATTCTATCACTTCCTATAATCTTTATAAGAATATCTAGTATTCTAATACTATAGATATTTTTTATCTCTTATTAATTATATTCTTATCTTGTTATCTAATTTTTTTATAATAGTATTTCAATTAGATTTATTTTATTTATTATAATTGATCTTAAAAGTAGTTTTATTATTATTGCTATAGTTTAGTCTATATTAATTATAGTTTTTTTATTAATTTTAGTATTAATTAGTTAATTTTTAATTTTATTAGTGAAGTCTATTCAGTATATATAATAGAGTAATTTCTTTCTTTAATCTTTTATATGACTTTATTTGATATATAAGTTAGTTATATCTCTATTTATTTTTACTTAAGGGAATTAATATCACTAATATATATATAAGTAAGTAATTTAGAAACTTCTTTCTTTTGACCTCTTCTAATATTGATTATTTACTCTTAGTATCAATCAATTTAATCTATATTTCAGTAAGCTAGTTGGCTAATTATTTAATACTAATATATCATTTATCCTCATAAGGTATAACAGTCTCTCATTACTTCCATAGAATATCTTTACTAGTAAATAGTATTAAAAAATCTCTGAGTACTATTATAAATTCGAAGAATTTTATTTTTTTCCTTTTTACTTTTAAGTATTGATTATAAGTTATGAGTATACTTCTTTAAACTAAAAATCTTAAGATTTCTAATACCTTAGTCATTGCTAAATTAATTTCTTTAATCTTCTACTAGTATTAGACTACTATAGCTTAAAAGTCAAAATATTATGAGTCTCTTTACTTCTTATTAGTACTATTAAGTTTCTTTAATAATTTAATTTTGATTTTTTTACTTTTCTTAGATAAAATAAGGTTATTTACTAAAATTATTCTCATAATAGATTTATATTATTAGTATTTTACCAATTTCTTTTATTAAGTTCTTTAGTATTTAGGTAGACTAGCTACTAATAAAATATTATTATCTAAATTAAAGCTATTATTTAGATTATTATTGTTTAGTCTACCTTATACTCCAAACTATTATTACTATTATTAATCAGTATTTCTATTTTCTTTATTATTATTATTATCTTCATTTTCTTTATTGTTGTCTAGTTTCTATATTTTATCTGAGGGTAGTATAGGAGAGCTAAAGTTTTCTACTTTTTATACTGATATTATATCCTTTTAAGTAGATTCTTAACTTTTGCCTTTATTCTTTATTAGAGTTTGAGTAAATATCTCAAATAATTCTAAAATTAGTTTAAACTACTCTTTTACTAAAATAGGAATTTTTTTTAAGTAAGTACTACTTAGTATAAATATTATTAATTTATCTTTATTTTCTATAAGTTAATACTTCTATTTCAAAAATCTTACTAATAATTTTCTTAGTTCTTTTCTAAAAAAAGCTCCTAATTCTAAATTCTTTTCTTTAAATGAATATAGTATTTACTATAGATAGTATTTTATTACTATTTCATTAAAAGTCTAGTATCTGCAGAATAATATTCCTATATTATACCTATAATTTATATATATTATAGAATTTTATATATATATTATATATTTTCTTTCTAAAATATTTTTGATACTTGGAGAAGAATAATTTCAAATATAATCTCATATTTTAATAAATAATCAAATATATTTATTAAAGTTATTTTTTTATTATAACTTATATCTATTTCTCCTTCTATAATAGAATTAAGAATTCTAGTCTTCTTGGAGGTATGTTTAACTAATTCTTGAATTTCTTTAGGTAGTATAGTTAGATATTTAAATTTCTTAATCTATCTTCTAGCTATAGATACTATTCTGTCTAATACTGATTCTTGTCTTAAATTTACTTTAATATTGATTATTGCTCTGCAATCTATTAGATTAGATTGACAAATTTAATCTTTAATTTGCTTTTCTACTTTAGTACTTTATTATTTTAAAAGTATTATTAAAGAAGATTTATTAGATATCTACTTAACTAAAGATAATATTAGCTTAGTTGATAATAATAATAGTATAGTAGGTTAGTAAAGTCTAAATACATTTTATAGACTTAATTTCTTAGCTACTTCTAAGTCATCTGGTAAAAATATTTTATTTTTTAATTATAATATTAAAGTAAATACTAAAAGAGTTAAAACTTGTATTGAAATATTTAGGTCTAGTATTACCTTAAATAAAGATAATTCTTTCTTTGAAGTATTATTTAGTATAAAGAAGGTAGTTTATAAGCTATAGAATAAAGATTATTTTCTTATTATACTAATTCTTCCTGGGACCTATAATACCAGTTTTTCGATGATATACTATATTGTTCATTTCTAGTATAGTGTTAAGAATTACTAGGAGTATAAGTAGATTTATTAAAAATACTGGAAAAAGTGTCTGAAATATGTTATAGCTAAGATTATACAGACTGAGCTAGTAGCACCTGATAGTGAGTAGTCTAAAGTCAGCCCTGCTTTTCTTATATATATACATATATTCTATATCTAGTTATTATTCTCTAAGACTCAAGTGAAGTCTTGTATGGCTAGGTTATTCTACTTTATCAAATGAATGAGTCTATATTCTTCATACCTTTAGCTCAATTAGGCCTAAACTTAGTTATTATACCCTCGTAGGCCCCATATACCAATATTCTAATAGATATCACTATTATCACTAGCTTACCTCTAATATTACTTTATTTTGATTAAAGAGACTAGTAATCTTAGCTAATTACTCTTTCTTTGCTGTGAACATTGTCATATAGCTAGAATATAGCTAAAGAGATATCACTAGATTATTTAAATATATAAGTAATATCAGAAATATTATTTAACCCCTCTATTTGCAATTTTAATTGATTTAGAATATATTACTAATCATTTATATATCAAATACAATCTCTGATAGGAGTAATAAGTATAACTAGTATAATGAGTGCAAGTAGTATAATAAGTAAGAGCTTAATCAGCTCACCTATGAGCAGCACTATGAGTCCGAATAGTACTATGAGCTTGAATAATACTTTGAGCTTAAACAGTGCTATAAGTATAATAAGTACAAAGAGCTAAGCAAGCTTATAATATCAGTAAAAATTTTATTATGTTATAATACACTACTGGGTGTTGCAATATTATTTTGTCTTATATATGTTACCTATATTATCAAGCTTAAACTGATTTTATTTTCTCTATATATATTACCAGCTTCCTTGTATCTCTGTAATATTATCAACTTCTTTATGTCTCTTTTTTACTACCTGTATAATATTCTCCTTACTCTTCATTCATAATACTAACAACAGTTTCTTCTCTGCTATATTCTTATAATATCTCACACGGCAAATACTAATGACTCTCCTGTATCTGCCTTCTTACCTAAAATATGAAGCCTATTTTATATACTTTATTTCATTCATAATCCTCCTATATAACTCTCTATACTATCCATTATTCATCTCATTTCACACATGATAATCTACCCTATTATTTACTATCCATTTTCTTTCCAGCTTCAGGGGTATCAAATATGCTGCTCCTTCAATCGCTCATAACTATACAATAGTTTGCTCTCCCCTACGTTTAAATTCTTGCATATAGGATATCCCCTTAGGGCTATATGGCGTCTGATTCTCTATCTAATCTAGTAGCATTATATATCCCAATTTATACAACTCATTATTAGTCTCTCATACTGTAAACAATATGTTTAAAAAGCCTATGACTCAACTATGGTAACCCTTCAAAGCTTTCATAATAGACACTAGCTGTAATCTCATACACTCTATATGTACCCAAACCACATCCCTCCTTACCTCCTTTCCCTATTAACTTTTGCTATTGATTGTACGTACATACTGCAGTTGATAATAGTTATTATCATCTATATCTTGATCTGGTATGGGAATTTCAACTGCGTTGTAAGCTTGTATCTCTACATTCAATAAAATCCTCTCTGCGTCTAATTGAGGGTAATCTGCCATTGTACAAATATTATCCTCAAAAAACTGCTGCAAATACTTACCAATTTCTAGAACCCCAAACTCATCTGCCATAGCTAACATATTCTTTATTATCTTGATCTAATGCTTCCTTTTCAATGTCATAAAAATCGTGGCTTGTTCTACAACAATTAGCTCTATACCTCTTAGTTTCAGACGTACTATATCTTTCAACCTCCCCTAAATTTCCAGTTTCTCCTCTATTCATACTACTATCTCCAATTCCCTTATAGTAAAGCTATAATATCGGCTATAACCCTAGATAACTTAGAGAATACTGTCAATATGATTACTTTGATAATATGCCTCTTTCAATTGCTTATATGAAGTCTCATAAATCTCTATTGAGAATTAGGGTAACCTGCTATAGTGGGAGATTTGGTCAGCTCAGTGCATAATCAGATGAATCTTTAGAAAATTGAAATATGAATCCTCCACGAGAACTTGATTTACTAAGTATGTACACTTTTTCCAATCTTCTGCCGCAGCATGAGCCTTTTGGGTTGCTATGCATCCACTGGTATCCTCTTCAAGATTGTAACTCTGATTCCACTTCATTAGCTCTTTCGAAACCATATCTGCCTAGGCTTTTACAGCCTTACTAGCCTGATATTATAAAAAAAATCCTTCGTCACATGGAATCATTATAAATACTCTCGCATATATTGTATAGTGCTATTAGTATGACTTTGATACCTAGAAAGGAGGGTAAAATCAGTTAAGTATTGCACACAAGTGATTGCTTTCTTGAAATCTCGCTTCTGGGCTACTGTCGGACGCACTGTGTCTGTCTTGCAGCACAGAAAAGTAGTGAAAACCCCCAAGATAACTCTCAAAATTGATCGTATTTCCTTGCCAGAGAGTTGACTCAAAAGCCTATATGATTTGTATGGTATGTAATTGTCAGGATAGTGAGGCAACGAACTCTAAATATTATTGAATGCAGGGAGCCTATTATGGCTTTCCAAAAACTCCTTGATCCAATCTATTAAATGTTGTAGATTCCTTAAGAGCATAGTATGGAGAATATCAGATCGAATAAGTTCTTATAGGACTGCACCTTTCAGAGTCCATAGTGCATTGTTAACAGATTTCACTTTATTATCATGAAGACTTATAGTATCTGATTTGTTAACCCATTGTCAATATTTTTCAGTGTTGTGTATAGGATATTTCTGAAACTGGCCTAGTTGCTCTTGAGGACATTTGCATATTAGACACCTAGTAGCATAAATCCTATATATCATTGTATTTTCCATATAGTCTGCAAGCCAACTAGTAACCTAAAAATGATATTTCCTAATAACCTTGTCAGCATACTTTACTTTTAGCCTATCCTATGTAACGTCTGATAACGGATGTAAGATAAACCTAAGTAGATTATGCAAAACCTGAATAGCCTCTTACTTCTACTTCTCCTCTAACCAGCCAAGGATTCGTTTAACTCACTTTAAACTATAAGGTAGTAGCATAACTAGTATCCACGTATAAGATATAGGTTTATTTCGAACTCTAGACTTGATATTACTAATACTCATATATATCAGCTATACTTTGCCATTACCCGAAGAATTTGTTAGGTGGGTAGCATTGGATACAAAGAGTACTGGAACCAATATAGTGTCTACAGGAAGTGTCATTTAAGCTTTGAAATTAATAATCAAATAACTAGTAAATGTAGTATCTACATATCATAAATAGGGCAATTGCATACCTATATATTCTACTACTATAATATAGTATTCATCTTTGTATAAACCCTCTCCTGCTATATGTCGAATTGCTTAACTAGTACTCAGCATATATATGGTATAAAGGATTTGCAATGCAGTAGGTACTTTAACAATTCCAAAATATTCTAGTACCAGAACTCCGTATTTTTTGCCAGATTAAAGTCAATAAACCTATTCTTTCATAGTGGATCGGTGATCATTTGTTCAATCTTCTAATATAAGATAGAAGCAGATCGGAATAAAAACCTTAAATTGGCGTCTGTTCTAGACTTTTCTGAGTCTGTATTTTGTCCGAGGAAGCCATCCTTGAAGAACACGTCGATCTGAGTCTTTAGTACATAGGTTTCATATAGAAATCTTGCAAGTTTAAAATCTAGGGCATTTTGGAAGAGTTAAAAGAAATTATATATTAGTTATCTTTATAAAACTGAGGGGTATACCGTAATAACCTTACCAGCTTTATAGTCTGTAAGAAAATATATAATGTCTACTGTTGGAGTGACTGTGTCTACTTGTTTACCCTCCATATATAAACTGTCCACGCGATTATAGATAATTTCTTCTCACTATTTTTCTAGTAGATTCTTCTGATTTTACAGTATAAAGTCAAGAAGTTTCGAGAAGAGCTAGCTCAAGTCATCTTCAAAGTTATTGATATTTGTAGACTGTGTTGTGTCTATTGGTTGTCTTCTTGTATTCTATTGTATGTTGCTTATACTGATGGCTACTCGTTTGTGTAAGTGCTAGCGTTTAGGGTATTGTTTCTCTAAATGATTCATAAGAGCACTAGCTGATTTGAAAGCCTAGTTGCAAAAGGGGCATGCACTACTATGAGGCTATGTCGCATCTGATAACGGTCATGGTACCTCTAAATAATCATCACTTGTATTCTAGTTTGCTTATTTTCGTTTGAGCAGTTGATGCAGTACGTTAGGATATTTTGTTTCTAAATTATTAGTAAGCCTACTAGCTGTTTTAAAAGACTAGGTGCAAAAAGAGTATGCAGCAATCATTGGATGGGACCTAAAGGAATTCATATGAACAATATGAAAAATGAGAATAGTTTGTAGGAATATGATATATTTGTTTTCTATAAAAGAAAGCTAGCCCAATTCTTTCTACAAGAGGCTTGTACCAACTAAATTAGCTTAATTTAGCCTAATTCAAGTTACTTATTATCTCTATATGTCTAATGTTATAAAATGATACACTAGTTACCATACGCTCGGTCACAAAGAGGGTCTTACTATAAGACTATAGAATTAAAAACGAGCCATACTTTATTTGTAAGCTAATACTATTTCTTTAGAATACAGTTGCTAAGGATTACTACATATTCTTTTGTTCAAACCTCCCACAACGGTTGTCAAGGATTGCTTTATATCCATTATATAATCTTTGTTCATTCCGTACACACCCTAATATAAGTGTTGTCTATTCTAGATATTATATCATTTTCAGTACCTACTAGACTATGTTTGTAGTCATTACTAGTTATACAACCTTTATTTCTATAGGTATGTTTATACTGTCAACTAGCTATGCTATTAATAAGTTGTTAATACTTACTAAGAGTCTAATATATATTGAATTAGTATCAATTAATACTTTCTTTCTATAAGATTCTAATCTATGAATGTAGAGTCAAATTGAAATATTCGCAAAGTTACTATATCCTAAATATAATGATATTCAAACAAACAGTTATCAGATATGGAAGGCCATAAAAAGAACTGGAATATACTAGGAGGTCATGAAGATCAATACTTTAGTCTTTATTCTAATAGTAGTAAACGCTATAAAAGAGCTTTATATGTATATAAAGGGCCTTTCTGATCTATTAGAATCTATAATCCAGTAGTGAACAAACTATTTACATCTGTCTACATTACTTCTGAATCTCATATACCAAAGTTCTATAAGTATGTTCTATTAGCCTATTAAGGTACGTTACAAATTAGATATCAGACGAATTTAGTAAACTAATTAGGTATTACCAGATTAGGTAGTCACTTATTTACTAACAACATATCAAGAGCTACTGCAAAAGAGGATCAGTCAACTTCCCATGCAAAAACCCAACTGAGATGGGGAGATGACAACTGGGAAGAGTATTAGAAGTGGTGGAGATATTTGAAGGCTTATATACTCTCAAACGGAATTACTAGCAAATACGGAATATCTACTACTATTTGGAAAGCATTTCAATAGTATACCTTTAATTCCAAATACAAACTTCCAGCGTTCAGCTGCAAGTTAGTGATGACTACTAAAAGAGATAAAGAGGGGGACAAGGCTAGAGAGAGATTCCACTATCTCTTACTAGATTGTTTGAAAAAAGACCGAGAGACAGAAACTAAGGAAGGTTTATCATCAGCAAAATGAAGGTGGGAAAATGCTGTAAATAACTTAGGAGAGGAGACAATACATTCAACTACAATTTCCTTTTACACAGTTCAGGTTACCATTATAGACCTAGATAATGATACCAATATCAACCCAGTGGATGAAAACTATTACTGGATTAATGCCCAAAATAAACAACTCATAGCTTGGAGGAAGGTTATACTAGCCGAATTGATCGAGGGGATCCGTCCGCGGATCCCTGATGATTGTATAGTTAGAGCAATATACAGTACATTAACAAAGCTACTACTTGATGGCATGACACCAGAAGATATAGAATAAGTGACAACAGATGATGATTTGGTGAATTTTCTTACAGTAGGAGATGGTATGTATAAGCTGCTATTGTTTCAAGTATAGTTTGACAGGGCCAACAGGACTAAAGAAAGTCTTGCCCCTGATGATTGGCCCTATTTTCGGGAAGATGAGTTCGATATATAGGTGGATTTCTATGACCCCGTAGTATCCGATTCTGAAAACAAGCTATACCTAATCAAGTTTGGGAGGATGAAGGCCAAAGTTTGGCCAAGGACTGACCACAGTTTCAATCATGAAAAAGTAAAATGCTAGAAGAAGATAGGCCAGTTTAAACAGTAACTGGAGGAGTACAAAAAGCGTTATAAGAACTTTAAGAGATACAATAAGGATGAAATCCTGGATTCTAATAAGGAGATTCTATTCAGCTGGATAAAATGGTTAAATCCACAGGATAGGAAGTCTTTTGTGAGGGCACGTGAGGCAACACGTATAGTAGTAGAGGTATATGAGCAGAATGAAACTATAAAAGTTGTAAAGATAGTTGTAATTGCCATATTCAGGGATAAGCCCCAAAAGGGGGACTTTAATGAGTGGCTTTGGTCAGATAAGGAAAGTAATGGAGTGGGAGAAGAAAGTGATAGGAATGAGTCTAACTCAGCTTAGAAATAGAAGATCTGTTTCTAATTTAGTTACCGTAGGACTGGAAGAGAGTTGTATTAGTTGGTTATTAGTTTATCTAGTTATTATTTATAGCACTGAATCAATATATTGTATTACATATGTAGTATTTGATACTAGCCACTTTGGCTGGTATAGACCCTTAGACAATGTTAAGTAGTTATGGAAATCGTAGGTGAAAATATTATTAGGTAAATTTTTATAACAATACGAAACTATTATATGAGGTTAATCAAGGCTCTAAGCATCCGATTAGCCTTGCAAGAAAAAAGCAATAATTCAAGGGCGAAGAAGAGGTATATAGCTGCAAGTTGCTATGTTCCTAAGGGAAAAACCATATGAGAACTATCTAATAATTATTTATTCCACTACCATATTCTATTCTCTCTATCTACTACCTATTATAAAGAGTCCAGTTACATCAAATGCCTCATACTGAAAAAGTCGCAGAGGTAGACCCTGACCAAAGAAGAAGCTCTGCGAGGTGTAGAGCATATGTCAAGTCCGATGAGCCACTGAGATATAAGCAGAAGGAATAGCTTCATAAGCTTAAGAGTAACAAATGCCTATATTTCTAGAAAATAGTACAGGTTAGTTCCAATTATAATAAGTTTATTTGGGATCGACTAGAAACTAATATAATTGAAAAGCAGGAGGAGAGTGTGAGAGAGAATAATAGGAAAGTTACTGAGATATCTTCAGATCAGGGTGAGCCTAAAGTGGAAGTACTAAACTCTGGAGAAAGTTCAGAATTAGAAATTATGGAGATCAAACGACTCTAAGATAATGGTAGAAAGACTTGATCATTCACATCAATTCCATACAAGCTGCAAGAGCTTTGTTATATTGCCCAGAACTGGGTCACTAACTATACCTTTTTCAAACTCCTATTTTTAAGTGCATTAGATGTAATCAACTTGATCAATGAAGCATAGGACTGGGTGCAAGAATAGGAAAAGAGTTACTTAAAGCGAACGAAGGCCTATGAGGCATTGGTATACTGTTCATAAACTTTGTATGTCTGATTACTAACAAAATGCAGCTAAAAAGTATTCATTTACAGTATAAGTCCTACATTATTCACAAGTATCAATAGAAGATTTTGCGATTATATCGACTTGATTATTAGAATAAAGAAGAAGTTACGAAGAAGATGGAATAGTTGTTATACAAGGATCGATTTGTATGTAGGGATGAATAATGAGAGGTTAATATATTGCCTAAAAATTGATAATAGACTTTAATAGAGAGAGAACAAATACTAGGTCATACATTTCAAGCTATAGAAATTGTGATATTAATCTATGAATGTTTCTTCTGGCGACCCAAGATGAGAGGAAAACGTAATAGCAAGTTCTTTGACAATATCAATACAGTATTCATTTACTTAGTAGCAACTGCCATATAGCATTGCCTTAAAGAATTGAAAAACGGGGAATAAGTGACTGAGACTATTGAATTCAAATATAAAACTGCAGCCAATAAGTACTTAATCGGATTTGAAAAGCCCACGGACTAACCTATGGCAGCTTCATTCTATCGGCTTCGAAATACATAGGGCCTATATAATAATAAAGTTAGAATACTACTATTGGTGAATATTAAGGTAGACTTATATATAAAGATTGGTGGATTCGACAAGAAAACCGAAATAGAGGCAAGTGATCTATATGCAGTCAAAGAAGGGGAATCATACATGTCAGAGCTATAGGAGGAGTTGAAAAATATAATGTTGTCATAAAGTCTAACAGGATCAGATACCAGGAGTAAGGAAATAGAACCTCTAGAGGCCGTGGATAAGCCATAGGCTATTGAGGAGAACGCAGAAGGCGCAGAAGGCAGTCAAGATGAGGGAAGTGCAACCAAGGGGGATGAGCCTCTAGAAATCAATAAAGATAGGGACTAGTAGGAATTGCAGATAATATAGGATAATTGTGAGATGAAATCGGCCTTGTAGTATCTGATATATATAGTAGGATAAGATAATATAGAAGAAACTTAGGGGATGTTGGTATAGTAGGGACTTATATATTTTGTGTTTGTTTTATCTTCGGTTTATTGATTTGCTTGTGTTTACCTCCACAATCTGGGTTTGCTTTACATTGATTTCATATGCACAAAGGAATTTGAAACGTAGTATATCCGATAATGAGTCTATGGGATATTGTAATATTAGTTTAGTATAGAAATATAATCAATAGCAGAGATAACATATACGATAGTTCAGGTACAGAGAGTGTACGATTACAAATGTGAATAGAAGGAAATAGTCATAGTATAGAATAGTAGAGTATGAAGAGCATTGACAATAGAAGCATACATATTATGTCTGATTTAGATATAATCAAGTACCATAGTAAGGTTCGAAGAATTAAGGATTGAATACAAAGGATTGTGGAGATCAAAGAATATTGGGAACATATAGGTTAGGGTTTCTAATATTAAGAAAGGGAGGAATAGAATACAAACAATGGCAGAGTAAGTATAGTAGAAAGTAACGTTAGAAAAGAAGATATTAGGGTATATGGTTAAGCAGTGTCGAGGAAGTAGTCATATACACGAGGATGAGAAGAGAAAAATGTACGATATTAGAAAAGTTGGGATTAGAGGGGGAAGTGTTGGCAATAAGGTACACAGCGTCTGATTATATACTAGAAGGTGGGAGATAGTAATGAGTTGTAAGTAGTGGCATGTCAGGAAGAGTATTATATAAATGAAATATGGTTGCAATGCGAGGTTTTAAAAATTGGTATTATATGTATACCGTATATACAATGTGAGATAAATTTTTTTTGATGAAGACTTCATTAGTGGTTCCTCCTCCTTAAAAGCCTATACTATTATCATTATTTCCTTATTATGAATATTATAATTTATCTCCACTAGATAGAACTTCTGAAATAGAAATATATATAGATATACTTTCCTATTATACTACTTCTATAATATAATTACTCTAATAGTATAGTTACTTATATCTGTCTCTATAATAGTTTTGGCTTCTAAATAAAAGTAGACTAGGATTGGAGTAGTTATAAATTGCTTCTTTAATTTTTTGAAAGCTTGCCTATATTTCATTATTTAATTCTACTAGCAATCTCTTTTGGTAAGTTCAGTCAAGGGATAAGCAATCTTTAAGAATCTTTTAATGAATCTGTAGTAGAAATTGATAAATCCTAAGAATTTCTGTACCTTTTTAAACTTTCATAGTACTTGCCAGTTCTTGACTTCCTTGACCTTTTTATTAGTTATTCAAATTTCTTCTGATAAAATTCTATATCCTAGGAACTTAACTAAATTCTTATCGAACTTATTCTTCTAGAAGTTTACCTCTAGACCTGCCTTATCTAGCCTTAATAATATCTCCTTAATAAGTTTATTATATTCCTTCTTATCCTTAGTATATATTAGAATATTATCTAAATATACAATAACTCCTTCATCCAATAGATTATATAATTAATAATCTATCATAGCTAGAAAAGTAGCAGGAGTATTATACAATCTAAAGAGTATTATTCACTAATAGTATAGTCTAAACTGAGTACGAAATACTATTATTTCTTCACTTTCTTCTGATATCTATATAAAATAGTAACTATTTTTTAGGTCAAGCTTAGTGAATATTTTAGTATTATTTAACCTTTGTCTAAGCTCTATCATCAATGGTAAGGTATATTAGTTTTTTACTATGATTTTGTTGAGTACTTAGTAGTCAATATAAAGCTAGTAAGTACTATTGGTTTTCTATATTAAGAGAATTGATACTTCTACTAATAATTAGGATTTTACAATTTTCTCTACTACTACCTAGTTATCTAGCTATATTTTGAGCCCTTTAAGTTCTTATTCAGAGAACAGGTATAATAGTCTATAGAAAGCTTCTACTCCAGCTACTAGTTTAATAATATGATTAAACTTAGGGTATTATAGTAGCTCTGTAGCCTGTTCTCTACTAAAGAGATAAGCCTACTTATAGTATTAGTTAGGGAAGAATATTTTAATATCCTACCTATCATCTATATGCTACCTTAAGCTAGCTATTTATGTAAAGGATTTTTCTTTAACCTCCTTTTATAATTAGAATCTATCAATTAGCTTAACTTCAAATTCCTTAGATAGATAATTATATTTATAGTAGTTACTTTTCTACTATAGTATGCTTTTTTCTTAATCTATATTGAGATTATATTTTATGAGCTATATAATAGATAAATACTTATTAATTCCTTCCTCAATTTATCTAACCTTCTAGACTATATACTTAAAGTAATTTCCTATAACTATACTTAATAGTTATATATAGTATATACTGGTTTCTAGGATTGATTACTGACAAGCACTCTGAACCTATATAAGTTTCTAATTCTTTATAAAGATCTCGGACTTATAAACAAACTTATCATAAAGTATAGGACCTATTGCTCTATAATCTAATAGTAATTTGAAGGATATTTCCTATTCCTACATTATTAGGGTAGCTTCAATTAAAAGCCTTTCTTTATAGATAGGAAGATCTTTGGATATTTATTGGTGGGTTCCTTTCATCTTGATTATGATACTTCTTTCTCAGAAAAGTATAAGGTCTCTACTTGATCAAGTACGATTAATGGGGTTTTTATCAGTTTATTATAGTAATTAGGAATTGTGCTATATATTTTAGATATTTTGGCTACTTAAGCTATCTTTAGTAGTACTTTACTTGAGAAAACAAATATATTAATTGAACTTAAGTATAATAAGAAATCCTTTGAGTCCTAATTTACTCTTTTCTAATTATCTTAACAAATAGTAATTCCTATTACTATCTTCTGCCAATTCAATAATCCTTCCTCTATACTTATTTACTATCCCATTTATGGTCAAGATCTTAACTTCTTCTTTGTCATTCTTTTTATATACTTTTTCTTTCTTAGTTTAGGATTTCTTGCTCATATTAATAATTTTAGAGGTAAGTGGATCTTTTGTCTAGTACTTAAACTACTTATAGTTTCCTTTACTATACTTAAGATAAGAGTTAGACTTCTTCTACTCTTTAATAACATTATTAGGGATACCTACTAATTCTAACTTTCAGTCCTTAAAATCTTTTCCTTGATCTTTTTTTCTCTTTTTCCTATTTTCTTTCAATACTTTACTATTCTTTTAATCCTTCAATTTTTTCTTTTTTCTACTTGTCTCTTTCTTTCAAGATTTACCTTAAAGGTAGTGAAAATTTTCTAGGTAATAGCTAATATCCTATATTATTACTATTTATTCTTTTAAAAGTCGAGGTTTATTTAGCATTTGTGCCCATGCTAATCTAACTTCCTTATTTAGTCCCTATACTAGCTTATCTTTAGCAACCTCCTATAGATATCCCATTCTCTATATGAGATTTATTATAGTATCTAGGTACTCATTGATAGAGCTGCTATGTCGAAGGTTTAGCTAGTTAGTTACTACTTCTTCTTTATCTACCTTTATTCCAAATAAGCTTTAAAAGATCTCTATAAATATTTCTTATTTTACTCAACTAGGATTCAGTATTATTCTAAAACAATTCAGTAGTCTTTATACTATTATAAGATCGATTTTAGGGTAGTAACCTTCATATTACTATACTAGATCTTAATAGTTAGTACTGATTAGTTATTCTAAGAGGTTAGTAATATGTTAGATCTTAACTAAGTTATCCCAATATTTTGTTTTTTCAATTACCTATATATTCTCAAATCTCTAGATAAATCTCTTGAGATCTTCTAGATCTCCTTTAAATATTTTGGGTTTAGGAGCTTTAGGCTTTGGCTCTTTAGAATTAGATATGACCTTAATAAGTATTTCTAGGAGTTCCTGTATCACTTGTACTATAGTGGTCTTCTTCTTTTTTAGAGTTGGCATAGGTTTATCCTTTCTATTGGATGGGTCACTATCTTTATCTCCTGTAATTGTCTTACTCTTTCTTTTTATTAGTAGTAGTAGTAGTATTCTACCAAAGCTAGTTCCTCTAGGCCTACTAGAGCCTAGAGTGAATCTTGCTTAACTTCCGAGTAGAGGAGAAAGTAAAGTACCCTCTCTATATCTTCATTGTTACTAATCGAATGCATTATCTAAGTCCTTATATTTTTTTATTTTTTTCTGGTCCATAACTTTTTATTCTAGTACTTTATCTAGGTATGGAATTTCTTTTACAAGCAAGTCCTATTGTCAGTCTATATTGTCAGGTTCTGTTAATAGTATGTAAGTCTTCAGAGCTTGTTTTAGGAAGTATTTCATCTCAAATCTAGTTTCTACTATATATTAAGTTGCTATCTGAAGATAATAAAACTAAACCTTATTTTTCTCTTCTAACTAATATGCTCGAGCTTGAACTATTTCTAACTGCTCGTTTAAGAATACTTTTATACTAGTTTGGAACCATATCTAGAATTCATCTATCTTTATAGGTTTCTCTTCTAATATATCAATATTTTTACCTAGGATCTTTTTAATAAGCTTATAAGGTTACTAAATAATAAGTATTTTAATATTATCTAGGATAGTAATAGGTTCTCACTACCATTCAATCTAGAGAGGGGTAGATATTTTGAATAAAAATATTAAGTAATAGTAGTACTTAATATTATAGTATAATAGGGGTACTCAGTTATAGCTATAAAATAAGAAAAATAGATATTATTTATAAGTATGAAATAATATTAAGTGATTGTTGTCTACTATTTTATATGATATCTATGAGGGTAGAATTCTATTTCTAGTAAGTATGGTTAAATACCTACTTCAGAATACTAGAGCCTCTTCTGGAAAGCTTTCTATAGGTATAGGTAGCAAGTTAATTCTTTTGATTATCAACCGATCGATTATATTGTAGCTGGTCACTTCTACTTACCTTGGCTACTCATGATCTAACTATCTTATCTTATACTCGATAGTATATATAGCCTTTTAATTCGAGTAGATTCTTTGCTACCTCTAATATATTATCTACTCTCTAGGTAATATCATTATATTACCTATTATTAGATAACTCAGATGATGCTTTCCTTTTTAGTATAATATACTATCAGTATATGAAGAGCTACTCCACTAGCCTGTAGTTTCCTATTCTAAAGGATATTCTAAGTATATATCAATACCCATAACAATATTATAATAAGAGATATTATTTCTTATTATTTTATTTATCTTATATTTTCTATATCTATTATTAATTTATAACTACCAAATTTAATAGTTAGCTATTTTAATAGAATTTGCTATTTTGTTTATACCCTCAAGAGTATTGCAGAACCCTAGTATAGTTCTATATAGTATAACTTATATTACTATTTCTTATAACTTACATAGTACTATCCTAAGGTAAGTACTATACTTTATATATTTTAATTTATTAGATATATTATTAGATAAGTATAAAAGAAATATAAATTCCCTTTAAAATCTTCTCCTTAAACTACTTTGAAATAGATAATAATCTAAAACAGATTAATTAGTTAATAAACAATCTAAGTAGAGATTATATCTATTAATTAGTATTCCTAATAAAACTCCCTATTTAATAATAACTATCTTTCTAAAGTAATTCCTCAATAGAATTAGTATATACAAATATTTATTATAGTAGATATAAATTATATATACGATATTAAATAACTATTATTTAGTATTATTAATTATATTTTTTTTAATATCTAAAGTTAATCTTTACTACTTATAACCTTTTATCTAAAGTTTAATTAACCTTAATAATACTTCATTTATACTTTTTACTATAATATATCTTAAATACTATAATAATATTATAAATTTAGCTACTTATAATAATAACTAATAAGACATTAAACTCTCAACTATAGTATAACTATAAAATTTAGAAGTAAACTAAGTAGAGCTCTAATAGGTAGTAGTTCCCTATATAAAAGTATTCTTCCCTCATTTTGTTAGGGATAAGCTAATAATAATAGTGATATCTGTTAGAATATCAGTATATAAGGCTTATAAGGGCACAATCACTTAGCTCAGGCCTAACTGAGCTAAAAGTATGAAGAATATAGACTTATTCATTTAATAAAGTAGAGTAACTTAGTAATACAAAACTTAGCTTGAGTTTTAGAGAACAACAACTAAATATAAGATGTACATATATATATAGGAAAAGTAAAGTTGACTTCAGGCTACCTACCATTGGGTGCTACTAATCTAGTCTATATAATCTCAGCTATAACATTACTTTCCCTCTACTAGAGGGCGTTCTGACCGACTAACTTTACTAACTCTAATGATAATCTACTCTCAATATTTATATATATTAGTCTACTATCTATTCTGATATAGTAATAGACTTATTCCAATACGAAAATAGATACCTTAATAATATTGCCTGCTTGATACTCATGTAACTAAGTATACTGCCTACTCCAACCCAGAGTTTGACACTATAACAGTTATTGTATAAGTGTAATAAAAGATGTTAATTCTTATTATTTTATTATTTATCTCATATTTTCTATATTTGTTATTATTCTATAGCTACCGAATCTAGTAGTTAGTTATTCAGTAGAACTTGCCATCTTGGTACACTCTCGAGGATATAACACAGCCCTAGCATAGCCCCGTTTCCTATGACTTATATATTTCCTATGACTCATGTATTTCTTATGACTTATGTATTTCCTATGACTAATATATTTCCTATGACTCATGTAGCACTGCTCTACAGCAAGTACTATATTCTATATATTCTAAACTATCAGATACGTTATTGAATAAGTATAAAAGGAGTACAAATTCCCCTCTGGAATCTTCTCCTCAGACTACTTAGATAGACAACAACTGACTACAGATCAGTTAGTTAGCAAACAATCTAAGTGGAGATTATATCTATTAATTAACATTCCTAATGGAACTCCTCACTTAATAACTACTACTCTTCTGAGGCAATCCCTCAGAAGAACCAATATATATATATATCCGTTCTAGCAGATATAGATTATATAAATGGTACTGAATGACTACTATCTAGTATTATTCATTATAATAAGTGATATTTATATAACTAGGCATACTACCTATTCCAATCTAGAGATATATGCTATAATAGTTATTATATATCTTATAGGATAGTTTAAAAGGATAAGGTATTCTCTCAAATATAATAGTATTATATTACTGCTTAAACATTAGATCGAACAGTTTCACAATTTGCTATCAATCTGTTTTTCATAATATAAGTTAACCAATATAAGGTATCTCAAATATAAGGTGTATTATATATATAGATTATAGATTCATAGTATCTTATAAGTATTCTATATACTATTACTATTAAAAACCTTTATGCAATCAAAACCTAGTGGAAAAAACACTATAACAGTAGGAAAAGATTTAATATATACCTTCTTAGCTATCCAACCCGATCTACTAGTATAAGGGGGGGGTCTTATTTATTTGTATGCTCATAGTACTCGATAAGCTTACTATACTCAGTATGCTCATTACATTATTTATAGTTGAGCTGTTCAAGCTCTTATGTAAGTTGTACTCATTATGCAGTTTATAAGCTCGTTTAGAGTATAGAGCTCATATAGTAGGGAATGAGCTTGTTTAGCTTATATAGTGAGGGATAAGCTTATTTAGCTTATATAGTAGAGGATGAGCTTGTTTAGCTTATAGTAGGAGATGAGCTCACTTGTAGTATATTAAACTTACTAGAGGCTTTATTAGAAAAAATAAATCTTATATTATATGCATGGCATGTATATAATACCAATTTTCAAAACCTCGTGTTGCAACTATATCTTATTCATATAATACTCTTCTCGATATACTACTACTTATAACTCATTACTATCTCCCACCTTCTAGTATACAATTGGACACTGTATACCTTATTGCTAACATTTCCCCCTCTAATCCCGAATTTTCTAATATCGTATATCTTTCTCTTCTCGTCCCCATATATATGACTACTTCCTCGATGCTACTTAACCATATATCCTGATGTCTTCTTTCCTAATATTACTCCCTACTATACTTGCTCTACTATTGTTTACATTCTATTCCTCCCTTTCTCAATATTAGAAACCCTAACCTATATACTCCCAATATTTCTTGATCTTCACAATCCTTTGCATTCAATCCTCAGTTCTTCGAATCTTGCTATTGTATTTGATTATACCTAAATCGGACATAATATGTATGCTTCTATTGTCAATGCTCCTTATACTCTACTATTCTATGCCATGACTATTTCCTTCTGTTCATATTTGTAATCATACATTCTCTGCACCTAAACTATTATATATGTTGTCTCCACTATTGATTATATTCCTATACTAAACTAACATTACAATATCCTATAGACTTAGCATCGAATATACCATATTTCAAATTCCTTTATATATATGAAATCAATAGGAAGTAAACCCAGATTATGGAGGTAAACACAAGCAAATTAATAAACCGAACACAAAACAAACACAAAATATATAAGTCTCTATCATACCAACATCCCCGAAACTCCTTCTATATTACCTTATTCCACTATATATATCAAATGCCACAAGGCTGATTTCATCTTACAATTATCCTATGCTACCTACGATTCCTACCAGTTTCTATCCTCATCGATCTCCAGAGGCTCATCCCCCTCAGTTGCACTCCCCTCATCTTAACTGCCTTTTGCGCTTTCTGCTATCTCCTTAATAGCCTGTAGCTCAGCCATGGCCTCTAGAGGTTCCATTTCCTTACTCCTGGCGTCTAATCCTACTAGACTTTATAATAACATTGTATTTTTCAACTCCTTCTACAGCTTTAACATGTATGATTCCCCTTCGTCAACTGCATATGGATCACTTGCCTCCATTTCGGCTTTCTTATCGAATCTACTAATCCTTGTATGTAAGTCTACCTCAATATTCGCCAATAGTAGCATTCTAACTTTATTATCATATAGACCCCATATATTTCAAAGCCAATAGAATAAAGCTGCTATAGGTTAGTCCATAGGCTTTTCAAGTCCGATTAAGTACTTACTGGCTGCAGTTTCATATTTGAATTTAATGGTCTCAGTCACTTATTCCCTACTTTTCAATTCTTTGAGGCAATACTATATGGCAGCTGCTACTAAGCAAATGAATACTGTATTGATATTGTCAAAGAACTTGCTATTGCATTTTCCTCTCATCTTGGATTACTAGAAGAAATATTCATAGATTAATATCACAATTTCTACAGCTTGAAATCTATAACCCAGTATCTGTTCTCTCTCCGTTAAATTCCATTATCAATTTTTAGATATTATACTAACTTCTTATTGTTTATCCCTGCATACAAATCGATCCTTATATAACAACTATTCCACCTTCTTCGTAACCTCTTCCTTTCTCTGATAATCAAGTCGATATAACTATAAAATCTTCTATCGACACTCGTGAAGAATATAGGACTTGTGCCATGAATGAATGCTTTTCAGCTGTATCTTGTTAGTAATCAGACGTACAAAGGTTGTGAACAGCATACTAATACCTCACAGGCCTTCATTTACTTCAAGTAACTCTTTTCCTATTCTTACACTCAGTTCTATCCTTTATCAATCAAGTTGATTATATCTAATATGCTTAAGAATGAGAGTTTGAAAAAGGTATAGTTAGTAACCTAGTTCTGAGCAATATAACAAAGCTTTTATAGCTTGTACGGAATCAATACAAATGATCGAGTCTTTCTACTATTGTCCTAGAGTCGTTTGATTTCTACAATGTCTGATTCTGAACTTTCTCCAGAGTTTAGTACTTCTACTTCAGGCTCACCCTTATCTGAAGATATCTCAGTAACTTCCCTATTATTCTCTCTCACACTCTCCTCCTACTTTCCAATTATATCAGTTTCTAGTCGATCCTAAATAAATTTGTTATAATTGAAACTAACCTATACTATTTCCTGGAACCACAGGTATTTATTACTCTCGAGCTCATGAAGCTGTTCCCTCTGCTTATATATCAGTAGCTTATCAGACGTGACACATATTCTATATCTCATAGAGGTTTTTCTTTGGTTAAGGTCTACCCTTGCGACTTTTACAGCATAAGGCATTCGATGTAACTGGACTCTTTATAATGGGTGGTAGATAGAGAGAATAGAATATAGTAGTGGAATAAATGATTATCAGATAGTTCTCATATAGTTTTTCTTTTAGGAATATAGTAGCTCACAGCTATATACCTCTTCTTCGCCCTTAAATTATTGCTTTTTTTTTACAAAGCTAATCGAACGCTCAGAGCCTCGATCAACCTCATCTAATAGTTTCGTGTCGTTATAAAAATTTATCTAATAATATCTTTACTTATGATTCTCGCGACTACTTAACATTGTCTAAGGGTCTGTGCCAGCCAAAGTGGCCGATATCGAATGCTACGTATGTAATACAATGTATTGATTTAGTACTATGAACAATAACCAGATAAACTAATAGCCAACTAATATAACCCTCTCCCAGCCTTGTAGTAACTAAATTAGAAATAGATCATCTCTTTCTAATTTGAGTTAGACTTATTCCCATCACTTTCTTCTCCCACTCCATCACTTTTTTCTCCTACTCTATCACTTTCTTCATCTGACCAAAGCTACTCATTAAAGTCCCTCTTTTAGGGCTCATCCCTAAATGTGGCAATTACAGCTATCTCTATAGCTTCTATAGTTTCATTCTACTCATATACCTCCACCACTGTATGTGCTGCCCCACGTGCCCTCATAAAAGACTTCCTATCCTATGGATTTAACCACTTTACCTAACTAAATGGGATTTCCTCATCAGAATCCAAGATTTTATCCTTATTGCATCCCTTAAAGTTCTTGTGATACCTTTTGTACTTCTCCAGTTGCTATTTAAACTAGCCTATCTTCTTCCAGCATCTTGCCTTTCCATGCATGAAACTGTAGTCAGTCCTTGGCCAAGCCTTAGCCTTCCTCCTCCTAAACCTGATTAGGTATAGCTCGTTCTCAGAATCAGATACTATAGAGTCATAGGGATCTGCCTGCATATTGAACTCATCTTCCTAAAAATAGGGCCGATCATTAGGGGCAGGACTTTCTTTAGCCCTATCGGCCCTACTAAACTATACTTGAAACAATAGTAGCTTATATATACTATCTCTCACTGCAAGAAAATTCATTAAATCATTACCCATTATCATCTATTCTATATCCTCTAGTGTCATACTATCAAGTAGTAGCTTTATTAGTGTATTGTATATTACTCTAACCATATAACGATTAGGGATCTGCGGACAGATCCCCTCAATCAATTCAGCCAGTATAACCTTCCTCAAAGCTACAAGTTGCTTATTTCAGGTATTAGTCCAGTAATAGTTTCTATCTATTAGGTTGATATTAGTGTTATTATCTAGGTCTATAATAGCAACCTGAACTATATAAAAGGGAATTATAATCAGACGTATTGTCTCCTCTCCTAAGTCATTTGCAGTATTTTTCCACCTTTATTTTACTGATAATAAACCTTTCTTGGTTTCTGTCTCTCGGTCTTTTATCAAACAATCTAGTAAGAGAGAGTGGAATCTCTCTCTAGCCTTATCTCCCTCTTTATCCCCTTTAGTGGTCATCACTAACTTGCGGCCAGGCGCTAGAAGTCCGTATTTGGAATTAAGAGCATATTATTAAAATGCTTCCCAAATAGTAGCAGATATCCCATGTTTACCAGTAATTTTATTTGAGAGTATATAAGCCTTCAGATATCTCTGCTACTTCTAATACTCTTCCCAGTTGTCATTTCTCTATCCCAGCTGGGTTTTTGCATAGAAAGTTGACTGATCCTCTTTTGCAGTGGCTCTTAACATATTGTTGATAAATAAGTGACTACCTAATCTAGTAATACCCAATTAGTTTACTGAGTTTGTCTGATATCTAATTTGTAACGTACCTTAACAGCCTGATAGAATATACTTATAGAACTTTTATGTATGAGATTCAGAAGTAATGTAGACAGATATAGATAGTTTATTTACTACTAGATTATAGATTCTAATAGATAAGAGAATCCCTTTATATACACATGAGGCTCTTTCACAGTATTTACTACTATTAAAATAAAGACTAAAGCGTTGGCCTTTATGACTTTCTAATATATTTTAGTTCTTTTCATAGCCTTCTATATCTGATGACCGTTTATTTCAATATTATTATATTTGGGACATAATAACTTCGCAAATGTTTCAACCTAACCTCACATTTATGGATTAGAATCTTATGGAAACAAAGTATCAATCAATACTAATTTAATATATATCGGACTCCTGGTAAGCGTTAACAACCCATTAATAGCGTAGCTAGTTGATGGTATAAATATACCTATAGAAATAAAGGTTGTATAACTGGGAATGACTACAAATATAGTCTAGTAGGTACTGAAAATGATATAATATCTAGAATAGATAACACTTATATTAGGGTATGTATGGAATAAACAAAGGTTATATAATGGACATAAAGTAATTCTTAGCAGCCATTGTAGGAGGTTTGAATAAAGGAATATATAGTAATCTTTAGCAACTGTATTTTAAAAGAATAGTATTAGCTTATAAATAAAATATAGCTCATTTTTAATTCTATAATCTCATGCTAAGACCCTCTTTATAACCAAGTGCACAGCAACTAGTATATCATTTTGTAACAATAGATATATAGGGGTAATAAGCAACTGGAATTAGGCTGAATTAAGCTAATTTAGTTGGCACAAGCTTCTTGTAGAGAGAATTAAGCTAGCTTCCCTTTGTGGAAAACAAATATATCGTGTTCCTACAAACTGTTCTCATTCTCCATATTGTTCATATGAATTTCTTCAGGTCCCATCCAATGATTGCTACATGCCCTTTTTATACCCAGCCTTTTAAAACGACTAGTAGGCTTAGGAATCATTTGGAAACAAAATATCCTAATATGCTACATCAACCGCTCAAACGAAAATAAGCAAATCAGAATATAAGTAATGATCATTTAGAGGTACCACAACCGTCATCAGATATGACACAGCCTCATAGTGGTGCATACCCCTTTTGCAACCAAGCTTTCAAATCAGTTGGTGCCCTTATGAATCATTTGGAGAAATAATACCCCAAACACTGGCACTTGTATAAATAAGCAACTACTAGCACAAGCAATGTACAATAGGAAGTAGGAGGGCAACCAACAGATGCAACACAGTCTACAAATATTAATAACTTTGAAGATGACTTAAGCCGGCTCTTCTCGGAACTTCTTGACTTTACACTGCAAAATTAGATGAAGCTACTGGAAGAACAGTAAGAAGAAATTACTTATAATCACATGAACAGTTTGTATACAGAGGGTAAACAAGCGGACACAGTTATTCCTATAGCAGACATCATCTGTTTTCCTATGGACTATGAAGCTGGCAAGATTATTATGGCATACTCCTTAGTTTTATAAAGGCAACCAATATACAATTTCTTTTAACTCTTCCAAAATACCCTAGATTTCAAACTTGCAAGATTTCTATATGAAACCTATATGCCAAAGGCTCAGATCAATATATTCTTCAAGGATGGCTTCTTCGGGCAAAATACAGACTCAGAAAGATCTATAATGGATACCAATTTAAGGTTTTCATTCCGATCCGCTTCTATATTATATCAGAAGATTGACTAAATAATCACTAATCCACTATGAAAGAATAGGTTTATTGACTTTAATCTAGCAAAAAATATGGAGTTCTGGTACCAGGATATTTTGGAGTCATTAAAGTACCTACTGCGTCGCAAATCCTTTACACCACACATATGCTGGGTACCAGTCAGACAGTTCGATACATAGTAGGAGAGAGTTTATGCAAAGATGAATACTGCATCATAGTGGTGGGATACATAGGTATGTAATTGCCCTATTTGTGATATGTAGGTACTACATTTACTAGTTATTTGATTACTGATTTCAGAGCTCAGATAATACTTCCTATAGGCGCTATATTGGTTTTAGTACTCTTTACATCTGATGCCACCTACCTGACAAATTTTTTGGGTGATGGTAAGGTATGGCCGATATATATGAGTATTGGTAATATCAAGTTTAGAGTTTGAAATAAAACTATATCTCATGCATGGATACTAGTTGCACTACTGCCTCATAGTCCAAAGTGAGTCAAATAAATCTCTGGCTAGTTAGAAGAGAAGTAGGAGTAAGAGGCTATTCAGGTTTTACATGATCTACTTAGGTTTATCTTGTGTTCGATATCAAATGCTACATAGGATAGGCTAAAAGTAAAGTATACTGATAAGGTTATTAGGAAATATCATTTTTGGGTTACTGGTTGGCTTGCAGACTATATGAAAAATGCAACAATATATAGAATTTATGCTACTAGATATCAGATATGCAAATGTCCTTAAGAGCAACTAGGCCAGTTTTAGGAATATCCTATGCACAATGCTGAAAAATATCGATAATGGGTTAACAAATTAGATACTATAAGTCTTCATGATAACAGAGTGAAATCTATTAATAATGCACTATGAACCCTAAAAGGTACAGTCCCATAAGAACCTATTCAATCTGATATCCTCTATACTATATTCTTGAGGAATCTGCAATATTTGATGGATTAGATCAAGGGGTTTTTAGAAAGTCATAATAGGCTCCCCGCATTTAATAATATTTGGAGTTCGCTGCCTCACTATCTTAGCAATTACGTGCCATACAAATTATATAGGCTCTTGAGTCAGCTCTTCGGCAAGGAAATACAATCAATTTTGAGAGTTATCTTGAGGGTTTTCACTACTTCTTTGCATTGCAAGACGAACATAGCACATCTGATAGTAGCCTAAGAGTGAGATTTCGAGAAAATAATCACTTGTATATGATACTTGACTGATTTTGCCCTCCTTTCCAGGTATCGAAGTCATACCGATAGTACTATAGGATATATGCTAGAGTATTTACAATAATTTCATGTGACGAAGGACATTTTTTTATGATATTGGGCTAGTAAGGCTGCAAAAGCCTAGGCAAATGTAGTTTCGAAAGAGCTAATGAAGCGAAATCGGAGTCGCAACCTTGAAAAGGATGCCAGTAGATATACAGCAACCCAAAAGGCTTATACTTTGGCAGAAGATTGGGAAAAGCATGTATACTTAGTGAATTAGGTTCTCATAGAGGATTCACATTTTAATTTTCCAAAAATTTATCTGATTATGCACTGAGCTAACCAAATCTCCTACTATAGCAGCTTGCCTCAATTCTCAATAGAGATTTGCAAGACTTTACATAAGCAATTGAAGGAGGTATATCGTCGGAGTAATCATGTTGACAGTATCCCCCAAGTTATCCAGAGTTATAGCTGATATTATCACTTCATTATAAGGGAATTGGAGATAGCAGTATAGGCAGAGGAGAATCTAGAAATTTAGGAGAGGTTGAAAGATGTAGTGTATCTGAAACCAAAAAGTACAGAGCTAATTATTGTAGAATAAGCCACGATTTTTATAACACTAAAAGGGAAGTATTGGATCAAGATAATCAAGAATATGTTAACTATAGCAGAAGAGTTTATAGTTTTAGAAATCGGTGAATATTTGTAATAGTTTTTTAAGGATAATATTTGTATAATGGCAAATCACCCTTAATTAAATATAGAGAGAATTTTATTGAATGCAGAGGTGCAAGCTTACAATGCAGTTGAAATTCTCATACTAGATCAGGATATAGATAATAATAACTATTATTAACTGCAGCATGTACATATAACCAGTAGCAAAAGTTGGTAAGGAAAGAAGGTAAGGAAGGATATAGTTTGGGTACATATAGAGTCTAGGAGATTACGGCCAACGTCCATTACAGAAGCTTTAAAGAGTTACTATGGTTGAGTTATAGGCTTTTTGAATATATTGTTTACAATACAAGGAATTAACAATAAGTTGTACAAATTGGGACATATAATGCTACTAGATTGGATAGGGAATTAGACCCCACACAGCCCTAAAAGGATGTCTTATATGCAAGAATTTAAACATGGGGGAGGGCAGACTATTGTATGGTTATAAGCGATTGAAGAAGCAGTACATTTGATACTTTTAGAGCTGGAAAGAAAATGGATAGTAAATAATAAGGTAGATTATTATATGTGGAATGAGATAAATAATAGATAGTATAGAGAGTTATATAGGAAGATTATAAATGAAATAAAGTATATAAAATAGGCTTTATATTTTAGGTAAGAAGGTGGATGCGGGAGAGTCATTAGCATTTGTCGTACGAGATATTATAAGATTATAGTGGAGAAGAAACTATTGTTAGTATTATAAACAAAGAGTAGGGAGAATATTACATAGGTAGTAGAAAAGGAACATAAAAAAGTTGATAATATATATAGAGATATAAAGAAGCTAGTAATGTACATAGAGAAAATAAAATCAGTTTAAGCTTGATAATGCAGGTAATGTATATAAGACAAAATAATATTGTAATACCTAGTAGTATATTATAACGTAATAAAATTTTTACTAATGTTATTAATAGCAAATAGTAGTTTGAAGAAACCACAAAAATTTAGAATATTTTATAAATATAAAGATACTGATAAGGCGATAGGTATAGTAGGTGGAATTTCTAGCTGAATTTTATTTTATTATCAAATATAGGCCTGGTGAGAAAAACAGCAAGCTAGATATATTATTAAGGTACTAGGACCTGTACTCTTAGGAGAAAAGTAAGGATCTATAACTAGTATAGCTTCTGTTCCGACCTAGATAACTCTAAATTATAGTATCAAAAGTTGTTCAACTATATGATACCTTTAAGAAGGAGTTGTTAAAAAAAGAGTTAAAAGATACTAACCTAGTAGTAATAACAAGTATAGTATTAGTAGGAGCTAAGAAGGTTGATAAGAACTTCTTGGTTGAGGATACCTATCACGACCACAACTTTGTCCTCTTCTTATTACCCTCAAGCATGATATCTTATCTTATATCGTAATTATCTCATATTGTATTTCCTTCGGATTGTAGTTATCGCAGATTATAGCTATCTCGAATTGTATTCTCATCCTCAGAGTTATAGTGATATTAACGTAACTCCTAATTATTAAATAGCTTGCTTTCCTCTCTTCTTTCCTCTTCTCTCTTCTTCTCTCTTTACACAACATTTTATTCTCCCTTTATACCTAGGCTATTCTTATAGCTTCTCTCTTCTTCTATAGTAGTCCCTCTATGACAGCCTCTTCTATAACAGCCTCTTTTGTGATAGTACTCTACGACCCATCTCTACCTCTGCTATACCCTTTGGTCGCTTCCCCATACCCTCTCTATTATACTACATTAGGTATCACCTGACCAACTAGTATATACATAGAAAATGAACTCCCAAACCCTCGCAGTTACCACCCTAGCTCTCCTAGCTCCCCTGGCCCCTCTAGCTTCTCCAGTTCCCCTGATCACTCCAGCTCCCTCAGCCCCCAATACCAATCCCCAGGCCCCCCCTGAACCCAGATTTAAGGCCTAGCGGGCCCTCCCGATTCCTACTAACAATATTATACTAACTGCTTACTATTGCAATATCGTTGATATCTTCTTAGCTACTGATACTATTGGTAGGGAGCTCAAGGGTGACCTCGCCCTTAATCAACAAATTCTACAGAATATACAAAATCAGCTGCAAGCCTCCAACGATGAGATTACCCTCCTCTGGGAGGAGCTATATAATGAACGTTTGACTATGCAAACCCTAAACTATGCTTTAGCTATTATAACCACAGGGACTCCAGCTCCAAACTTACCAAAGACCCAAGACCTTCTTACCCCACTGAAGTTTAATAGCAATCGTCTCTGCCTGAAACCTTGGAAGAATTCTATTAGTATCAAGCTGAATGGGGACGTAGCTAAATTTTGTAGTATCCAATATTAGCTCACATATATATATGGCTTGCTAGAAAGGAAAGTAATGGACCAGGTATAGCCTTATGTACTGGCTACTAGTATTAACCTGGCAGACATCACCTCCCTATTTGCCATTTTTGACTACGCCTTTGGAGACCCAGATCTAGTAGAAACTGCTACTTGAGTACTCCATACTCTAAAATAATGAAATACTGATCTCTCTACTTATGTTACTGAATTCTCACACCTCACTGCCAATGTCCCTTAGGATACTTGAGCTAAGCTAGATCAGTTCCAGGATAGCCTCTCAAATAAACTCAAGTAAGCTTTAGTACACTATCCAGATACCTCTACTCTTGAGCAATTGATCGACTAAGCCAGTAAAGTTGAGCAAAAGCTCTCCTGCCTTTGAAATAGTATTCGTACCCCACAAGTTACCACCACTACTACCACTACAGTCTAAGCCCCTTGCCCACTTACTCCACCCCCCTCTAACAAGACAGCATACCCCTCCCTCCTTTCCAGAGGTTCTACCCCTATGGACCTCTCCTCCAGATGCCCTCGCCTCTCCTAGGCTAAACGAGATCACTGTAAAGTAGAAGGGGTATATATTATCTGTAGGAAACTGGACTATTTCATGGCGAACTATCTAATCTGCTCCTCTCATCCTCTTACTGTCCATGCTACTACAACAGGTCTCGACACTCCTGCAGAGTTGGGAAATGGTAAGTCCCTTGCTTAATTACTAATACAAACAAGAGACCCACCTAAGGGTCTTTTTCTATTTCTATATTCTCAGTTAGCTCTATAGTGTTAAAAGAATCTTTGCTATTAAGTCATCATCTTGTTATATCTATAACCATCTCATTCAAAGGAAAAACAATCACCACTTCAGCCTTAATAAACTGCAGAACAACTGGAATTGTATTTATTGATAAAGATTTTGTTAGTACCTATACTATTTCTACATCTCCTCTAAAAACCCTCTATACTATAGATGTTATTGACAGATGACCTATCTCCTCTAGAGATATTATGGATATCATCTGTTTTTCTGCCAATATCCAAAACTATATCGAGATACTCCCCCTATTCATCACCAAGCTC
This sequence comes from Tirmania nivea, assembly GCA_015179035.1. Classification (NCBI taxonomy): domain Eukaryota; kingdom Fungi; phylum Ascomycota; class Pezizomycetes; order Pezizales; family Pezizaceae; genus Tirmania; species Tirmania nivea. Next base: position 251,389 of record WHUY01000059.1, on the reverse strand, counting down.
TAATATCCTATCATCTTAAGAATCCCTTAGCTAGTATTACATGATGTATTAGTCCGCTTTGGCTCTTATACAATACAGTTTGATAGCTAGTACTGCCAGAAACACTGTAACGCAATCAAAACACTTATTACAGGATTATTTCCACTCCCTCCTACCTAGAACCCTATTTATATCGAACAGAGTAAGTTGTCTGAACCATATAATAAGGCTAGCAACCTACCTACTTCCATATCAAATATGGAAGCTCAATCACCCTCTTTAAATATTAATTTTATTAGAGTAGGGGCTTTTGCGTACTTCACCAAATACTATAAGCTAAAGACCTACTCACTTTCTATCTATGATATCAACCTCGCAATCAATAAGCTACGATCTAAGAAAGACTAGAAGTCCCTCATACTAGTAGAATACCACGGCTTCATAGATCTATTCTTAGAGAAAGTAGTAGAAAAGCTACCCCCTCATCAGTTATATGACTATACAATCCCCTTAGTAGAAGGTAAAACGCTCCTATATAGATCTTTATATAGGATATCTCAAGAAGAGCTCGAGGCCCTAAAGAAATACCTTGAAGAAAACCTTACCAAAGCTTTTATCTATTATAGCTTATCTCCCACTAGTACTCTAGTTTTATTTGTTAAGAAAGTAGATGGCTCTCTCTGCTTTTGTATAGATTACTGAGAATTGAATAAGATTACAGTAAAGAACTGCTACCCCTTACCCCTGATCCAAGAAACCTTGGTATGCCTTTCTAAGGCCAAGTGGTTCAATAAGTTCGACCTCTAAGGGACTTACAACCTCATAAGAATTGTAGAAGGGGAATAGTAGAAAACAGCTTTCTATACTTGCTATGGCCATTTCGAGTATAATGGTATATTATTCGGACTAACTAATACTCTCGCCTCCTTTTAATATTTTATTAACAATATACTTTATAATTTCCTTGACATATTCTATATAGCTTATCTAGACGATATTCTTATCTATTCTAATTCCCTAGCTGAACACAAGATATATGTCCGTAAGGTTTTGGAGAAATTAGAAGTAGCAGGATTATACTTGAAACCTAAGAAATACGAATTTTATGTCCAAAAGGTAAAGTACTTGGGACTGATTATTTGTTACGAATCGTTCTTGGAGAATCACCTGCGATACGGGTAAAGTGTTTTATCCGGCACTCTAGTGAGCGGTTATACAGGCATCGCACTTATAGGAGTATTACGTGTATGATCAAGGTAGCGGGAGACTCAGGCGAAACTTGAGTCGACAAGGAATGGAGGAGCAGGGTAGTCTGGACTACACTTAAGTAGGAGATGAACGGGATATTATTTCTAGGTACAAGGAGGAGAACAAGTTGTTGCGTGAAGAAGGAAATATATAGCAGAAATCAGCTCTTTTTATAGACAATTTGGTTTCCTTCTTGAGAGTCATGCCACTGACTGGTATGACTGTTAAAGTATCCCAATTCGAGTTATAATGGAAGGCCGCGCAAGCAATACTCAAGAGGCGTACTAATAAGGTTCCTGGAGTATAAATTCTTCAATACTAATGAGAAGGGGCGTAGAAAAACAGTGAATAAGGGTAGTGCAAGAGGATCGATTTCTTATTTGAGAGTCGTGCCAGTACTGGCATAACTCTCACGGTTCAAGGGAAGTGAGGATATCTGACTAGACTATTCTAGTCGATTCCCTAGTTAAGCGAGTACTTAGTTTGGACTTCCAGGATGCGGTCGATAGCCGAACTAGTCCAGAACAGGGATTGGGTGCGAGAATGATCGATGAGCGTCGGTTCCAGGGAATCGGGTCTTGGCTAGTGTGCTTATGCCAGCAAGTATGCAGGTTGCCAATATGCGACAGGGGCCGGGGATTGACAAGGTCGGGTTTGTAACAGTAGCCCCCTCTCTAAAGACAAGCTCCTGCGAGTCATAGTCGAGGTATTTGGTTCTACTTATTTTGGTAGAGTTCAAGGTCCAGGTTTTGAGGGGTATGAAGCATGGAACTTTTTCACAGCGCTAAGTGCGTTCAAAAACAAGGCAGTGGGTTCCCAGATAAGTTCGTCATAACCTACCCATTAGGCGAGATATTCAAGGGATCGACCTCGGAAGTGCGAGTCTACTATTTCGTCGACTTCCCACTCAGGTTCGTCTTCGATGATAATAGGGGGTGGGGGTGGCTGAGTTTAGCCAGGCAGGGGGTCCGTGGAGGCGGGTTCAAGGAGCGAGACATGGAAAACAGGGTGGATTTTCATCGAGACAAGGAGATCAAGCTTATAAGCATGAGACGAGATCTTCTGGATGATTCGAAACTTACCGAGTTTCTTAAAATCCAACTTGGTCGAGGGGCGTGTTGTCTTGACATGCCGGTGGAGGAGCCATACTTCATCGCCGACGTCCAGCTTAGGTGGAGAAATGCGAGACTTGTTAGCTTGTTCTGAGTAGGTTACCTGGGCCCAGATCATTTCGGATCTGAGATAGGCATCGAGTTCTGCAAGACGGTCAGCATATTCCTTAATGACGGCGGGTGCTGGGAGTTTTACTGCAAGGTTCGGGTTGATCTGATAGCGAGGGTTCTCACCATATATAGCTTGAAAGGGCATGATGCTAAGGGTGGTAGACAGGGTATTGTTATACGAGAATTCGGCCATGGTAATTAGTTCAGACCAGTTATCTTGTTGGTAATTACAGTATGCTCGTAAATATTGTTCCACAATTGCATTGATTCTCTCAGTTTGGCCATCAGTTTGGGGGTAGAAGGTAGTAGAAATCTTTTGCTGAATACCAATAAGCGATGTGAGGGAACGAATGAATTCGGAGACAAATTGGGTACTACGGTCAGAGACGATTGAATCAGGAATTCCATGAAGTCGGAAGATATTGTCAAAGAAGAGCTTGGCAATCTGTTTGAAAGTGACATCAGTTGTAGTAGGAATATAGTGAGCCATCTTGGAAAGTCGATCAACTACTACGAGTAAGGTGTCAAATCCTTTAGAGATAGGGAGTCCTGTAACAAGGTCAAGGGAAATGGATGACCATTTCTGAAAGGGGACTTGCAGGGGTTTCAGGAGGCCGTAAGGGGCATGGCGAGCAGGCTTAATCCGGGCACATGTATCGCAGTTTTGGATGTATTGAGCGATAGTTTGGCATATTTTTGGCCACCAGTAGTCCCATGAAACAAGCTCATAGGTTGCCGTGAGACCAGGATGTCCAGCAGCGGGGTGATCGTGACAGTTGTGAAGGATTTGGAGATGAATATCTAGTGAGTTGGGAATATAGACAAGATCGTTGACGAGGATAAGTCCATTGGAGATCTTGCACTCGGATAAAGGGACCACGGAGTGTTTCTTGACCTTTGTCTCAAGAGCAAGAATAATTTCTTTAGCGAGTTTGTCAGATTTCAGGGCAGCGAGAATATCCTCATTATTTGCAACCGAGGCTGCAGAAAGGGAGAATTTTTCAGGGGGTATAAGGGCTTGCATTGGGCGACCGCGTTCATCCTCCTCTTCAGGGAGATCTCCAGATCATCTTGTTAGTATATCGGCTTTTGTGTTCTGGCTACCGGGCTGAAAGATAATCTTAAAGTCATATTGGGCTAATTCTTGTGCTCATCATGCTTGTCGCCATGAAAGGAGAGCTTTGGAGGTAAATGTTTGTAGATTGTGGTGGTCGGTAATGATAGTGAAGGGGCGTGGGAGTTGGTGAAGGTAGATATACCATTTCTCAAGGGCCAAGATAATTGCGAGGAGTTCTTTATCCCCAATTCCGTAGTTACATTCAGCGGGGGACATTTTTTCAGAGATAAAGGCAACAGGGTAAAGTACGAGTTTCTCATTTTCTAGGTACTTCTGGGAGAGTATCCCAGAAGTGACGTAGTCCGAAGCATCGGTTTCTACGAGGGTTTCAAGGTCGGGGTCAAAATGTCGGAGGATGGGAGCAGAGGTAAAGGCCTTTTTGAGAAGGCTGAAAACCTCCTCGCATGCGGCGTCCTAAGCATAGAGGACATCCTTTCAGAGCAGGTTAAAGAGGGGTTGGCAGAGGTACGAGTATTTGTTGATGAAGTGCCGGTAGAAGTTGGCGAATCCGAGGAAACACTGAATCTCCTTCACTGATTTTAGGGTTTCCCAGTTAAGAACGGCGTTGACTTTCTCGGGGTCCATTTCTAGGCCTTATTCGGAGATAATAAAACCAAGGAATGTGGTTTTATTGACGGAGAATTCACATTTCTCTGGTTTGATGAATAGTCCAGCCTCTTTCAGCTTTTGTAGGACTTTCCGTACCTGTTCCTTGTACTCTTTCAAGGATTTTGAGTAGATTAGGATATCGTCTATATAGCAAACACAAAAGACATCAAAATATTCTTGAAGTGTGTCGTTCATAAACCTTTAGGCCATAGGTGGGGCATTAGTTAATCCGAAAGGCATAACGAGGAATTCAAAGAGTCCGTAGCGGGTTCTGAAAGTGGTCTTCCATTCGTCACCTTCCCTGATCCGGATCTAGTTGAAGCAGGCTCGGAGGTCGAGACGGGTGAAGTATTTGCAGCTATGAATTTGGTGAAGGGTTTCTTCAATTCGTGGTAGGGGGTTTCGGTCCTTGATTGTAATATTGTTGAGGGCCCGGTAATCGACACAAAGATAGAAGGAACCATCTTTTTTCTTGACAAAGAGGATAGGAGATGCTGCAGAAGAAGAACTGGCTCAGATAAAGGATTTGGAGAGATTCTCATTAATCCATTCCCTGACCTCCTTTAATTCGGCATCTGATATAGAATACATTCGTCCAAATGGAGGTTTGGCTCCTTCTTGAAGTGGAATTGCATGGTTAACATATTGGTGAGGGGGTAAAATTCGAGTTTCTTTTTCAGAGAAAAGGTTCAGATAGTCATGGTATTCGGGGGGGACAAGTTTGGTAGCTAGTTCTGGGTCATCATCATCGTCGTCTTCTGGAGATGCATAAATTGCAGCAATGCATAACCGAGACTCTGAGTCTTTGATAGCTACTCGAAAGGCAGCTTGGGAGATAACCGAGATTTGGAGGGGGTTCAGGGTGTTTTTGGGAGGTTCTCGGTGGGTCGATGTTCGAGTAGGCAGGCAATAAGTGTGGCAATACCCTGAGGCAAAGGCGATGGTATTGCAAGTCCAGTCAATTGAGGGATTGTAAAGTCGGAGCCATGGTTTCCCAACGATCAGGTTCCAACCAGCTAGTTTAGTAACGTGAAAGGTCAGAACCTCCAGATGCTGGTCGATCATGAGTTTTAGAATGTAGGTGTGGGTGATTTGCCCCACTAGGGAGTATTTACCATCAGCAAGTATAAGATCCTCAGGTTTCGGCTTCAAGTTCAAAGGCAAGTTCATGTTCAAGGCAAAGTCGACGTCGATAAACTGGGAGCTTGCTCCCGAGTCTACTATGCAAGTGGCTGAATGGTTTTCATTAACTAGGCAAGGCAAGATAAGTGGATCCTCGGATCCCAAGTCATGAGTAACAGAAATTGTGGAAACGATTAAAGTAGAAGCAAGGCAGCGTCATCGAGCAAGTCGTCGACGAGTCTTATGAGAAACAATAGGTAGAACATAACCGGTTCCTTGGAGATGAACCTCTTCTAGAGCAGAAAATGAATTCGGACTAACAAAAGAAACAAGATCAGGAGAGATGGCACCAGGAAGTATCCTGGCGCTCTTCGAACTGCCATCATTATTCGAAGAGGGCACTAGTTTTTTGGCACCTCAAAAAGGGCCTGGGGGCCGGAAGTTGCAATATCCGGTAGAGGAGTAGTACTAGCAGTAGCTAGCTTCTTACTTTTTATAGAGATAGGACAATCGGTGGCCCAATGACCCGGTCCTCTGCAATACATGCAGAGTTTGTTATCTCGTCAGTATTTGCGAATTTCTTCCGTAAGCGGGCTACATTTACGAGAAATGGAAAGGTCCATAGGTCCAGGAGCGGTTCCAGTGGAGGTTGAAGGGGCCGGTTTTGGTGTAGAGGATTGTTGTCCAGATCCTGTGGTCTTAGGAGAGTCTCGTGATTGGAGCAGTTTGGCACGGTTATCCAACTTAATACAAAGTCAGATGAATTCATCAAAATCTTCAGGAGGAGAGGCTTGGTAAGAGAGAGCTGTCCTAAGGCTGTGATTAGCTCCATTAGTGAAGAATGAAATTTTCGTTCAGTGGTCTAGGTTGAGAATTGCAGCATAAGTAGCAAATTCGGCATAGTAAGCAGAGCAGTCTTTACCTCCTTGCTTAAGAGTAAGGAGCTTTTGCTCTGCTGTAGCTTTTGCATCCAGATCGTGATAGGCATTTTTCAATGCTGTTGCAAATTCGTTATAGGTATCGAAGTCGATAGTTCCTCAGGTCCGGTCGAGGTGTGGTTCGAACTAGTCTGCAGTAGAGCCTGTCAAGTAGGAGGCTGCATAGGTGATTTTTACTACATTGTTAGTGTAGCGTATAGGGTCGGAGGAAAAGACTAGCGCTAGCTTGGTCATGAATCTGGTAAACTTAGACCTGGTACTGTCAAAGTTCTCTGGTTCATGGAGCTTGGAAGCACGAGAAGAGGATTACGTTGGAGTGGCCGTCTGTGGAGTCAAGCTAGGGGCAGTTATTCCATACTCATATCCCCTATTGTAGTAGGCCCAACAGCATTCTGCTGTTGTTGAGGTGTTGGTTGTGGCAATATTGAAGATAGTCGGTATTCCACGACCAGAGTGTATTCCAGCTCCAAAGGCTTCATGGATGGGTGAATAAAGGGATATTGGGGTCCCCGGAGGTATAGTAGGGAAAACAGAGGGAGGTGGAGGAGGGGCATTCCGAAGGGTACCTGCTAGAGTTCGCCATTCGTCATCTTCGGAAGGTAGAGCTGTCTGAGTGGAAGATGCTATAGTATGTAGTAGAGACTATAGGTCACGCAACAAAGTGTTACGAGTCGTTCTTGGAGAATCACCTGCGACGCGGGTAAAGTGTTTTATCTAGCACTCTAGTAAGCGGTTACACAGGCATCGCACTCGTAGGAGTATTACATGTGTGATCGAGGTAGCGGGAGACTCGAGCGAAACCTGAGTCGATAAAGAACGGAGGAGCGGAGTAGTCTGGACTACACTCAAGTAGGGGGTAAACGGGATATTATTTCTAGGTATAAGGAGGAGAACAAGTTGTTGCGTGAAGAAGGAAATACATAGCAGAAATCAGCCCTTTTTATAGACAATTCAGTTTCCTTCTTGAGAGTCGTGCCACTGGCTGGCACAACTGTTAAAGTATCCCAATTCGAGTCATAACGGAAGGACGCGCAAGCAATACTCGAGAGGCACACTAATAAGGTTTCCAAAGTGCAAATTCTTCAATACTAATGAGAAGAGGCATAGGAAAATAGTGAATAAAGGTAGTGCAAGAGGATCGATTTCTTATTTGAGAGTCGTGCCAGTACTGGCACGACTCTCGCAGTTCAAGGGAAGTGAGGGTATCCAACTAGACTATTCTAGTCAATTCTCTAGTTAAGCGAGTACTTAGTTTGGACTTCCGGGATGCGGTCGGTAGCCGAACTAGTCTAGAACAGGGATCGGGTGCGAGAATGATCGACGAGCGTCGGTTCCAGGAAATTGGGTCTTGGCTAGTGTGCTTATACCAGCAAGTATGCAGGTTACCGATATGCGACAGGGGCCGGGGATTGACAAGGTCAGGTTTGTAACATTATTACTACAGAGGGAATTCGAATAGATCTACTCAAGATTACTATGTTAAGAGAATAGGAAACCCCAAATAATATGAAGGACATACAAGCATTCCTAGGTTTTACAAACTTCTACTGATGCTTCATCCTAGGCTACTCCCAAATAGTCACTCCCTTAATAGTACTAATAAAGAAGAATCAAAAGTTCTAATAGTCATCTGAAGTACAGTCCGTATTCAAATAGCTTAAAGAAGCCTTCTGTTCAGCTTCTATCCTAGCCTATTTTGACCTAGACTGGGAATGTATTGTGGAAACTGATACATCAGACTATATATCTACTAGCATTCTCTTCCAATATAGTAATCAGGGCATACTCTATTCTATTGTATACTTCTCAAAGAAGTATTCTCCTGCTGAGTGCAACTACAAAATATATGACAAGAAATTGATGGCTATTATTCAAGTATTTGAAGAATAGAGACCATATCTAGAATCAGCAAAAGGTGTTATTGAAGTCCTCTCCGACCATAAAAATCTAAAATACTTTACTACAACTAAGCTCTTTAATCAGTGACAGGCCTATTGGTCAGAATTTCTATTACGGTTTAACTTTAAAATCAAGTACTGTCTAGGTAGAGTGAGTGATAAACTAGATGTACTAACTAGAAGGTCAGGAGACCTCCCTAAAGGGGGAGATAAATGATTGAAATTTTAAAATCAAGTCATGCTTAAACCTAAAAATATCTCTCTTTCTACTTCTATAGCAATAGATATCATAGGCGACTCAGCCCTCACCTTGCACAAACTCTTGATAGTGGTATATACAGTAGACTCTTTTATTATCGATATCATTTTAGCTATTAGAATGGGGCAACAATAACATACTAAAATTTCCCTTACTGAGTATAAAGTATATGATAATCTCCTTTATTACCTTGACCGACTCTATATATCTGCAGATCCTCAGCTCTAGCTACGCCTAATAAGGGATCATTATGATACTCTTGCAATTGGATACTCAAGTATAGCAAAAGCCCTAGAGCTCTTAAACAAGAGCTATACCTAGATTAACTAATGGAAAGATATTAAGTGATATATCTATAATTACTATATATACAAGAGAGCCAAGTCTATAAGACATGCACCCTATGGCACCCTCCGACCGCTTGAAATTCCTAACTAGTCCTAGTAACATATAACAATGGACTTTGTAATAGGTCTGCTAGAGGATAAAGGATTCAATACAATACTCATAGTGATAGACTAACTAATAAAAATAAGACACCTCATCCCCTATAGAGACTCCTATACCGCTAAAGACCTTACCCTATTATACCTGAACTATGTATAGTGCTATCATGAATTGCCTTTATCTATTGTATCTAATCATAGCCCTCAATTTACCTCAGACTTCTGGAAAGCTCTCTATAAACTATTAGGAATCGATGTCTACTTGTCTACTGCCTATTATCCCTAAACTAACAGTCAGTCAGAGTATATAAATGCTATTATGGAGTAATACTTGAGAGTGTATATGAACTACTAGCAGGATAACTAGATGATACTATTAGTGACTTATGAATTTGCAGCTAATAATTACTTCTCAGATACACTTAAGTGCTTCCCCTTCCTAGCCAACTATAGTTGGCACCCAAGGTTCGTTAATATTGTGGTACTACTCCAAAAGGCCAAGAAGAACCCTCTAGCCGAAACGCTGGCCTTGCAACTTGCTGACCTATATACCACACTCAAAGCAGAGCTCAAATATGTGCAAATCTGGTAGGCAGAGTATGCTGATAGATCAAGACTCCTAGCCCTATAGTACAAATTTAGAGATAGGATATAATTGTCCAGCTAGTACTTTCGAACCAAACGACCCTCCCACAAGCTAGATCACAAGTTTACCAGTCCATATGAAGTCCTCGCTGCTATAGATATATATGCTTACTAACTGAAGCTCCCTTATATAATAAAATAATATCTTATGGTCTATGTTTTTGAGCTAGAGCTAGCTTCCGACAACTCCCTACCAGGACAAGTACAGCCCCCTCCCCCACTAATAATTGTAGATAGAACTGATAAGTAGAAAGTAGAGGAGATTCTAGACAGTCCCTACTATTATTATAAACTAGAGTATAAGGTAAAGTGTGTAGGTAATAAGGAAGTGACTTAGCAGCTGGAGGGAGATTTGGAACATTCTGAGGATTTAGTTTTGTCTTATTACCAATGCTACCTTAACAAGCTATACTCTTCCCATTTGTTGCTGGAATGATAATCATAGAAGAAAGAGGTAGTATTATAACCACGACTTTATCCTCTCCTTATTACCTTCAAGTATGATATCTTATCTTATATTATAATTATCTCATATTGTATTTCTTTTGGGTTGTAGTTATCACAAGTTATAGCTATTTTGAATTGTATTCTCATCCTCAGAGTTATAGTGATATTAGTACAACTCCTAATTATTAAATAGCTTACCTTCCCCTCTTTTTTCCTCTTCTCTCTTCTTCTCTCTTCACTTAATATCTTATTCTCCATTTATACCTAAGCCATTCTTATAACTTCTCTCTTTTTCTGTAGTAGCCCCCCCATAACAGCCTCCTCCGTAATAGCCTACTCTATGACAGTACTCTATGACCCATTCCCATCTCTGCTATACCCTTTGGTCCCTCCTGTATACTCTCTCTATTATAATAACCTTCTACTCTAAAAAGGTAAATAATACATCCCAAAAGATAAGAACCTCTGAGCAAAAATTCTACAAGATAACCATAGTAGCTAAATTGCAGAACATTTCGGTATTCACAAGACCTTAGAATGACTTAAGTATAATTACTATTAGATTTAGCTTGAGAAGAATGTCAGTAATTATATCTGATCCTGTAATATATACTAATAGGATAAACTAAGTCAGTATAAAAAGTATAGGCTACTGGAACTACTAGAAGTACTATACTAACTTTAGACCTTAATCTCTATAGACTAGATTACTGAACTTCTTAAGTCTAATAGAAATATATAGATATAGATAATTATGAATAGATTCTCAAATATGGTACAGCTATTACCCTTTTCTACTAATACTACAGTGAAAGACCTTGCCAAAGTATTCTTTATACATATTTAGTACTATTATAGCCTCTTTGATGATACTATGTTAGATTAAAATAGTAAGATCACCTCCTACTTCTAGCAAGCACTGATAGATAGCTTGAGGATTATAAGTAAACTTTTGACTACCTTTTATCTAGAGATAAATGGACAAATAAAATAAATAAACCAAATACTAGAAAAGTACCTCTATTACTATTATTCATAGAAGTAGAATGATTAAGAAGAGTTACTTCTTTTAGCAGAATTTAGTATTAACTCAGCATCCTCAGAAACTATAGGAATATTACTATTTAAAGTGAATTATAGATTTTTACTAAAGTAGTTATAAGAACCTTAGAAAAAGGTTACTTATATAAATTCAACTAGCCAGTTATTAGAAGAAGTCTAGAAAGAGATATAGAAAAGGCTATAAGAGAGAGTTTTAAAGGTAAGAGTTAGGATAGTTAGATAGTATAATACTAATAGGGTTTAATAACCGCAGTTTAAAGTAGGAGATATAGTTATGCTCGATAGTCGGAATATCATAATATAATAACTAAGCCGGAAACTAGATTATAAAAAAATTAGTCTCTTACAAATAACTTAATTAGTAAGAATATAAGCTTATAAATTGAAATTACTAGCAAATTCAAACATACACCCAATATTCTACAATAGCCTCCTTGAACCCTACTGCCAAAGTATAGATCCCATTCAAAAAGTCAAACTCCTCTTAGTCAAGTTATTAGAAGGAGAAGAAAATTAGGTAGTTAGGGAAATAGTTGAAAGCTAGAAGAATGGTAGAAGAAGAGGATATTTAGTAGAATACTTAGTTATATAGATAGATTACTCTAATAAGGATACTATATAGGAACTCTATAAATATAAAAAGGGAATGGTAAAAAAAATTTTAAAGGAATTCTATAGAAAGAACCCTAAGGCAGTATAGGATAGTAGGATTAGAATATAATATATATATAATAAATTCTTGTATATAAGTTCTTAAGGATAAGAAGCCTAAAAGGGGAATAGTATTACAGATATTAATATATACCCAAAATACTCTTTAGAATAGGAAACTATAGGCTAGTAGGGTAGCTCTCCAAGTACTAATAGTATACTATACTAAAGAGGAAAGAATTATCTGAGTTATCTAATAATAGATAATGTGATGATATTACTTAGAGACTAGATAATATACTAAATATAGCAAAAAACCTCCTTAGATTAAAAAGCTATATGTACTATTAAGTATGAGATAAGATAGCAAAGTTGTGAGTAGCCAGAGTAAGTAGGGGTAAATAGCTATAATGCAGTCAGTCAGTTGATAATCAAAGAAATCAACTCAGTACTTACACCTATAGAAAACCTTTTAGAGAAGACTCTAGTATTTTAAAGCAAGTATTTAACCATACTTACTGGAGATAGAATTTTACCCTTATAAATATTATACAGAATAGTAGAAAGCAATCATTTAATATTATTTTATACTTATGAATAATATCTATTTTACTTATTCTATAGCTATAACTAAGTACTTCCATTATAAATATACCATTACTTCTCTAAAATACTATAATATTATTATCTAGGTAGCTAGATATTATTAATTTATCTATAATACCTAGATACTAAATATCAAAGTTCTATTACTAGGATATTGAGCTTAATATCTTTAGCTTTATCATAGTCCTACCTAACTTAGAGATAACTAAGGTACTAGAAGAGTATAACTCTATTTAGTCTAAATTATTTCTATCTTATATAATACCTTAACTATTCAGTCTAGAAAGGATATATTATTAACTTCTCTATAGTATAGGTTTACTCTAGGTAATAAGATTTATTTAATATTAAAGTAGTATTAATAATAATATATAATAAATATCTATAGTATTTTAATATATATATATATAAAAGATTATCTTATAGTATACTAGAGTATCTAAAACCTAACTAATTTTCTATGTCTTATATTGTAGTTTATTACTACCCTATATTATCTAACCCTAATACAAATATAGAATAATACTTTTAAAACTATCTATATAGTAATCTAACTTATAGCCAGTATATATTAATTTAGAGATAAGCCATAAAAGTATATATATTAGAGGCAAAGTAATATCGATATCAGAAGTAAAGTAATATTAATATTAGAAGTAAGGTAGTATGACTATTAAAAGTAAGGTAGTATTAATATTAGAGAGTAGACAGTAGTAGTATCATAGGCATAGTAGTATTAATATTAAAGAAAGAGTAGTATTAATATTAAAAGTATAGTAATATCAATATTAGAGGTATAGAAACTCTCTTCTCTTTTCCAAAATTACCTAGATAATTCTAAAAACAGTTAATAATACTTGTATATATAGGAGGTTAAATCATACTCTCAACTCTATTAGAGGAACTTTCTTAGTCACTTATAGGAATAGTAGAGTTAATATTAGAGGCATACTACTATCAATATTAGAGGTATACTACTATTAATATTAAAGGTATAGAAACTTTTTTCTTTCTTATAGAATTGTATAGATAATTTTAAAAACAATTAGTAATATTTATATATATTAAAGGCTAGGTTATACTCTTACTTCTATTAGAAGAACGTTGTTAGTTATATACAGATATAGTAGAGTTAATATTAGAAGTATACTACTATTAATATTAGAAGTATAGAAACTCTTTTTTCTCTTTTTAGATTATATAGATAGTTCTTATAGGTATTAAGTTTACTTTTATATATCAAAAGTATAGTAATGTGCTCATCTCTATCAAAAAAACTTACTTTATTTTATATAAACATAGTATAATTAATACTGGAAGTATACTATTATGAATATTAGATATATATTATAGGTAATATTAGAGAGATATTACTATTAATATCAATAATATATAAACTCTCCTCCCTCTTCCTATATTATATTAATAATTCTATAAGTAGTTAGTAATATTTATATATATTAAAGACTTAGTCATACTCTCACTTTTATTAGAGGAACTTACTTAGTTATATAGAAGTATAGTAAAGTTAATATTAAAGGTATATTATTATTGATATTAGAGATATAGAAACTCTCCTTCTTCTTTCTAAATTATATAAATAATTATAAGACCTATTAGTTATACTTGTATATATTAGAAACTTAGAAATACTCTCACTTTTATCTACTAAACTTACTTAGTCTTATAGAGGTATAGTACTATTAATATTATAGGTATAGTAGTATTTATATTATAGATATATAAGCTCTTTTTCCTTTTCCTAGATTGTATAAATAATTCTAAGAGCTACTAGCTATACTTATATATATTAGAGGCTCAGTAATACTTTTATCTTTATTTACTAAACTTACCTAGACTTATAAAGGTATAGTACTATTAATATCGTAGTTATAGTAGTACTCATATTATAGGTATATAAGCTCTTCTTCTTCTTTTCAGATTATTTCAGTAATTTTGAAATTGGTTAACTATATTTAGATATATTAGAGGCCTAGCTATACTCTCACATATATAAACTAAACTCTCTAATATAACTAAGGTTTATATACTATAACTAAGTTCTATATACTATAGCTAAGTTTTATATACTAATATTATACTAATAGTATCAATATTATTTAAAACTTTTTTGAGATAAGTTAGCTATATATATATATATTAAAGATCTGATAATCTTCTTAGCTAGATAGTAGTTTATGAGTTTTATTGACTCATATTATAGATTATATTATAGATTATATTATAGATAAAATTTTAAATATCCTTATAATATAAAAAGTATACTAGCAATAACTACTATATATCTAATGATTTGTAATAGTAGATAAGGAAATTAAGAGTATATTACTCTACTTGACTTAGTATAATTAACTTTGTTTAATAGCTACTTTATAGCCTACCTTAGAAAAACCTATTTAGACTAGTAATATATACTAGTATAGTAGCAAAGTTAATAGTATACTATACTTATATAAATAATAGTGATATTTAGCTAAACACTTTGCTAACGTCCCTTTTATATAGTTATAAGGTAAATAGGAGCTATATATAATTATAATATAGTTATATCTGGAGTTTTTATATTTATATAGTATTAAACTTACTAATATATATAACAATTTATATATTTGTTACCTTATTTGCATACTTGCCATTCATATATTTACTACCTTATTTAGAAACCTATAATTCATATATTTATTAGTTTGCTTAGATACTTACAATTTATATATTTGTTAGTTTACTTACATAAATATATATTTGTAGTATTCTTATATTAATATATATATAATTTATATCTTTCTAGCTTCTTATGTTGATATCTATATATTTCATATCTTTATACCTTTTTTAGCTGATATCTATAACTTTATAAATATATATATAATTCATATCTTTTTAGCTTTTTTCTTAGGTATCTTTATATTTTTAGATATTATATCTTATGAGTTAGTAAATATATACTTGTTTAAAGAAGCTAATAAATATATAAATTATAGGTATCTAAGTAAGCTAGTAAATATATAAACTAAAGGTATCTAAATAAGGTAGTAAATACTTAAATTATTATATATATTAGTAAGGCTGATACTATATGAATATAAGAACTTTAGATATAACTATATTATAGTTATATATAGCCCTTATATACCTTACGACTACACAAAGAGGGAGGTTAATAAGGGATTTAGTCAACTATAACTATTACTTATATAAGTATAGTATACCATTAGCTTTACTGCTATACTAGTATATATTGCTAGTTTAAATAAGCTTTTTTAAACTAGGCTATAAAGTAGCTACTAAGTAGAATTGATTATACTAAGTTAGGTAGAGTAGTATATCTCTAATTTTCTTATCTACTACTATAAATTATTAAGTATATAATAGCTACTACTAGTATAGCTCTTATGTTATAAGAGTATTTAGAATTTTATCTATAATACAAGCTATAATATAATCTATAACATAAGTCAATGAAACTTATAAACTATTATCTAGATAAAAAGATTACTAAATCTTTAATATATATATATATAGCTAACTTATCTTATAGGAGTTTTAATTAACATTGATATTATTGATATAATATTACTATATAAAACTTAGTTATAATATATAGAATATAGCTATATTAGAAAGTTCAATTTATATATATGAAAGTATGACTATACCTTCAATATATCTAAGTATAGCTAACTACTCTCAGAATTAAGGATATGATTTAGGAAGAGGAAAGAAAGCTTATATACTTATAATATAAATACTATTATATCTATAATATTAATAGTACTATATTTCTATAAGATTAGATAAATTTTATAGGTAAAGATGAAAGCATAGCTAGGTCTCTAATATATACAAATATAATTAATAGCTCTTAGAATTATTTATAGAATTTAGAAAGAGGGAAAAGAACTTATATATCTATAATATAAGTACTACCATACTTCTAATATTAATAGTACTATACTTCTATAAAACTAGATAAGTTTAGTAGATAAAAGTAAAAGTATTACTAAACTTCTAATATATATAAATATAGCTGATAGCTTTTAGAATTATCTATATAATCTAGAAAGAAGAAGAAGAGTTTCTATACTTTTAATATTAATAGTAGTATACTTCTAATATTTACTCTATTATACCTATATATAACTAAGTAAATTCCTCTAATAGAAGTAAGAGTATAACCAGATCTCTAATATATATAAGTATTACTAACTATTCTTACAATTATCTATGTAATATAAAAAAAAGGAAAAGAATTTCTATACTTCTAATATTAATAGTAGTATATATCAAATATTAATAGTAGCATATATCTAATATTGATAGTAGCATACTTTTAGTATTAACTTTACTATACTTATATAAGAGTAAATAAATTTCTTTAATAGAGGTAAGTATAGTACTATACCTTTAATATATATAAGTATAGCTGATAGCTATAAGAATTATTTATATAATTAAGGAAAAGTATAATAAATAATATTAGATAGTAGTCATTTAGTACTGTTTATATAATCTATATATACTAAAATAGATATTTATATATACTAGTTCTATTAAAAGATTGCTTTAGAAGGATAGTTATTATTAAGTAGAAAGTTCTATTAGAAATCTTAATTAATAGATATAATCTCCTCTTAGATTGTTTACTAACTAACTAATCTATTATAGATTATTATCTATAGTTTAAGTAGTCTAAGGAAGAGATTCTAATAGGAATTTGTACTCTTTTTATACTTATTTAATAATATATCTAACAAATCAAGATATATAAAGTATAGTATTTACTATAGAGTAATACTATATAAGTTATAAAAAATAGTAATATGAGTTATATTATATAAAGCTATATTAAGGCTATATATAAGATAGTATATTTTATTAAAATAATTAACTACTAGATTTAGTAGTTATAAAATCATAATAAATATAGAAAATATAAGATAAATAATATAATAAGAAATAATATCTATTATTATACTTCTCTACTTAGAACAAATTTACTATATTAGTATTCTTATTCTATAATTCTAGCTTCTATATATTCTATCTTAAAGGACAATTAAAGTATGTTAGTATTAATATATTTGTCATTAGAAGTTTTATTTATAATATAGTCTTATTCTTATTAAATAAGAGTTAAAGTTTTATCTTTTATCTAAAGTCTTTATATTTTTCTTTTAATATATTATCTCTTGAAGCTATTTTCTAAACTTTCTTTAACCTAAAAATTTTAAAAGATTTTAGTAGTAATATCTTTAGAATTTACCTAAGAATTATATTCTAAAGTATATCTTAACTATCTAATCTTATATTAATATTTACTAGATTGTAGTACTATTATAAATTCTAATACCTTTGTAACTTTATATTGATTCTTATTAATTGGTTCTAGTTCTAAAGATTATCTGTTAGGAAACTAAGTATAATTATTTTGATAATATAGTTTAAGTTTTGAAATATAAAAAGTATTATATTTAAAATTAAGATCAAGTTAAAAGGATAAGTTCAGACTATAATTATTTCAAATATAATTAGTAAATATAATCAAGAAAGAGCCTAACTATTGGAGTATTAACTTGAGTAAAATATGTAGTATATTTATATTTTCTAAGGATAGCATAAATTATTATCTAATTAAGAACTTAGTTATATTATAATATTTATTTACTTATATCACTTATATCTTCTTAGCATTATAGAGTATTTATGAGGTATTATTATGACCTTCATTTACTAGTACTAATATATTGATAGGATAAAGTAGTAGAGAGGCTTCTTAAGATATACTAAATTCTAGTAAAGTAATAAAGGGACTATTTTTTCTAGTACTATTAAATCTAGACTTTAGTTTTAACTGAATCTTAGGTAATTAATATAGCTAGTTAGATTCTTCTACTTTATATGCTTTTACTACTTATAAGATTTTATTATTTACAATCTTAGATTATTCGTCTATATAAGGGTAATATATAGTAAATAGTTCTAATTTGATTTTATTCTTCCTAGCCTAATCCTAAAAGTATAATAATATAAAAAAAGTATTATAATTAAAAATACTATATAAAGAATATCCCATAATTAGAACTATATAAATATTAAAGAAAGTAGTATATTGCTCTACTATGAAATTATTAGAAATAGAGATAAAAAACTTAAATCTTGATTATTTATTGATAATTATCTAAAGGTATAAAATATAGATAATATATTCTTTATCAATAGGAATATTTAGATATAAGAGAAAATATTTGATAAAAATAGAAGCTAACTTAAGGAAATCAATTAAAATATCTAACTAAGATTTTTCTACTATATATAAAGGAGTAATAAGCTCAAAAGATAGTCTGCTAGAATACTTTGTCTATTGATAAGTATTATACCTTCTAATATACTTTTTAACTAACTCAATAAATAACTAGTATTAATATCAGTCAGTAAGATATTTCATAGTTTTCTTAATTCTACTATAAGGTATTACTATATATGCTTTATTAATTACTAGCTTAAAATAGTTTTTATCTTTAATATTAAAAGTACTAGATAAGATTAATCTCCATTATCTATGTATATTCTTGATATATAAAAATCTATTTCTAATTCTATAATCTTTATACTATTATAAGATATTATAGTAGTTCTTCTAAATAAAGTATATCTTTATATATATCTAATATACTACTTATATTCTATGACTTAGATCTAACTATTATATGATAAAAAAGTTCTCATTATCTTTTTAACTATTAGTAATATACTTATCATTAATAAGTCTATTAAAAGTCAGTTCAATTTATTAGTTAAAATTGATAATAGTGGGTCTATTCTTTATGTAAGTAGTAGTATTATATTCTAGTTACTTATAAAGGTTATAATTTTATTAGATAGATTATATAATAAAAGATATTATTTTTTATTATTTTATTTATCTTATATTATCTATATCTATTATTATTTTACAACTACTAAATCTGGTAGTTGGTTATTTTAGTGAAACTTATTGTCTCATATATACCCTCAAAAGTATTATACAGCTCTAGTATAGCTCTATATAGTATAACTCTTATTATTATTTCTTATAACTTATATAATACTGCCCTATAGTAAGTATTATACTTTATATATTATAATTTATTAAAGATATATTATTAAATAAGTATAAAAGGTATATGAATTCCCTCTAGAATCTCCTTCTTAAACTATTTAGATATAAACAACAAGCTATAATAGATCAGTTAGTTAGTAAATAATTTAAATAAAGATTATACCTATTAATTAATATTCCTAATAAAACTCCCTACTTAATAATAATTACCCTTTTGAGGTAATTCTTTAATAGAACCAGTATATACGAATATCTATTCAAGTAAATATAGATTGTATAAATGGTACTAAATAATTACTATCTAATATCATTTATTATATTTTTTTAATATCTAAAGTGAATATTTACTACTTCTAACCTTTTATCTCAAAGCCTAATTAACCTTTACAATACTCTTTTACACTTTTTAATATAATATATGTCAAATACAATAATGACATTATAAATTTAGTTAACAGTAATAATAACTAATGAGACATTAGACTCTTAACTACAGTATAACTATAAAACTTAGAAGTAAACTAAGCAGAACTCTAATAGGCAGTAGTTCTTTATATAAAAGTATCCTATCTCTATTCTAGATACTTTTCTCAATACTCTCAACAAATCTACTTGCACTTTTAGTAATCTTTAATACTATAATGGAAATAACAAACATAGTATATTATTAAAAAACTAGTATTATAGGTCTTAGAAAGAATTAGTATAATAAGGAAACAATTCTTATCCTATAACATATAAATTGCCTTCTTTATACTAGACAATACTTCAAAGAAAGAATTATCTTTACTTAAAGCAATACCAGACCTAGATATTCTAATAAAAGTCTCAATACCTTCAGTATTTACTTCAATATTATAATTAGAAAATCAAATACTCTTGACAGATGACTCAGAAATAGGAGATAAATCCGGTTTGTAAAAGGTATTTAGACTCTACCAAGGTACTGCATTATTATTACTATCAATTAAGGTAATATTATTCTCAGTCGAGCAGATATTCAATAAATATTTTTTAATAATATTACTAGAATAATAAGGTACTAAAGTGAAAAAGTAACTTTAAGATCGAATCTATTAATCTAATCTAATAGGTTATAAAGTGATAATTAATATCGAACTAAATCTAAGATAAGAATTAGCAATTAGATAAAATAGTATCTACAACTGAAAGACAAACTAAGAAGTTAAGGAATTTAACTATATTACTAGAGGAAATTCAAGAGTTAGTCAAATATACTCTAAAAAAAGCTAAAATTATAGATCTTACAATATTAGAAGAAAAAGATATTAATAAAAAAAATAGAATAATTATAGAAAGTACTGCTTTTACTCAAGGATTACTCTATAAAGCTACTTTTAATTTTATTTTTCTATAAGTATTAAAGGCTTTCTAGAATAAATATAGAAATCTAATAATTAAAATCCTAAAGTATATATAAATTTAAAGAAAGTTATAAAAATATTATCTAGCTAATACTATACTCTTAATAGAAGTAGCAATAAAATATTATTTATAGCTTAGTATATATTCTTTCTTAGATTAAGAGCTAGCAATAAATATGTATATTAAAAAAGAATTAAGGAAGCTAATACTTAAACTTCTAAAAGATAAAAAGTAGCTTATAAAAGAATGGAATAATATAATAGTCTTAAAGTTATATGATACTTACTTAAGGGAAATAAAAACCTCTTTAGAAGATTAGTTTAAACTAATACTAGGTATACCTAAAATATTTGCTTAAACTCTAATAAAAGATAAAAGTAAAGGTTAAGAATCTACTCAAAAGAATACTATATTAGTATAAGAAGTAGGAAGCTCTAACTCTCCTCTACTTTCTCTAAATAAAATATAAAAAGCAGGTGATAATAAATAAAATGAAGATAACAATAGTGATGATAAAGAAAATAGAAATATTAGTTAATAATAGCAATAATAGTTTAGAGTATAAGATAGACTAGATAATAATGATCTAAGTGATAGCTCTAATTTAGATAATAGTATCTTATTAGTAACTAGTCTACCTAAACTAAAAAGGACTTAACAAGGTATATCAGTAGAACATCAATAATGAAAATCTATTACTAGAATAATTTTAGTAAATAATCTTACTTTACTTAAGAAAATTAAAAGAATTAAAATTGATTTACTAGAAAAACCTAATAGCAGTGATAAAAAATGACAAGACTTATAGTATTTTGACTCTTATAATATGGCAGTTCAATAGTAATTGAAGATAAAAGGAATTAATTTAGAAAAGACTGAGGTATTAGAAATTTTAGGATTTCTATTTTAAAAAAATATACTCATAACCTATAATTAATATCTAAGAGATAAAGAAATGAAAATAAAATTATTTAGTTTTATAATAGTATTTAGAGATTTTCTCATACAATCTACTAGCAAAGATATTTTATAGAAGTAATAAAAAACTACTATACCTTACAAGAATAGATAATATATAGGTATCAAACAATTTACCAACTAGTATACTAAAATATAGATTAAATTAATTAATACTAAAAGTAAATAATCAATATTAGAAGAGGTCAAAAGAAGGAAGTTTTTTAATCACCTACCTATATATATATCAGTAATATTAATTCTCTTAATCAAAGACAAATAGATATATGACTAGCTTATATATCAAGTAGAGTCATGAGAAGTATCAAAGAAAGAAATTACTCTACTATATATACTAAATAAACCCTACTGATAAAATCGAAAATTAACTAATTAAGACCAAAATTAATGAAAAAACTATAATCAATATAGATCAAAGTATAGCAATGGTAATGAAACCTCTTTCAAGACTAATCATGATAAACAAAAAGAATCTAATTAGGATACTATTACTAAAAAATTAGATAATAAGATAAGAATATAATTAATAAGAGATAAAAAATATCTATAGTATTAGAACCTTAAATATTCTTATAAAGATTATAGAAAATAACAGAATAAGGTATCTTTATAAACTGTAGTACAGGATCTCGCCACAACTACTATATTGAAAGTTAATAAGTATAAAATTATAGAATAACCCCTATTGATACAACTAATTGACTATAATAATATTTATATTAGAGTGAATAACTAACCTGCTCTAGTACTAATAAATCTCTAAACAAAAAGAGGAGATTTGATTAATTTTATATTTGTACACTTATATAAAATACTAACAAAGAGTATTGAGAAAATATCTTTAGGTACAGCTTTAAAAAGATTTAAGATAATAATTGATAAGATATATATAATCAAATTAGATTAGATAGAATATGTAGAAGAATGTATCTTCTATATAATATATTTTAATAACTAGAATATGATTCTTAAGGAACCAGTACGTACCAAAGTTTATACCATTATCCCTACAGGTTAGAAACTAATTACTATCTAACCTAAAAATATTACTTATTTTTCCTTGAAAATATAGAAAAGTAATAAAACTACTGAAAATAGAATTAGAATTATATTTCTAATAGTAACTTATAAAATAATTATAGATTATAGTGAACTAGATAGCTAAAATACTATTAGTAATATAGAAGATACTAATATAGAAGTTTATATCATAACTATAGTTTTATCTATATAAAAGTAATTTAACCTAATAATAAAATTTCCTAAATTATTTCCAAAAAAAATTCTATAGGACTTACTACTACTTAGAAAAGTCAACCACTACATCAAACCCAAATCTGTAGTAACATAGATACTAGGATAAAGACTATCAAGTCATCGATTCAGATAATAAATCTATGATAAAATTACTAGAGATAAAAGAATAAGATAAATCTATTAAGTAGAAAATAATATAAATATAGTCACTATATTCACTATTTCTAAATGAGATAAACTGAAAAAAGCTAGAATCATTAATAACTATTGAGACTACAATTTTATAGGCAAACCAGACCATATACCACTACCTAATATTAATGAATTAATTGAACTAGTAGTAGCAAATCGTATTTAGTCAAAAATAGACCTAGCAAATAGCTTCTATAATATCAGAATTGATCTAGAATCAGAGAAATATTCTATATTCTTAATATATTTAAGATATTATAAAAGTAGAGTTATATAATAAGAAGACTATAATATACTAGCTATTATAATACAAGTAATATATAAAATATTTAAGAATATAGTCTATAAGAATTTAATAGTCTATATTATTAATATTATTATCTTTATTAAAACTTATAAATAGTATATTACCATTTTTAGAATAGTACTATAATATTTATAAGATGAAAGATTCTTTCTGAAAGGAAGTAAATATCAAATCTTTATAAACAGATTGGAGATTTTAGATTATATTTTAACCTCAAATAGACTCTATATTAACCTCATAAAAAGAAAAACAATATTAACTTTTTCTACTTCTAAGAAGAAGGAAGACCTCTATGGTTTTCTTAGAATTATTAATTACCTTAGTTATTTTATTTCTAGCTTAGTATCTTATACGAGCATATTATTGAAATTATAAAAAGAGACTAAGAAATAGAAATAGATAGATAATATAATATAGTATTTAAAAAATTAAAAGAATTTATAAATTCTCTTTATATTTTAAAACCTTAAAATAATATATCTACTGAACCCAAATACTTAATTTATGATACTAGTGATATAGGTTTAAGATCTTGGATTGGCCAAAACTCCTTTACTTATGTCAAACTATCATACTTTTACTCTAGAAAATTTTATCTAGCTTAATTAAACTACCTAATTTTCTAAAAGGAATTATTAGTAATTATTAACTTAGTAAAATTTTTTAAAGTATAATTCAAAAGTTATAAATTTACTATCTTCATAGATCATAAACTATTAGTTACTTTTTATACTTAAGTATTTGCAAACCAGAAATTCAGAAGATAGTAAAACCTTCTTATAGAATTTGATTGTGAAATTTAGTATATAGCAGAAAAGGAGAACTTGATAGTAGATACTTTATTAAAAAAATATAAATATACTAATATTGCTACTACTGAAGATGATTATATTCTTATTAGTATCGACTCCCCTCCTTATTTTTATACTAATACCTTAATATTTTTTTTATACTCCCAAGCTCTATTTTCTAAAATAGTTTCCTATAGAGCTATCAACTTCTAGTACACTAACTGCAATTTCAACAAATATCATAGAAGAGCTATAGAGCTCGGATACTATTTTTCTTACTCCTACTATGAAGCTAAAGCTAAAGCAGAAGATAATAATAAGTATAAAATACTCAGCTATAAGTCAGAAGCCTCTAATAAAGAATCTCTCACCTCTATCAATATCAAACTATTTAATAGGTACTAATTTAATAATACTAAAGAATCTAAGATAGATCTACTTTAATAAATAGCAACTAAGGACAAAGAGAAAAAATACTCTTTAACTCCTTTATCTATACCAATACTAGTAGATATCACCCTTATCTATATAAACTACTAGCAATATAAGTATATATATTGATTAGTATATTAAGATTTTTATTATCCTATATATAATAGTTCTTATATGATATATAATCGAGTATTCGTAATTGAGATCTATACCATATATAATAGCTTGAAATATAACAGTATTAATTATACCTTTATAGACTCAGTTTTTAAGAATAAGAAGGAATTCCTTAATAATCATCTTAATAACCTCAATGCAGTCAAAGATTCTTATAAAGAACTAGCTAACTAAGCTTTTACCTCTTCTCCTACTAACTCTCATAAAGAAGCACTCAATAACTATATGAGAGAAATTTACTAAAATATACTAATTACATTATACTAACTATGAAACCTAACTCTAACTACCTTTGGAAATAATATTAGTGATATATTCCAGACTACTATAGTTACTACTTATTTCCAAAAGTAAGTAGTAGTCGATAAAACTCTCACTATTATTCCTGTAAAATTCTTCTAGTCTTCTTAGTAATATTATGACTTTTACAAATAGCCAGGATACAATACTACTACTTGTAAAAAGAAGAGACTCACTATTATTAATTTTAACTGACAAATTGAACTAACCCTCAACAGGCCTATTAATAATAAATATATCACTAATAGTTAGGAGAATAATAAAGACTTTTTTATTATATAATAGTTAGATTTAGGTAATGGAATGAAAGCAGTATACTAAGTATATATAAAGGTATATCCTATCTAGAAAAACTACTATAATACCTTAGAATAGGATAAGAATTATATAATTAGAGATAGATTTTTATATATTAAAAATATATATGGATAATAGAGATTAATCTTATCTAGTACTTTTAGTATTGAAGGTAAGAACTATCTCGAGCTAGTAATTAATGAAGTATATGAAACAATAGCTCATAGTAAAATTACAAAAACTATGAAATATCTTACTGATTGATACTAATACTAGTCCTTTACTAAGTTGGTTAAGGAGTATATTTGAAGTTATAATACCTATTAATAGATAAAATATTTCAACAGACTACTTTTTGGACTTGTTACTCTTTTATATATACTAAAAAGACTTTAGTCAGATATTTCAATAGATTTTCTTAAGTTAGCTTTTATCTTTATTAAATGTTCTCTCTTATATCTAAATATTCCTACCAATAAAAAATATATTATCTGTATCTTATACCTTTGAATAATTATTAATAGATAATTCAGATTTAAATTTCTTATCCCTATTCCTAATAATTTTATAGTGAAATAATATACTACTTTCTTTAATATTTATATAGTCCTAATTATAAAATATCTCTTATATATTGTTTTTGATTATGATACTCTTTTCATATTATTACACTTCTAGAATTAGGCTAGGAAGAATAAAATCAAATTGGAACTGTCTACTATATATTATTCTCATACAGATAGATAATCTAAGATTATAAATAAGGAAATCTTATAAGTAGCAAGAGTATGTGAAGTTAAAGGATCTGACTAGTTATATAAATTATCTGAGATTTAGTTGAAGCTAAACTCTAGATTTAATAGTACTAGAAAAAGTAATCTTATCACAACTTTCCTAGGATTTAGTATATACCAAAGAGCCTTCCTACTACTTTATCTTATTAAGGTATTTGTCCTAACAAATAAATATTATAACAATACCTTATAGATACTCTATAATATTAAGAATATATAAGTAATACAAGCAAATAAATATTATAATATAACTAAGTTCTTAATTAAATAACAGATTATATTATCTTCAGAAAATATAAATATACTAAATATTTAACCTAAATTAAAACCTTAATAGTTAAGCCCTTTCTCAATTATATCTACTAATTATACTCGAAATAATTATAATCTATACTTATCCCTATATCCTAACCTTAATTTTATATATAATACCTTTCATATTTCAAAACTCAAACTATATTATTAAAATAATTATATTTAGTTCCCCAATAGATAATCTCTGAAACCAGAACTAATTAATAATAATCGATATGAAGTTGAAAAGATATTAGAATTTACAATAGTATTATGATTTAATAAATATTAATATAAGATTATATAGTTAGGATATATTCTAGAATATAATTTCTAAGTAAATACTAAAAATATTACTATTAAAATCTTTCAAGATTTTTAGGTTAAAGGAAGTTTAGAAAACATCTTTAAGAAATGATATACCAAAAAAGAAAAATAAGGACTTTAGATAAGAGATAAAAATTAAGCTTTTATTTAATGAGAATAGTACTATATTATGAATAAAACCCCCAATAATAAATATATAAATACTAATATAGTTTAACTATCCTTTAAGATAGGATATATAGAAGTTAAGATTATAGAATATGAATACTAATATAGTAAATCTATTCTTAGTAGAGAAGTATAATAAGAAATATTATTTCTTATTATTTTATTTATCTTATATTTTTTATATCTATTATTATTTCATAACTGTCAAATCTAGTAGTTAGTTATTTTAGTAGAACTTACTATCTTATATATACCCTCAAGGGTATTATATAGCTCTAGTATAGCCTTGTATAATATAACTCTTATTATTATTTTTCATAACTTATATAGTACTATCCTACAATAAGTATAATACTTTATATATTCTGATTTGTTAAAAATATATTATTGAATAAGTATAAAAGGAGTATAAATTCTCTCTAAAATCTCCTCCTTAGGCTACTCAGATATAGATAATAACTTATAATAGATTAGTTAGTTAGCAAACAATCTAAGTAGAGATTATACCTATTAATTAATATTCCTAATAGAACTCCCTACTTGATGATAACTATACTTCTGAGGCAATCTCTCAGTAGAACTGGTATATATAAATATCTATTTAAGTAGATATAGATTGTATAAATAATACCAAATAACTACTATCTAGTATTATTCATTACAGATTAAGAGGATTCTGTAAAAATAATAGTTGAACTTTTATTAACTACTATTTACTTCTAGGAATAAGTAATAATTGTAGTAGTCTAGAATACATTATTAATATTTCTTCTAGAGATAGTTAGAATAAGGTTTTAGAGTTGGTAAAGTATAATTAGTATATTTTAGTAGATTTTTCTTATATAGTTTTCGACTGCTTCTTCATAAAGATTGGTAGGAGGAGAGGTAGAAATTAATTTAGTTAGGTCCTTATAAAAATCTTTAATTATATTTATATTATCAAGATGATTCTTAAGGAATTTCTTCTCCTTCTTAAAAACTTAGTTTGAAAGGAAATAGTTAATACTGATATGTTTTTATAATAATAGATGTTATTTGTTATTATTCTATTTATCTTATATTTTCTATATTTATTATCATTCCATAGCTGCCGAATCTAGTAGTTAGTTATTCAGTAGAACTTGCCATCTTGTGTACACTCTCGAGGATGTAGTACAGTCTTGGTATAGTCTTGTTTCTTATAACTCATATATTTCTTATGACTCATATATTTCCTATAACTTATGTATTTCCTATGACTCATATCTCCTATAACTTATATAGTACTGCCGCATGGTAAGTACCATATTCTATATATTCTGAACTATCAGATACGTTGTTGAATAAGTATAAAAGGAGTACGAATTCCCTTTTGGAATCTCCTCCTTAGACTACTTAGACAGATAACAACTAACTACAGATTAGTTGATTAGCAAATAATCTAAGTAAAGATTATACCTGTTAATTAACATTCCTAAGGGAACTCTCCACCTCACAATAATTACTCTTCTGAGACAATCCCTTAGTAGAACCGGTATACACATATATCTGTTCTAGTGGATATAAATTATATAAATGGTACTAAATGACTACTGTCTAATATTATTCATTACAGTTTTAAGGTATTATAAATAGTATAGATCTCAATTATAAATACTTGATTATATATTATATGAGAGCTACTATATATAAGATAATAAAAATCTTAGTATATAGACTAATATATTCACTTATATTATTAGTAGTTCATATTAATAAGTATAATATTGAAGAGTATTAGTATAGATAGGAGAGTTAAAGTATTATAGATTATTTTCTTACCTTATCCTTCAACCTCTTTTCTAGCCTTAGTACTATATTAGTAACCTATATACTTACTAGTATATATTTATATATAGCTCTTAATTTTAACCTAGTATGACTTTACTATACTAATTCTAGTTTTCTATCTAATACCTTTAACTTTGGACCTTAGTCTACTAGATTACTAACTATATTCTAGAGATCGTAGCTAGGTACTTATCTACTAGAATCTATTTGAAGGTTTTACTATATTAGAATCTTGTCCTTTTATTTATTACTTACCATTATTATCTTCTAGAATATTTATGTATTTTTTTACTTGATATTCCATAGGATACTAGTTTTTTTTATTTGCTTCTTTATATCCCTATTTACTTCTTTATATTATCTTTTATTTCTTTATATCTTTATATACTTTTTCTTGCCTTCTTACTGACTCCTCTATATTACTAGATCTTTATATATATAGAGACCTCTCTGCTTCTTTCATTCTTTTCTTTCCTTATCTAATAACTTGTTCACTCTCCTATACTTAGTTAGTATAATAAATACATACTTTTTTAAGTATAGCTTAGACTTTCTTATCTATATCCCTTTTTCTAATATATATATAAATATACTTATATATATATTACCTAATACTTATAATATAAATAATTCTCTAATAATTTATAATACTTTATTATATCTCTTATAGTTTCTACTATACATAATATCTACCTCAATCCAACTACTTATTATACTAGAATTATAGTATATACTTACTATATTTTTATCATTCAATACCTTTCCTATACCTTTAGCCTCCTCCAACTTTTCTACTATTACTTTTATATTATTTTATATCCCTATTTATAAAGCATACTTAATTAAAGTCTGTTCTGACTAAGGTATATCTATAATATTCTAAATACCTAAGTCTGAAATAATAGCTACTACCTAAGTACTTTAAGTCTATTTTAATTAAAATTATAAATATAATCTTATAACTATACCTCTACCTCAAAGTACCTCTATAGCATAACTATCTTTCTATATATTAAAAGCTCATAAGCCTAAAAACTTTAATAGTACTTAATCAAAGTTTATATAGTTTATGACTAAACTATTCCTAGTTTTTTCCTTTAATCTATCCCAATACTATAATGATATTGCTAAGATTACTTATATAGCCTCTTACTTAATAAAGTCTGCTACTAATTAGTTTAAGCTTTATCTTAATAAAACTAATAAAATTATTAGTTTTGATACTTACGAAGACTTTACTATAGTATTAAAAAATATATATAATGATCCTAATACTCATACTACTACCGAACACAAGGTCTATAACCTCTACCAAATAGCTAAAAACTATTCTACCTACTATATCAAATTTATCATATATACAACTATCTTAAACTATAATAACTATACTAAGATCTTATTCTTTACTAACTATACTAATACTAGTCTTAAAACTACTTTCTTCTACTAAGCTTCTCCTCCCAAAACATTTAATAATTTTATCTAATTATATATCAAGTTAGATAATTAAGCCAAAATACTCTATTTCAATCTATCCAGAGCCTTAGGCTCTATTTAATAAACCTAAACTTTTGCCTTCTACCCTAACTCTCCTATAACTACAACTAGAACTGCTTTTAATCTAATAGACTTCTTTACTATATCCCGTAAATATAGCCCTCTCACTACTAAGATTTATAAATACTGATAGGATAATAAGCTTTATATATACTATAGAAATCCTGAATACTAAACTATTGTCTATTCTATTTTAGTCAAATCTAAAAAACTAGTTATAGCTAGTACTACTCCTCTTGGCCTACTTCTTAATACTTCTATTCTTAGTTCTTAAACTCTTTTTAAAATACCAAAAAACTAGTACCCTTTTTAACTAATAATGACTAATCAAAGAGTATTAAAATATATTCTAATACTATCTTCCTTAATTTTATTTCCTTTATTAATTCCAACTTATTTTCTATTTTAGAAAAAATTTATTTAATAAATACTAATTATGTTTTACCTATTGTTTCTTAAAAGTTTCATTAATGGCTAGCCTATTAATATTATTATATATATTCTTTTTAGATCTTTACTGCTACTATCTTTTCTTCTTTTTCTTTTTTTTTTTCTTCTTATTTTTTCTCTTTTTCTTCTACCTCCTCTACTTATGATTTAAGATTAAAAGATCTACCAACCTTACCTTATCTAGTTAATAAAAATGATTTTGCTACTTATATAGTAGATTCAAGAATAAGCTTCTAGTTTATTGACCTTAACTTTACTTTAAATATAAATTTACTTTTAAACTTGAAGTCAAAATCTAAGGATCTTATACTTATTAATAGTAAATACTTCCTAGTAGTACAAATTACCTATACTTATACTTTAAAACTCATAATCAACTAGTATTTAGAAGTCCTAACCTTCTATATTATAAAACTAACTAGTTAATATCTAATTATTAAGAAACTATAGCTTTAATACTATAATCTCTTAATTAACTAGACTTACAATACTATTACCTTTATCTTAAAGTATTATTATATTTATTATTTACCTATTTAAATACTAAAAACTTATATAGAACTTCTTAAAAATACTTCAAACTCCCTCTAAATCTCGGTCATTTCCTAAGCTATTTTCTAAGTAAGTATTAAAGACTCTAAGGTCTGCCTCTATATTGTTGTAATATATACCTATTCTAAAGATAATAATTATAATTTCAAACCTATTATTAAGTTTATTTTACCTAAATATTATGACTACTTACTCTTTTTTTTAAAAAAAGAAACTCAAATCTTATTTCCTTATTAATATATTAACTATATAATTCTACTTCAAAAAGGAACTAAACCTTCTTTTATCTATATATATTCTATATCCAATACTAAACTTAAAGAAGTTATAAAATATATTGATAAGAATCTTTCTAAATATTTTATTCAAACTAGTTTCTTGTTAGCTATTTTTTTGATCCTTTTTATTAAAAAAAAAAATAAATCTCTTTACTTCTATATCGACTATCATATACTTAATGATATTATAATCAAAGACTAGAATCTTTTACTATAAATTAAAGAAAATCTCTATTAAATTTATAAATACAAGTACTTTACTCACTTCAACCTATATACTTACTTTAACTAGATCTGAATTAAGGAAGGTAATAAATAGAAAACTACCTTTAGAATCTACCATAGACTCTTTCAATTTTTTACTATACCTTTTAGGTTGACTAATACTCTAGCAACTGCTTAAAGGTTTATGAATAATATTTTTCATAAATACTTTAATATATTCTATATTTATTATATAGATGATATCTTAATCTACTTAAAATATTTGAAAGAATATAAGGAATAGGTATAAAAAATTCTATAAAAGTTAAAAAAGGCTAAACTATTTATTAAACCTAAAAAATATAAATTTTCTATTAATAAAACTATATTCCTTAGTTTTATTATTTTTAAACATAGTCTTAAAATAGATTCTAAAAAAGTTAATATTATTCTTAATTAGAAAACTCCTAAATTAGTTAAAGATATCTAATACTTCTGCAAATTTACTAACTTCTACTAGCAATTTATTAATAAATATTTGAACTTTTATTAACTTTTATTCAATCTACTTCGAAAAGATATCCCTTTTATTTAGAACTCTTTATATAAGGAAGTTTTTAACCTATTTAAAAAATCTTTTACCTTTACTCCTATTCACTAATACTTTAATCTTAATATTAAAACTATCAAAAAAACTGATGATTTTAATTATATTACCTCTAAAATTCTCTCTTAGAAATACCTTAAAAATAATAAACTTATCTTTTACTCTATAGTATTTATATTTGAAAAAATATTTCTTACTGAATACAATTATAGAATTAGTGATAAGGAACCTCTTGCTATAATCTTAGCTCTTAAGAAATAGTATATCTACTTCTATCAACTCCGATACCTCTTTATTATTATTACCAATAACTATAATTTATAAATATTTACCTCTAAAACTTTTCTCTTATACTATCAAGTATACTAGGTCTAAGAACTAGCCTAATATGACTTTAAAATTATTTTTTGCCCTAGTAGCTAAAATGTTAAGGTAGATATACTAACTAGATAATTTAAAGATCTCTTTAATGAGAAGGATAAATATACTTACCTAACATAAGTTTTAATATCATCTAAGAAATTCTCTTTTTCTACTACCTCTATTACTAATAATAAAGATATCTTTGCTATACTTTGAACTAATAAATCTACCCTCGAAATTATTTATATACTCTAAACTAATATTAAAAAATATTTTATAGTCCTCTTATTAAATTATAAAATCTCTAATAGATTATTTCTTATAAATAGCCTCATTTATATTCTATCTAACCCTAATATTCACCTCTAAATCCTTTATAACTATTATAACTACCTTACTACTAGATATATAAGTTAGGCCACTATTTATAAAATTATATTAGGATATTACTAGTAGCTAAAAATATATCAGACAATTACCCAATATATTTATAATTATAATATATATTTTTAAATCAAACTTGCTTAGTATACTCCTTATGGTCTCTTTAAGCCTTTATAAGTCCTATTCTAAAAATAGTCTTCTATTTCCCTTGACCTTATCATAAGACTTCTTAGTTCTAATATATTTTATTATAGTTCAAATCTAACTAGTAGTAGGAGACACTAATTTATTATTATCATATACTATATCATAATTATATAGGAGATAGGTAGCCTAAACTTACTACACTTCCTATATATATATGTTTATATTGTATATCTAGCTTTTGACTATTTAAGTAATATTCTAAGTTCAATCTACATCTATATATATAATAGTTAGGCCTAAGCTATATAATCTTGCTTTTACTTACTTCCTATTTTAACTTTATTCACTTTCTATTTTACCTTTACTTACTCTATATTTTGCTTTTACATATCCTAAATATTACTATTCTAATATATACTACTATGATCACTAGCTTACCCCTAATATTATATTATTCTTAACCTTTAGGACTTATAATATTATTCTATTTACTTTTCTTATATCTATACTTATTGAAAGCCCTTTCAAAGTACTCTAAAAGTAATATTATTCTACTTATATAGAGTCTATTCCTACTTACCTACTTACCTCCTTACCTATATACCTACCTACCTATATACTTACTTACCTCCTATTATAGTAAATACTATTTTACTACTATCTATAAAATCTTTTTATTATGGTCACTAGTAAAATCAACCCTCTCTAATAGTAAGTTTATTAGTTGCTAACCAAATATATAGTTAATTGATCAAATAATTATGATTAAATTAGCTACTATTATAAGTAATATAAGAAATAATTATTTATCCCCTCTATTTACTATTTTGACTAATCTAGAGCTTATTACTAATTATTTATAAAGATAATCTTTAATAGTTGTAATAAGCATGAGCTTGACTAGGTAAACCCAAACTTATATAATAAGTACTACTAGTATAATAATTACAGTCAGTATAATAATTATAATAAGAGATATTATTTTTTATTATTTTATTTATCTTGTATTTTTTATATCTGTTATTATTTTAGAAACTACTGAATCTGGTAGTTAGTTGTTTAGTAGAACCTGCCATCTCATATATACTTTTGAAAATATTATACAGCCCTAGCATAGTTCCATATTTCTTATAACTTATGTATTTTCTATAACTCATATATTTCTTATAATTTATATATTTCCTATGACTTATATTTCCTATAATTCATATTGCATTACTTCCTAGTAAGTATTATATTCTATATATTCTAATTTGTTAGATATGTTATTGAATAAGTATAAAAAGAGTATAAATTCTTATTTAAAATCTCCTCCTTAGACTATTCAGATAGAGACAACAACCTATAATAGATCAGTTAGTTAATAAATAATCTAAATAGAGATTATATCTATTAATTAATATTCCTAATAGAACTTCCCACTTAACAATAACTATCCTTCTAAGTCAATCCCTTAGTAGAACTAGTATATATAATCATCTATTCTAGTAAATATAGATTGTATAAATAGTACTAAATGACTACTATCTAGTATCATTTATTATATTTTTTTTAATATCAAAAATTAATCTTTATTACTTATAACCTCTCATTTTAAGGCCTGATCAACCTTAACAATACTTTTTTATACTTTTTAGTATAACATATCTCGAATATAATAATAATGTCATAAATTTAGCTAGCTACAATAATAACTAATAAGATATTAGACTCTTAACTATAGTATAACTACAAGACCTAAAAGTAAGCTAAGTAGAGCTCTAATAGATAGTAGTTCCTTACATGAAAGTATCCCACCCTTATTTCAGATACGTTTCTTAGTACCTTTAACAAATCTACTTATACTTCTAGCAATCTTTAATACTATACTAAAAATGAAAAATATAGTATATAAATGAAAAACTGATACTATAAGTCCCAGGAAGAATCGGTATAATAAAGAAATGATCATCATCTTACAGCTCACGAACTACCTCCTCTATACTAGATAACACTTTAAAGAAAGTATTATCTTTACTTAAGGTAATACTAGACTTAGATATCTAAATAAAAGTTTCAATACTTTCAGTATTTACTTTAATATTATAGTCAAAAAACAAAATACTCTTATTAGATGACTCAGAAGTAGTAGATGAATCAGGTCTGTAAAATATATTCGGACTCTGCTATACTACTATACTATCATGATTATCAACTAAGTTAATATTATACTCAGTCAAGCAAATATTCAATAAATCTTCTTTAATAATACTACTAGAATAATAAGGTACTAAAGTAGAAAAGTAACTTGAAGATCAAATTTGTCGATCTAATCCAATAGGTTATGCAGTAAT
Organism: Tirmania nivea; assembly: GCA_015179035.1. Classification (NCBI taxonomy): domain Eukaryota; kingdom Fungi; phylum Ascomycota; class Pezizomycetes; order Pezizales; family Pezizaceae; genus Tirmania; species Tirmania nivea. The sequence goes on along the minus strand of WHUY01000059.1, from coordinate 215,635 downwards.
AATCGATATTAAAGTAAACCTAAACAAGAATCAGCATTAGACAGAATAGTATCTGCAGCTAGAAAACAGACTAAGAAGTCTAAGAGTTTAATTATACTACCTAAAAAAATTTAAAAGTTAGTTAAATATATTCTGAAAAAGACCAGAATTATCAACCCTACCACAGAAGAAGAAATAAACATAAGTTATAATAAAAAAATAATTTTAATAAATATATCTGATTATCTATTAAAGTATGAGGTTATATTTGAAATAATTCTTCCTTAAGTATCAGAAATATTTTAGAAGGAACATATATTATATATATATAAAATTCTGAAATATAAAAAAATTCTGGGAGTAATATAAGAATATCATCTTGTGGATACTGAACTTTTAATGAAAGTAGTAATAAAATACTATCTATAGTAAATACTATATCTATTTAAAGAAAAGAATTTAAAATTGAAAGTTTTTCTTAAATTGGAACTAAGAAAACTATTAGTAGAACTTTTGAAATAGAAGTATTGGCTTATAGAAAATTAGAATGAATTAATAGTCTTTATACTAAGTGGTACTTACTTGAAAGAAATTCCTACTTTAGCAAAAGATTAGTTTAAGCCAATCCTAGAATTACCTAAAATATTTACTCGAACTCTAATAAAAAATAAAAGCAAAGATCAAGAATCTACTCAAAAGAATACTATATTAGCATAAAAAGCAAGAAGCTTCAACTCTCCTCTACCTTCCCTAGATAAAATATAGGAATTGGATGATAATAAAGAAAATAAAGATAATAATAGTAATAGTGAAGGAAATAGAAATACTAATCAATAATAACAACTATAGTTTGAAGTACAAAGCAGATCAGATAATAATGATCTAAATGACAGCTCTGATTTAAATGATAGTATCTCATCAGTAGCTAGTCTATCTAAATCCAAAAAGATTCAACACGGTAAATCAGTAGAATATTAATAATAGGAATCTACTACTAGAATGATTTTAGTAAATAATCTTACTTTACACAAGAAAATCAAAGGAATCAAAATTGATTTACTAGAAAAACTCGATAGTACTGATAAGAAGTAGAGAGACTTATAATACTTTGACTTTTAGGCTACGATAGTCTAATACTAGTTGAAAATAAAAAGAATTAATTTAGAAAAGACTGAAGTATTAGAAATTTTACAATTTCTACTTCAAAGAAGTATACTTATAACCTATAATTAATATCTAAGAGATAAAGAGAAGAAAGTAAAATTCTTCGACTTTATAATAATACTCAGAGATTTATTGATACTGTCTATTCAGAAAAATATTTTATGGAAGTAATAAAAAACTACTATACTTTATAAAGATAGACGATATATTAGTATCAAATAGTTTACTAACTAGCTCACTAAAATGCAGATTAAATTAATTGATACTAAGGGTAAACAATTAATATCAGAAGAAGTCAAAAGAAGAAAGTTTCTTAATCACTTACCTATATATATATTAGTAATATTAATTTCCTTAATCAAAGATGAATAGATATATAACCAACTCATATATTAAGTAAAGTCATATAAAGTGTCAAAAAAAGAAATTGCTCTACTATATATACTAAATAGATCCTACTGACAAAATCAAAAATCGACTAATTAAAATCGAAATTAATAAAAAGACTATAATTAATATAGATCAAATCATAGTAATAGTAATCAACCTTCTTTTAAGACCAATCATAATAAATAAAAAGAATCTGAATAAGATACTATTACTAAAAAATTAGATAATAAGATAAGGATATAATTGATAAGAAATAAGAAATGTCTATAGTACTAAAACTCTAGATATTCTTACAAGGATTGTAAAAAGCGACAGAACAAAGTATTTTTATGAACTATAGCATAAGATCTTACCACAATAGCTACATTAAAAGTCAATAAGGATAAAATCAAGGAATGACCTTTATCAATATAACTAATAGACTATAATGAAGTTTATATTAGAGTAAACGACTAACCTGTTCTAGTACTGATAGATTTTTAAATGAAGAGAGGAGATTTGATCAATTCTATATTTGTATACTTATATAAAATACTAATAAAGCATATTGAGAAAATATTTTTAGGTATAGTATTAAAAGGATCTAAGATGACAATTAATAAGATATATATAATCAAATTAGATTAGATAAGATATATAAAAGAATATACCTTCTATATAATATACCTTAATAGCTACAATATGATTTTTGGGGAACTTATACTTACTAAGGTTTGTGCTATAATCTTTACAGGTTAGGAACCAGTTATTATCTAGCTTAAAAATATTATTTGTTTTCCTTTAAAAATATAGAAAAGTTCTAAAACCACTAAAAGTTGAATTAGAACTGTATTCCTAGAAGTAACTTATAGAGATAGTTATAGATTATAGTGAACTAAATAGCTGGAATATAATTAGCAATTTAGAAGATACTAATATAGAAGTTGATATTATGACTATAGTCTTATCTATGTAAAAGCAATTTAATCTAATAATAGAATTTCTTAAATTATTTCTAAAAGAAATTCTACAGGACTTATTGCTACTGAAAAAAGTTAACCATTATATCAAATCTAAACTTGAAGCAATATAGATACTATGATAGAGACTATTAGGCTATTAATTTAAGTAATAAATCTATGATAAAATTATCAATGATGAAAGAATAGGATAAATCTACTAAGTAGAAAATAATACTAATATAGTCACTATATTTACTATCTCTAAAAGAGACAACCTGAAAGAAGCCAGATTCGTTAATAACTATTAAGACCACAATCTCATAGTTGAACTAGACTATATACTACTACCTAATATTAATGAATTAATTGAACTAGTAGTAGTAAATCTTGTTTAGTTAAAGATAGATCTAGCAGATAGTTTTTACAATATCAGAATTAATCTAGAATCAGAAAAATACTTTATATTCTTAATATATTTAGAATATTATAAAAGCAGAGTTATACAATAAGAAGACTATAATACACTAGCTACTATGGTCCGAGCAATATATGAGGTTTTTAAGGATAGGGTCTATGAGGATTTAATAATCTATATTGATAATATTATTATCTTTACTAAGACCTATAAATAGTATATTGCTACTTTTAGGATAGTATTATAATACTTATAAGATAAAGGATTCTTTCTAAAAATAAGTAAGTGTCAATTCTTTATAGACAGATTGAAGATTGTAGGTCATATTTTAACCTTAGATAGACTCTACGTCGATCCTATAAAGAGAAGTATAATATTAACTTTTCTTACTCCTAAGAAGAAGAAAGACCTTCGAGACTTTCTTAGAATTATTAATTATCTTAGTCATTTTATTCTTAGCTTAGTATCTTATGTAAATATATTATCAGAATTATAAGAAGAAACTAAGAAATAGAAATAGACAGATATATATAATACAGGATTTGCAAAACTAAAAGAACTTATAAATTCTCTTTATATTTTAAGACCCTAGAATAATACATTTACTAAACCCAAATATTTAATTTATGATACTAGTAATATAGGTTTAGGATTATAGATTAGTTAAGGCCCTCTCGCTCATATTAGACTATTATACTTTTATTCTAAGAAATTTAATCTAGTTTAATTAAACTATCTAACTTTCTAAAAGGAATTATTGATAAATATTGACTTATTAAAATTTTTTAAAGTATAACTAAGAGGTTACAAATTTACTATCCTCATAGATTACAAACTATTGGTTACCTTTTATACTCAAATACTTATAAGCTAGAAACTCAGATAATGGCAAGGTCTTTTTATAGAATTTGATTATGAAATTTAGTATACAGTAGGAAAAAAGAACTTGATAGTAAATACTTTATCAAGAAAGTATAAATACTCTGATATTATTACTACTAAGGATGATTATATTCCTACCAGTATTAACTCTACTCCTTATCTTTATACTAATACTTTAACTTCTTCTTCATATCCTTAAGTATCATCCTCTAAAATAGTTTCCTATAGAACTATTAACTTCTAATATATTAACTATAACTACAATAAGTATAATAGAAGAGCTGTGGAGCTTGGATACTATTTCTCTTACCCATACTATGAAGCTAAAGCTGAAGCAGAAGATGACTATAAGTATAAAGTACTTAACTACAAGTCAAAAGCTTTCGATAAGGAATCTTTAACCTCTATTGATATAGAACTATTCAATGGGTATCAACTCACTAATATTAAAGAACCTAAGATAGACTTTATTCTACAAGCAGCAACTAAGGATAAAAAAAAAGAGCTCTTGACTTTTCTATCAATACTAACTCTAATTGACATCACCTTTATCCATACTAACTATCAACAATATAAGTATATGTATTAGTCTATATACCAACATTTTTACTATCTTATATATAGCAGCTCTCATATAATATGTAAATATGTATTTACAATTGAGATCTATACTATTTATAATACCCTAGAACATGGCAGCTTTAACTATACCCTTATAGATTCAGTTCTTTAAAAAGAGAAGGAATTTCTTAAGAACTATTTAGACAACTTTAATACAGTCCAAGATTCTTATAAAGAACTAGTCAAATTAGTTTCTACTCCTCTTTCTACCAACTTTTGTGAAAAAGCACTTAGTAACTATATAAGGAAATCTATTGAAATATATTAATTGTATTTCAACAATCATAGAACCCCTTATCAACCTCTTCTAGAAATAATATTGATAATGTCTTTTAGACTGCTGCAATTACTACTTATTTCCAATAGTGAGTAGCAGTTGATAAAACTTCTATTATCATTTCTATAGAATCATCTTGATCCTTTAGATAATATTGTAATTTCTGTAAATAAATGGAATATAACACTACTACCTGTAAAAAGAAAAAACCTATAGTTATTGATTTTAAGTAACAAATTAAACCAATTTTCAATAGACTTATTAATAATAAGTATATCACTTATAGTTGGGAAGATAATAAGGATTTTTTTATTACATAATGGTTAAATCTAGGAGATGAAATGAAGACAACATGCTAGGTATATATTAAAGTATACCCCATTTGAAAAGATTACTATGATATCTTAGAATAGTATAAGAATTATAAAATCAGAGATAGATTCTTGTATATTAGAAATATAAATAGAGAATAGAAATTGATCTTACTAAGCACTTAAAATATTGAAGATAAGAACTATCTTGAGCTAGTAATCAATAAAACATATGAAGTAATAGCTCATAGTAGAATTGAGAAAACTATGAAATATCTTACTGACTAATACTAATACTAGTCCTTCTCTGAGTTAACTAAAAAGTATATTAGAAGTTATGATATATGTCAATGGACAAAGAATCCCAACTGACTACCTCTTAGACTTGTCACTCCTTTATATATATTAGAAAGACCTTAGTTGGATATTTCGATAAATTTCCTTAAGTTAGCTCCTATTTTCATCAAATATTCTCTTTTGTATTTGAATATTCCTATTAATAAAGAACATATTATCTATATTTTATACCTTTAGATAATTATTAATAGATAATCAAGATTTAAGTTTTTATTCCTATTTCTGACAATTTTATAGTAGAACAATATACTACTTCTTTTAATATTTATATAGTCCCAATTATAGGATATTCTTTATATATTATTTTTGATCATGATATTCTTTTTATATCATTATACTTCTAGGATTGGGCTAAGAAGAATAGAATCAAATTGGAACCATCTACTATATATTATCTTTGTACAGATAGACAATCTAAGATTATGAATAAGGAAATCTTGCAAATACTAAGAATATATAAAGTTAAAGGATCTGACTAACTATATAAATTAACTGAGATTTCGTTTAAGCTAAACTCTAGATTTAATAGTACTAAAAAAAATAGTCCTTTTATAACTTTATTAAGATTTAGTATATATTAAGGAGTCTTTCTACTACTTTATTCTATTAATATATTTATACTAGTAAATAAATATTACAACAATACCTAATAGGTACTCTATGATATTAAGAAGATATAAGGAATATAAGTGAATAAATATTATAATGTAGCCAAGATCTCGATTAGATAATAGGTTATACTATCCTCAAAAAATATAAATATACTAAATATTTTACCCAAGTTAAAATCTTGATAGTTAGGCCCTTTCTCGATCATATTTACTAATTATACTCGAAATAATTATAGTCTAAACTTATCTTCTCAACTTAACTTTAATCTTGTATATAATACTTTTTATATTTCAAAACTTAAATTATATTATCAAAATAATTATACTTAGTTCCCTAATAGATGATCTCTAGAACCAAGACTAATTAATGATAATTGATATAAAATTAAAAAGGTATTGGAATTTAGAATAGCACTATAATCTAGTAAATATTAATATAAGGTTAGATAGTTAGAATATATTTTAGAATATGATTCCTGAATAAATGCTAAAGATATTATTACTGAAATCCTTTAAGATTTCTAGATCAGAGAAAGTCTAAAAGACACTTTTAAATGATAATATACCAAAAGAGGAAAATAAGGACCTCAGATAAGAGATAAAACTTAATCTCTGATTTAATAAAAATAAGATTATATTATGAATGAAACCCCAAATAACCAATAGATCAACATTAACATACTTTAATTATCTCTTAAGATTGGATATATAAAAGCTAGGATTGTAGAACAGAATTACTGATATAGTGAAATCTATTTAAAGTGGAGAAGTATAATAAGAGATATTATTTCTTATTATTTTATTTATCTTATATTTTCTATATCTATTATTATTTTATAAATTGCTGAATTTGGTAGTTAGTTATTTAGTAGAGCTTACTATCTTGTATACACTTTTGAAGGTAATATATAGCTCTAGTATAGTCTTATATTTCCTATAATTTATATATTTCCTATAACTTATATATTTCCTATAACTTATATATTTTCTATGACTTATATATTTTCTATAACTCATATTTCCTATAATTCATATAGTATTACCCTACAGCAAGTACCATATTTTATGTATTTTGATTTGTCAAATATGTTATTGAACAAGTATAAAAGGAGTACAAATTTCTTTTTGGAATTTCCTCCTTAGACTATTTAGATAAAGACAATAACCTATAATAGATCAGTTAGTTAGTAAATAATCTAAATAGAGATTATACTTATTAATTAATATTTCTAATAGAACTCTCTACTTAACAACAACTACTCTTCTAAGGCAATCCCTTAATAAAACTAGTATATATAAATATCTATTTTAATAAATATAGATTATATAAATAGTACTAAATGACTACTATCTAGTATTATTTATTATAATGAGTATACAATAACTATGAGCTTAACCAGCTTATTTACAAATAGTATTCTAAGCCTGAATAGCACTATAAGCCTAAATAGTACTATAAGTTCTAATAGCACTATGAGTATAGTAAGTATATAGAGCTTAATAAGCTTATAAGCCCCCAATAAGCTCAATACTCCAAAAATGAACTTTTAAGAGCATATCTTCTACTATATAAACTAAATGAGCTTATTTCCCTACTATATAAGCTAAACAAGCTTATTTTCCTACTATATAAGCTAAATAAGCTTATTACCCTACTATATAAACTAAATGAGCTCATCTTCTATTATAAGCTATATGAGCTCTTCTCCCACTATATGAGTTGAGCAAGCTTATCTCCTACTATATGAGCTAAATGAGCTTATTATTTACTATATAAGCTAAACAAGGTTATTTCTTACTATATGAGCTAAACGAGCTCATTTCCTACTATATGAGCTAAATAAGCTCTATACTTAAGGTTACTAATAATATACACTATCCTATAACTATATTATAGTAATAATAGTTAGGATATTTTAACACATACTATCTTATAACTATATTATCAGAGAGAATAGTTAGGATATTAGACATCTGCCATCTTATGACTATATTATTAGAGTTAATAGTTAGAATATTAAATACACACTACCCTATGACTATATTATTAGGAGTAATAGTTAAGATATTAGTTATATACTACCTTATAACTATATTATTAGGGATAATAGTTAGGATATTACCTTAGTTAAACCGTGGATAGTTATAACCTAGTTTTCAACTTCCAACTTTTAGGACTAATCTCTATATAATAATTATTTAAGAAAAACAAATATTATTATTTACTATATTATTAGTATATATCTGTACTTATACTTAGACTATAAGAAAAAAGCAAATAATATATTAACATATACTAGTCTTTTGGTTCTACTATATTCTAATATAAGTATTATACTATAAGTAAGCTAGTACTGTCACTAGAGATAGCACTATAAATGGTTCCTAATAACAAGATATTATAACCTAATGATGAGAGCTTTACTAAATCATTAGAGTGGCTATAGTTATAGATATTGAGTTAGTTGGACTATCTCAGTAGAAAGAGGGTAGTATTGCCTTAGTAAGGGACCTACATAGTTTGGTTATAGAATCAATATCCTACTATTAGCTACTAAGTATAGTTTGATCAACTACCTTATCAAAGTAGGTAGTATATCTAGATAAGTATTAAAGAGATTAGTATATAGAAGTATATAATTTAGAAGACCTTTTCTATATATAGTATAGTTGCTTAGATTTTAAGAAGCATAGTAGCTCATATAAGTTCAAGCAAGAGCTCTATATATCTTAAAGTTAAGTAAGGAAGAATAAATTATATAATTAATCTAAGATTATAAGTTAGCTATTACCTATTTTACTAGCGACTTTGCTTACTATTTTAGCAATTCTATTCACTATTGTACTAGTGATTATACATACTAATATATTAGTAATAGTACTCATAATTAATCCTATTAGTAATCTTACTAGTAATCTCACTAGTAATTCCTACTAGTAATCTAACTCATAATCTTGCTAGCAATACTACGCGTAATCTTACTAGCAATCTTACTCGCAATTCCACTAGTAATCCTATTAGTAATCCTACTAGTAATTACACTAGTATTATAAGTTCATACATAAGAGTAGTCTATGCAGAAGTAGAAATCGAACCTGTTAGCCACTCAAACTAAGGATATAGATTAATCACCTATAGGAGGTCTAATAATAGGCCCTCTAAACCTATGAGTTAGAGAGATTGGCTAGAATAAGAAAGTGTATGCCTAATCTAGCGAGGGCTTAAGGGCTGGAGTTAGGTCATATTAACTTATAGTATGAACTGCTTCTTATATAGTAAAAGATATTAATAGCTTTTAGTCAAAGTACTATATTATTATATAGATATTATAAGTAGAAGTTATCACTAGTAGGCTATATAAAGGCCTTTTATATTCAGATAGAAAAGCCAAAACTTAAGTACTGTCTTATTTACCTAGTATCTAAATATACTTACTCATACATTATACTTTTACTTATTTATTAAAGCTTATTCTTCTTACTAAGACCCTATATATTCAATAAAGGCCTAAACATAACGTTAAACTGATAATACCCCTATATTCTATTTCTAATATTATAGTATTTCTTTCTTAGATATTCTTGGTCTTCAATATACATATATTTATTATTTTTTTTTTAAAGTAGTCAAGATATCAAGCACTAACTATATCCAGTAGAGCTCAGTAACTACTAGCTCTTCTAACTAGCTAGTAGCTCCTGGTTTCTAGATACTAAGACCTTAAGACTCTATTACTACACTTACTTATATGAGCTCTAGACTTATTATTTAGTTGGATACAATTGAAACTTGACTTAATATACTAGAATCTGGGGCTAGAATACCAAATTTAGGGGGCTTAGCTCCTAGCAATAAATATATAAGGTACTTAAGTAAAAGTACAGATAATGATAAACCAAGTTTTCTCAATATATGTCCTCTATAAAAATTCTCTAGAATTAAAACTGAACTCGAGGGATTTTTATTTTACTTGGAAAGATATTTTACTTTAAAAAATATCACTAGTAATAAGTATAAACTAATAGTAGCTAAAATATCTCTTAAAAGTCTAGCAATCATATAGTAAAAACTGAATATAACTAATTAAAAGACTTAAGATAAAGCTAAAAAAACTTTTTAATCTTACTATAGTAATAATTATAAGGCTGATAATATATATAGAAAAATAGTCAAACTTAAGTAAAGCAGAAGTATATAGGAGTACCTAGCTAATATCAATAGACTGAATACTTATATTAAAATACTCCTATCTCAGTTGATTTGCCTAATTCTTCTAAAGATTAAGCTTTAGCTTTAATTAAAAATAATATATAATAAAGACCTTCAAAATAAGCCTAGGCAATAGTAGACTAAATTAGTATAAATAGATATTACTCAAGTAGATTTATAATCTGTAAAAAACTTAGAATATCATACCTCAGAAAAATATTCTTATTCTAGCTATTCCTAAATCTAAGGAGAAGTATTTAATAAATAAAAGAAAGAAAATTAATATTCCAAATATAGTAAAACTAGATATTACTAAGCAGACTACTAAAGTGCTAGCTATTACCATACTCCTCTACTAATAGTAGTATACTAAGCTAAAAAAGCTAAAACTAATACTAATACCTTATATATTATCAAACTCAACTCTATACTTGATAATAATTTAGGTTCAAAAAAAGAATAGGAAGGTTATATAATATTATTAGCTGAACCCCTTAATATGAGCTATTACTAATGATATCTATACTACTGGCGAGGATAGAAGTAAAGGTAATTGTAAATTATAGAGCCTCTCTACTAGTGATAGGCTTTAAAATTATATAGAAGTAAGGAGTATTGAAGCCATAAAACTATATATCTATATCATAAAGAAATAGCACAAACTTTAAAGGTAGTAAATTTATAGTAAATATTATCTTCTCTATATCTAATATAAACTAACAATTCTTATTAGATATAGAGATTTTGGATATCAGTAAAAGAGATATTATATTAGGGTTATTATAATTAAAAGAAAATAAGCTACTAGTTAAGACTTTAGACTCCAGACTAGAATACAAGGAAGCTAATTATATAATACCCTATAAAACATACTATATACTAGCAATACTGACTTTAAATCTTAATACTGAATCTTTAGAATCTAATGAAGTTCTTCTTATTATTGATACTACTCAATATTATAACTAATATATATAGGTATTTTTAGTAGAATAAGCTTCTAGGTTATTAGAGCATAAGCCATAGGATTACTCTATTTCACTTAATAATCTAAAAGCTAAGGTACCAAATAAACTAATATATATAATGACCTAGGAAGAGGAAATTACCTTAGAATGATATTTGGAGAAGAATATTTTAGTAAAAAAAGTCTGAAAATTCAGGTCAACTATAAGAGCACTGATATTATTTGTTCGAAAAAAAAATGGCTCATTTTACTTATATATTAACTATAGAAGTATAAATCGAATTATTATACCTAACAAATACTCCCTACCTTAGATTAATGACTTACTAGATAGAATGAAAGGTACTAAGTGGCTAACTAAGCTAAATTTAAAGAATGGCTACAACCTTATCTACATAGCAGCTGATAAAGAGTAGAAAATAGTCTTCAATATAGTAAAAGGGCTATTTGAATATATTATAATACTATTTGGCTTAATGAATGCTTTAGCTTCATTTTAAGAAATAATAGATTCAATATTTGAAGAATTAGCACTATTAGGTATTATTTAGTACCTCAAAAATATTTTTATATTTGGAGATTAAATAGAAGTAGGAAACTAAAGAATTATGAAGAAGATTCTAGAAAAATACATTAACTATAGCTTAGCTATTAATCTACTAAAATCTGAATTCTATATCTTCAAAACTATCTTTCTAGGGTATATTATCAATAGCTAAGAGGTCAAGATAGATTCTATAAAGTTAGATACTATATCTAACTAGTTAATCCCTACTAAGAAAAAGGAAGTTTAAGTATTTTTTGGCTTTGCTAACTATTACTGCTACTTTATCTCATAATATAGTGCAAAAGTAAAGCCTCCTAAAGAGCTAACTAAGGATATAGTATTCTCATAGAGAGCTACACAATAATAGACCTTTAATGACCTCTAAGTAAAATTTATATCTACTCTAATACTTATCTAATTTGACTATATATTAGAAACTATTATAGAAATAGATATTAGTAATCAGGCTATTACTGAAGTACTATTCTAGTATCATATTCATATTACTAGGAACAAGCTAGATAAAAAGCTAAGTAATATTAAAGTAGCTATTAAAACCTTATATCTAGTTAATTATTATTTAAAATTACTAGATTCTATATAAAGAAACTAGCCAATCTATAATAAAGAATTCTTTGCCATAGTTAACTATTTCCATAAATAGTAAGCTTAGCTTATGAGTATACCAGTTAATATTTTTACTGACTACTATAGTTTATAGTACTTTAATACTAAGTAGAAGTTTAACTCTAAATAAGCTACTTAGTACTAAAAATTGGCCGAATTCAGGTTTATAATAATATATCAACTAGGACCCAAAATAGGTAAACTAAATATATTTAGCTAGAGAGTAGGAAAAGAAAAGTTAAGTGCAGAAGAACATCTGCTAAAAGAGGAGTAGCTACTATTAGTATCAGAAGAAGAGGTAGAAGATTCCTTGCTAAAAAGTATCAATATATTAGGATAGCCTAGTTAGAATAGTAGCTTATTAGAAGTACTGCTAGAATATAAATTAGAGGTTTTAAAATAGTATTATAATAGTAAGGTTATAGGATATTAAGGAAAAGGGTATACAGAAAAAGTTGTTAGTTATAATTTTATATAAAAAAACTAGTAAGAAGATATAGCATCCTATATCGTAAGGTATTTACCTTGTCAAAAGGTCAAATCAGACCAAAATTCAAGATAAATAAAGCTAGTACCTATACTAACAGGAAACCTACCTTAGAAGAAGATTATAATAAATTTTATGAGTAAATTACTAGATTCTGAGGGTTTTAATATAATTTTAGTAATAATAGATAGATTTACTAAGATATAGAGATATATATCAGTAAAAATAATATAAATAGTAGAAAATATGGCTAATGCCTATATTAATGAGATTTAGAAATTATATAGTTTACTAAGACATATCATTTCTAACTAAGAACTATAATTTACTTCAAAAATATTTAAGCAGATGAATAAAAAGCTAGATATTCATTTCTGATTATCTACTACCTACTACTCTCAAATAGATGGGTTGTCTAAATAAGTAATTCAGATACTCAAGTAATACCTCTAAATATTTTACTATAACTAGCAAATTTGTTATATAAAATAGTTAGTCTTAGCCGAGTTTATATACAACTTAACCTCTATCTCAACCTATAGAAACTCATTCTTTAGGTCCCTCTATGGATTTGACCTTAGAATAATCTATCTTAATATTAACTATTAGCTAACCTCACTAATAGCTAAAGAATAGCTAGACTACATGACTACAATATATAACCAAATCTATAATATACTTAAATATATTAATAATAAATTTCTAAAGAAATCTAGAGATGTATGATTTTACTAAAATACTACCTATACTTAGGGATTAAGATAGTCGAATAAACCTATACCTAAGGGTTAAAGCAGTTGAACTTATACCTTCAGGTTAAGGCAGTCGAATAAACCTATTTTTAGAAGTTAAAGTAGTTGAACCTATACCTAGAGATTAAGATAGTTAGAATTTGTGGATTCTAGTATTATATATATATTTAGGTCATACCTTTCCTACTTTCTACCAGATTTATCTTACTGGGTTTTACTAATAAAGAGAGGTTTTACTAGTAGCCGAACTATATAGATAAATATAATAAGATATACTAGCTACTAAATAGGACCTATGATTGATAAATCAATTAAATTGAGATATTGGGATCTAGTATTAGTAATAAAAACTAATATTTATAGCTTATTTATACTTATAAAGGAAAAAGAATATTTATTAATACTCTGAAGTTAGCAGTTAGGTTAACTTACTTTCTAAGAGGGAGGTAATATTATAAGTTTATATGTAAAGGTAGTTTATATATAGGTAAAAACCGAAGCTGATAGCTACTGAGACTAAAGATATAAATTAATTACCTATAGTATATCTAGCAATGGACCTTCTAAACCTATAAGTTAGAAAGACTGGCTAGAATAAGAAAGTGTGTACCTAATCTAATAAAGGCCTAAGGGTTAGAGTTAAGTTATATTAACTTATAGTATGAACTACTTCTTATGTAGGGATAGATATTAATAGCTTTTAGTCAAAGTATTATATTATTATATAGATATTATAAGTAAGAGTTATTACTAGCAAACTATATAAAGGCCTTTTGTATCTAGATAGAAAACTTAAAACTCAAGTACTATCTTGTTTACCTAGTATCCAAATATACTCACTTGTACATCATATCTTTACTTGCTTACTAAAGCTTATTCTTTTTACTGAGACCTTACATATTCAACAAAGGTCTAAAGCTAAGGTCGAACTCATAATACTCTTATAGTTTATTCCTAATAACTAGCAATAGCAATTTTGGTTACTATCTACTACTGAGAGTAGTAGCTTATCAAGTTTTAAAGTTTATATTTTTTTTCTCTATAGATAGAAGAATTGGCTTACTATGAATTAAGGAAGAAGAGGAGTTATTAGTTAAGATGACTAATTAAAAAAAGAGAGTAGTACTAAGGTAGATATCTATATCGAACAGTTATTATCTATTAGTATGAGAAGTCCTAATATAAATCTCTACTAGGTTTAATAAGTATAATGAGTATAATAAACATAGCAAGCATAATAAGTATAGTAAGTACAATAAGTACAACAAGTAGCAATAAAATTTTTATCAGCTATTGAGCTCTCAAGTTTAAAAACTCCTAAGTATAATGAGTACACAAGTAAGAGTACTCCCTTAAGGTAAAGATATAGTTAATTAGACATATGCATTAAATCTTTTCTTACTATTATAGTATTTTTTCTATAGAGTTTTAACTATATAGAAGTTTTTAATAGTAATATTATGTATAATACTCTTTATATTTACTACTATTTATATAGTTATTTAATTGATTATCACATATTAAGGGTTTCTAATAGTCTTTTAATTTAATAAAATACCTCATCCTTTTAAACTACCCTATAAGATATATAATAACTATTATAGTATCTCTCTCTAAATCAAAGTAAATAGTATCTCCAGATATATGAATACTATATAGGCAATACTATTAAGGAATCTATTTCTAGATTGGAGTAGATAGTAGACCAATATATATAAGTATTAAAAAGGTAATACTATTAAAGCATCTATCTCTAAATTAAAGTAAGTAGTATACCAATATATATGAGTATTGAGAATAGATTGTTATCAAGGTTAATAAAGTTAGTTAGTCAAGATATCCTCTAGTAAAAGGGAAGTACTATTATAGTTCAAATTTGACTAGTAGTAGGGGATACTGATTTATTATTATTACCTACTATATTATAATTATATAGGAGATAGATAACCTAAACCTACTCCACTTCCTATATATATATACCTATATTATATATCTAGCTTTTAGCTTTTTGAACAATATTTTAAGTTCAACTTATACCTATATATGTAATAGTTAAGCCTAAGCTATATGATCTTACCTTTATTTACTTTCTATCTTGACTTTACTCACTTTCTATTTTACCTTTACTTACTATATATTTTACCTTCACTTACCTTATATATCTTTATTCCAATATATACTACCCTGATTATTGGCTCACCTATAATAGATTTGATATATTATTAGTCATAGTTAATAGATTATTGAAGATGGTATACTATATTCTAACTACTACCAATATTAATTTCTGATAAATTGCCAAGCTCTTCTTTGATAATATTTTCTACTTACATGAGATTTCAAACTCTATCATATTTAACTAGGATACCTAGTTTATCTTATAATTTATTTAATCCTTGATCTTACTTATTAGTATTCTATAGAAAGGTTCTTCTACCTTCTACTTTTAGACTAACAGCTAGACTAAAAAAATCAATATAATTATAGAACAGTATTTATATACTTACTATAACTACTAGTAAGATAATTAGTCTAAACTCTTTACTATAGCTAAATTCTTATTTAATAATACTATATATACAACTCTTAGTATTACTTTATTTCAAGCTATATATAGTAAAAATCTTTACTACCATATTAATTAGAACTCTATAATACAACTTCTAGTACTTTTAGTAATTAAAGAATATATAGACTATCTTATAGAGCTTAATGCTTATCTTAAATCTGAAATAATATAGACTTAGGCAACTTATTTAAAATAAGTTAATAAGTCCTAAATCTTCCTACCTAAATTAGATATTAAAGACAAAGTATAGTTTCTCTACTAGTATATTAAAATAACTTATTCCTCAACTAAGTTGAATTTTAAGAAATTTAGTAAGTTTCAAATTATCTAAAAGATCTCATCTTATACTTATAAGCTCAATTTTCCTGCCTTAATAAAAATCCATCTTGTTTTTTATATTTTACTCCTTGAATCTATCTCTATAGACTTTCTATCTAGCTAAATTCAGTTACCTATACCCTCTATTATCATTGAAGATGAACTTAAGTAGGAAGTTAATAAAATCATTAACTTATACTCCTAAAGTTAAACTATTTAATATCTTATCTGTTGGGTAGGTTTTAATAAACTTACTTAGAAACTCACTGCCTTATTTTTAAATACCCTAAATACTATAAAAAAGTTCTATACTTTATATCTACTTAAGCTTTAACTACACACTATACCTAAATAAGTGGATTACAATATAATTTTATTATTATCCTAGATAATAAGGACGAATTCAAACTCGCTCTAGACTATGAACTTATCTTAGATTTATAATAGTTTATCTTTAGAGAAGGAGCTATTATTATAAATCTTCTTCTTATCTTATTCTTTAGCTCCTCCCCTAACTCTAATACTATACTGGCAACCTATATATTCACTAGTATATATTTATATTTAACTCTTGATTTTGATCTAGTATGACTTTATTATGCTAATTCTAGTTTTCTAGCTAATACCCCTAAATTTAGACCTTAATTTACTATATTACTAATTGTATTTTAGAGATTTTAACTAAGTACTTACCTACTAGAACCTGTCTAAAGATTCTACTATATTAGAATTTTATCTTTATATTTATCACTTATTATTATTATCTTTTAGAATAATTTTATATCTTTTTACTTAATATTCTATAAGATACTAACTTCTTTTATTTCTTTTTTTATATTTCTATTTACTTTTTTATATTACTATTTCCTTCCTTATATCTCCTTATACTTTTTCTTACCTTCTTTCTAGCTCCTTTATATTATTAGATCTCTATATATATAGAGGTTTTTCTACCACTCTCATTCTTTTCTCTCTTTATATAATAATTTATTTACTTTTCTATACTTAATTAGTACAATAAATATATACTCCTTTGAGTATAACTTAGACTTTCTTATCTATATTTCCTTTCTTAATACATAAATAAGTATACCTATATATATATTACTTATCACTTATAATATAGATAATTCTCTAACTATTTATAATATAGAGGCTATTTTGTTTCTTTATTCTTAGTTGCTACTTATTTAGGTAGGTCTATCTTAGATTCTTTAGTATTGTTAAATTAGTAACTATTGAATAGTTCAGTATTAATAGAAGTAAGAGATTCCTTATTGGAGGCTTTCAACTTATAGCTAAGTACTTTATACTTATAAATATTATTTATTACAGCTTTAGCTTTATAGTAAGGATAAGAGAAATAATATCTAAGCTCTGTACCTCTTATATAATACTTATTATAATTACAATTGATATATTAAAAGTTAACTACTCTATAGGAAACTATTTTGCTTAATAAAGGGTCTAAGTATAGAGAAGAAGTTAAAGTATTAGTTTAAAAATAAAAAGGAAAGTCAATACTAGTAGGAATATAATTATTTTTAGTAGTAGGAATATTAAGATATTTATGCTTTCTTGATAAGATATCTACTATCAAGTTCTCTTTTTTTGTTATATATTAAATTTTATAATCAAATTCTGTAAAGAGGTCTTGCCATTGTCTGAGTTTCTGGCTTATAGGTATTTGAGTATGAAATGAAACCAATAGTTTATAAACTATAAAAATAGTAAATTTATAACCTCTGAATTAAGCTTTAAAAAATTTTAATGAGTCAATAATTACTAATAATACCTTTTAAAAAGTTGAATACTTTAATTAAGCTGAATTAAATTCTATAGAGTAAAAGTATTATAGTCTAATATAAATAAAGGAGTCTTAGCCAATCTAAAATCCTAAACCTATATTACTAGGATCACAAATTAAGTATTTAGGTTTAGTAAATATATTATTCTAGGATTATAAAATATGAAGAGAATTTATAAATTCTTTTAGGTTTTTATATCTTATATTATATATATTTATGTATTTCTATTTTTTAGTCTCTTCTTGTAATTCTAATAATATATTTATATAAGATACTAAGCCAAAAATAAAATTACTAAGGTAATAAATAATTCTAAGAAAACTTCTAAGATATTTCTTCTTTTTAGGAGTAAAAAAAATTAATATTATTCTTCTCTTTACAAAGTTAATATAGAGTCTATCTGAAGTTAAAATATAACCTAAG
Organism: Tirmania nivea; assembly: GCA_015179035.1. Taxonomy (NCBI): domain Eukaryota; kingdom Fungi; phylum Ascomycota; class Pezizomycetes; order Pezizales; family Pezizaceae; genus Tirmania; species Tirmania nivea. The sequence goes on along the minus strand of WHUY01000059.1, from coordinate 196,979 downwards.
ATCTTTAATCTATCTATAAAGAATTAATATTTACTTTCTATTAGAAAGAATTGTTTATCTTATAAGTATTATAGTACTATTTTAAAAATAGTAATATACTTTTTATAGATCTCAATAAAGATAATAATATTATTAATATAGACTATTAATTCTTTATAAACTATATCTTTAAATACTTAGTATATTATAGTCTCTTTATTATATAACTCTCTTTCTATAATATCCTAAGTATATTAAAAATATAAAGTGTTTTTCTAATTCTATACCAATTCTAATATTATAAAAGTTATCTACTAAATCTATCTTTAACCAAATAGAATTTGCTACTACTAGTTCAATTAATTCATTAATATCAAGTAGTAGTATATAGTTTAGTTTAATTATAAGATTATAGTCTTAATAGTTATTAATAAATCTAACTTCTTCTAGTTTGTTTTATTTAGGGATAGTGAATATAGTAACTGTATTACTATTATTTTCGACTTAGTAGATTTGTTCTATTTTTTTATCTCTAGTAATTTTATTATAAATTTATTATCTAAATTAATGACCTAATAGTCTCTATTATAGTATCTAAGTTACTTCAGATTTAGATTTAATATAGTAGTTGACTTTTCTAAATAGTAGTAAGTCCTATTAAATTTCTTTTAGAAATAATTTAGGAAAATTTATTCTTAGATTAAATTTCTTTTATATAAATAAGACTATAGTTATAATATCTACTTTTATATTAATATTTTTAGTATTACTAATAATATTCTAGCTATCTAATTTATTATAATTAGTAATTGTCTCTTATATTACTTCTAAGAATATTATTCTAATTCTACTTTCAGTAGTTTTAGAACTTTTCTATATTTTTAAGAGAAAATAATTAATATTTTTTGGCCAGATAGTAACTGATTTTTATCCTACAGGGATAATAGTACTAACTTTAATAAATACAAGTTTTTTAAGAATTATATCCCAGCTATTAAGGTATATTATATAAAAGATGTATTTTTCTATATATTTTATTTAATCTAATTTAATTATATATATTTTATTAATTATTACTTTTAATCCTTTTAAGATAGTTCTTAAAGATATCTTCTTAATACTTTTTATAGATATTTGATATATATATATAAAAACTAAATTGATTAAATTTCTTTTTTTTATTTAAAGATCTATTAGTACTAAAATAGGTTAGTTGTTTGCTCTAATATAAACTCTATTATAGTAAATTAGTTATAATAATAGAGATTGTTCTTTAATTTTATTCTTATTAACTTTTGATATAGTAGTTATAATAAGATATTATACGATAGTTTATAAAAGTACTTTATTTTATTACTTACTATAATTCTTATAAGATTGTTTAAAGTTCTAATATTATAGATATTTTTTATCTTTTATTAGTAGTATTTTTATTTTATTATCTAATTTTTTAGTAATGATATCCTAATCAGATTTCTTTTATTTATTATAATTAATCTTAAAAGTAGGTTTATTACCATTATTATAGTTTACTACATATCAATTATAGTCTTTTTCTTAATTTCAGTCTTAATTAGTAGATTTTTAATTTTATTAGTATGGTCTATTTAGTATATATAGTATAATAATTTCTTTCTTTGATCCTTTATATAACTCTACTTAATATATGAGTTAGTTATATATCTATTTATCTTTAATTAAAGAAATTAATATTATAGATATATATATAAGTAGGTAATTAAAAAACTTCTTTCTTTTAACTTCTTTTAATATTAATTATTTATCTTTAGTATTAATTAATTTAATCTGTATTTCAATGAATAAGTTGGCAAATTATTTGATACTTATTTATCATTTATCTTTATAAAGTATTATAGTTTTTCATTACTTTCATAAAATATCTTTACTAGTTGATAGTATTAGAAAATTTCTAAATACTATTATAAAGCTAAAGAATTTTATTTTCTTCTCTTTCTTCCTTAGATATTAATTATAAGTTATAAGTATACTTCCTTGGAGTAAAAATCCTAAAATTTCTAATACTTCAGTCTTTTTTAAATCAATTGCTTTAATTTTTAACTAGTATTAGACTATTATAGTCCAAAAGATAAAATATTATAAGTTTTTCTACTACTTATTAGTACTATTAAGTTTCTCTAGTAAATTAATTTTGATTTCTTTGATTTTCTTAAGTAAAGTAAAATTATTTACTAAAATTATTCTAGTAGTAGATATCTATTATTGATATTCTACTAATTTACCTTATTAAGTCTTTTGAGGTTTAGGTAAACTAACTACTAATAAAATATTATTATTTGAATTAGAACTATTACTTAAATTATTATTATCTAGTCTACCTTATATACTAAACTATTATTACTATTATTGATTAGTATTTCTATTTCTTTTATGATTACTATTGTTATCTTTATTTTCCTCATTATTATTTAGTTTCTATATTTTATCTAGGAAAGGTAAAGGAAAGTCAGAGCTTTCTATTTTTTATACTGATATAGTATCCTTTTAAATAGATTTTTGACTTTTATTTTTATTTTTTATTAGACTTTGAGCAAAAGTTCTAAGGATACCTAGTATTAGTTTAAACTAATCTTTTGGAGAGGTTTTTATTTTATTTAGATAAGTACTATATAGTATAAAAGCTATTATATTATCCTATTCTTCTATAAGCTACTTTTTATTTTTCAAAAGTCTAAGTATTAGTTTTCTTAGTTTTTCTTCTATATAGGTATTCATTTCTAATTTTTAATCTATAAATAGATATATATTAAGCTATAAATAATATTTAGATACTACTTCCATTAGAAATACAATATTAGTAGAGTAATATTCTTATATCTTTCCTAAAATTTATATATCTTCTAGGATTTTTATTATGAAATCTCTATATTTATCCTAGAATTTTTTTAATAATAGTAGTAAAATAAGATTGAAAGTAGCTTCATAGGGTAATCTTTAGGTAAAAGTATTATTTTTTATAATTATTATATTATCTTTCTTACTATCTATTATATTTGATGTTATAGGATCTATTATTCTAGTCTTCTTAGGATTATGACTAATTAATTCTTAAATTTCTTTAAATAGTATAATTAAATGCCTAGACTTCTTAGCCTGTCTTTCAGCTATAGATATTATTCTATCTGATACTAATTTTTATTTAAATTCACTTTGATATTAATTATTACTCTATAACCTATTAGATTAAATTGATAGATCTAATCTTTAAGTTATTTTTTTACTTTAGTATTTTATTATTTTAATAGTATTGGTAAAGAAGATTTATTAGATATTTACTTAACTAAAGATAATATTGGCTTAGTTAATAGTAGTAATAGTGCACTGGCTTAATAAGATTTGAATACTTTTTATAGACCTAATTTATTTCCTATTTCTAAGTTATCTAGTAAGAGTATTTTATTTTCCAATTATAATATTAAAGTAGATATTAAAGATATTAAAACTTTTATTAGAATATCTAGGTCTAGTATTACTTTAGGTAAAAATAATTCTTTTATTAAAGTATTGTCTGATATAAAGGAGGTAGTTTATAAGGAGTAGAATAAAGATTATTTTTTTATTATATTGATTCTTTCTAAGACCTATAGTACTAGGTTTTTAATAATATACTATATTTTTCATTTCTAGTATAGTAATAAAGATTACTAAAAGGATAAGTAAATTTATTAAAAGTACTAAGAAAAGTATCTAGAATAGAGATAAAATACCTTCATATAGGGAACTACTATCCTTTAAACCTCTATTTAGCTTACTTCTAAGTTTTATAGTTATATTATAGTTGAGAGTTTGATGTCTTATTAGTTATTATTATAGTTAGCTAAATTTATGATATTATTATTATATTTAAGATATATTATACTAAAAAGTATAAAAGAGTATTATTAAGTTTAATTAGGCCTTAGATAAAAAGTTATAAGTAGTAAAGATTAATTTTAATATTAAAAAAAATATAATAAATAATATTAAATAGTAGTTATTTAGTACTATTTATATAATTTATATCTACTAAAATAAATATTTATATATACTAGTTCAACTAAGGGATTACTTTAGAAAGGTAATTATTATTAATTAAGGAGTTCTATTAAAAATATTAATTAATAAGTATAATCTTTACTTAAATTATTTATTAATTAACTGATCTATTATAGGTTATTATTTATATTTTGAGTAGTCTGAAAAGAAGATTCTAAAGAAAATTCGTACTCTTTTTATACTTATTTAATAATATATCTAATAAATTAGAATATATAAAATATAGTATTTACTATAGAATAATACTATATAAATTATAGAAAATAATAATATAAGTTATATTATATAGAACTATACTAAAGCTGTTTAATACTCTTAAAGCTATATATGAGATAGTAAGTTCTATTGAAATAATTAACTACTAGATATAATAATTATAAAATAATAATAAATATAGAAAATATAAGATAAATAATATAATAAGAAATAATATCTCTTATTATAAAGAAGGAAGAGAGTTTTTATGCCTTTAATATCGATAGTAATATACTTTTAATATTGATTTTAGAATATCTATATTCGATTAAGAAAGTTCCTCTAATAAAAGTAAAAATAAAATCTGACTTTTGATATATATAAATATTACTAACTATACTCAGAATTATCTATACAATCTAGAAAGAATAAAAAGAATTTCTATGCCTCTAATATTAATAGTAGCATATCTTCAATATTTACTCTACTATACTTATATATGACTATAAAAGTTCTTCTGATAGAGGTAAGAGTATAACTTAGTTTCTAATATATATAAGTATTACTGATTATATTTAAAATTATCTATATAATCTAGAAAGAAGAAGGAAAGTTTTCTTACTTTTAATATTAATAGTAGTATACTTCTGATATTTACTCTACTATACCTATATAAGATCAAACAAGTTTTTTTAACTAAGATAAGAGTATAGTTAAGCCTCTAATATATATAAATATTACTAACTATTATCAGAATTATCTATATAATCCTAGAAGAGGAAAAAAAGTTTCTATACCTCTAATGTTAATACTATTATACCTATAATATTAATACTACTCTTTATCTAATATCAATACTACTATATCTATAATATTACTAATACCTGCTCTTTGATATCAATACTACCTTACTTGTAATAATAATACTACTCTACTTTCAATATCAATATTGCCCTATTTCTAATATCTATACTTCTATACCTTATCTCTAAATCAATATATACTAGCTAAAAGTTAGATTTTTATCTCAGTAGTTTTGGTAATATCATTCTATATTAGTATCAAAGTTAAATACTATAGGCTAGTAATGGCCTCCAATCAGGGCCATAGAAAGTTGGTTAGATTTTAGATACTCTAGTATACTATAGAACAATCTTTTATATATATATATATAATAGAATACTATAGATATTTATTATACTTAATTACTAGTTCTATTTCAATATTAGGTATATTTTTTACTTAAAACAAACTTTTATTATAGGGAAGCTGAAGATATATCCTTTTTAGGTTGAATAGTTAAGGTATTATATAAAATATAGGCAATCTAAAATATCTAAGATTATTCTTTTTTAATATATAAGTTATCTTTAAATTAGATAAGACTATAATTAAGCTAAAAATATCAAGTCTAGTATCTTAATAAAGAGGACTCTAATACCTAGTATTCTAGTACTATAGGTTAGATTAATAGCCTATAGAGATAGTAAGGTATCTTAATGTTAAGAGTATAAGACCATAGTATTTGAAAGCCAGTAATAATAATCAGAGCTTACTAGCTTATTAGTTTGTCTCTAAGGATACTTGTATTACTAGAAATATAAGTAATAAACTATATTTATTTATAATGAGTTTTATAATACTTTTAGTAGGATAAAATAATACTACGATTTTTCTATCAATTTTTAAGGATTATCTCTTCTAAATTTATAAAAAGATATATATAGAAAGAATTTTAAACCTTCTCTTCTAATATAAATATTTATCTATTTACGCTATTAAAATAATTACTACTTTTTTTAAGAAGTATAATTTTGATATTAGTGAATATGTTTTCTACTCCCCTAACCTTAACCCTATTGAGCATATATGAGTTGAGTTCAAATACTATTTATATAAGGAAGATTTATATATTATTTATATACTTAGAAGACTATTAGCTATAAAGTAAAGGTTAGCTAAATATTTAGAAGTAGTTTAGAAGAAGATTCCTAAATTCTTTTTAAAACTATTATATAAATCTATACTATATTAGATAGTAGCTATAATTAAGGCATGTAAGTAGTATACAAAATATTAGAGATTTCCTATTTATATTCATATTTTATATATATAAAATATATAATATATATATAAATTAAATAATAGCTTTAATATCATATACTTGCCTATAGAAGACTTTTTTTATATAACTATAAGTATAGTTAACTACTTTAATTTGGATAAGAGTATTACTAGACTTATAATATTAATATATTTAGTTAACTAATTTAATAGTATTATTATAATAATATAATAATTAGTAAAATAATTATTATATTTTTATATAAATAAACAATATAAGTAAGAATATTCCTAAACTTATAATATTAATAAAGTTAGCTAACTAATTAGATAGTATTAGTATAATAGTCTAATAAGAAATAAAAAGATTATTATATCTATATAAAAGGAAATAATATAGGTAAGAGTATTATCTAGCTTATAATATTAGTAAAGTAAGATAATAAATTTAAAAGTATTATCCTAATAGTTTAATAATTAATAAGATGATTACTATTTTTATATATAAGTATTTATAGTCCTAAAATAGTAGTAAAGCTAGCTAACCAATATAATAATATTATTTTAATAATTTAATAATTAATAGAAAAATTAGTATATTTATATATAAATAAGTAATATAGGTTAGAATATTACTAAACCTATAATATCTATAAAGCTAGCTAAATAATTTAATAGTATTATCCTAATAGTTTAGTAAATAATAAGAAGATTACTATACTTATATATAAATAGTTAAAAGTTTATAATATTAATTATATAAACTAACTAATTTAATAGTATTATCTTATTAGTTTAATAAATAATAAAAACTTAATTACTATATTTATATATAAATAAGTAATATAGATAATAATATTACTAGACTAATAATATTAGTAAAGTTTATTTACTAATTTAATAGTATTTTTATAATAGTTTAGGAATTATTAGTAGAATTAATATATCTATATATAGGTATTTACTAGTTTATAATATTAGTAAAGTAAGATACCTAATTTAATAGTATTATTTTACTAGTTTAGTAAATAATAAGAGAATTATAATATTTATATATAAATAACTAATATAAATTAGAGTATTCCTATATTTATAATATTATTAAAATATACTAAATAATTGAATAATATTATTATAATAGTTTAGTAATTAATAATATAATTACTTTACCTATATATAAGTATTTATAAACTTATAATATTAATAAAGCTAACTAACTAATTTAATAGTATTATTTTAATAATTCAATAAATAATAGTAGAATTACTATATGAATATATAAATAAGTAATATAAGTAACAGTATTATTTAGTCTATAATATTACTAAAATAAGCTAACTAATTTAATATAATTATTATAATAGTTTAATAATTAGTAGAAAAATTAGTAAGTCTATAATATAAGTACTATTATTACTACTATAGTAATAAGTATAGTTATATATTAGTTTATTTCATAATAGTACTATCTTCTATAGTCTTATCTTTTATATACCTAAATAATAAAAAATATAATAGATATTAACTATATTTATTTTTTAGTAATTCCTAAACTATTAGTATATATAATAAAAGATATTATTTTTTATTATTTTATTATTTTATATTTTATATTTTCTATATTTACTATTATTTAGTAATTAGTATCTTATATTAAAAAACTAGTTTGTAACTAATTTATAACTATTATATTTAATAGTTAGTTATTTTAATAGAACTTACTATCTTATATATATTATCCCGAATATTATATAGCTCTAGTATAGGCTTATATTATATAATTTATTATAGGATTTTTTATCTATTTTATAGTACTACTTTATAATAAGTATTATCCTTTTTATATTCTAATTTATTAGCTATATTATTAAAGAAATATAAAAAGACTATAGATTCTTTTAGAAATCTCTTTTTTAGACTATTTAAAGATAAATAATAACTAATAATTTAATTAAGTAATAATAATCTATAAGTAAAGATTATACTTATAAATTAATATTCTTAATAAAATTCCTTACTTAACTATAATAACTATCCTTTTAAAGTAATCTTTTAATAGACCCAGTATATATAAATATCTATTCTAATAGATATAAATTATATAAATAGTATTAAATAACTACAATCTAGTATTATTTATTATAGTATATATTATATTATAGAAAATATATCTTTACTATAATATTAAGAAGTAAAGAAAGTATATAATAAAATGATTTAGTTAAAGTTATTTTTAGTATTTAATATAAATAGGCTAGATATAATTATAAACTTTTAGGAAGTATATAATAAGTTCTATATAATAGAAAGAATAAGAACTATAATATTTACTAGGAAATAGATAGCTAAAAATAAAAAGTAATAATAAAATACTAAAAAAAAGGTAATAAAAGATTAAAAGACTATTTAATAATTTAAAGTCTAAAATAAGAAATAAATTAATTAGAAATAGATAATAATATAGAGGTTTCTAAAAGCTAAATAAGTAAAAGATAATTATTAGGAAATAGTAAAGATAAAGAGATATTATTAAATATATATAAATAAGAAAAGAGACTTTTAGATACTTATAGCTAAAAAACAATATCTATAAATAGTATAATAGTTGTTATAATATTTAAAGTATTAAATACTAATTATATATATTTATTTTTATTATAATATAAATAAAGAAGTTTAAATAGAAATATTAATAATAAAAATATAGTTATATTAATATAAAAGATATAGAAGTATTAAAAGTAGAGATATAAGAATATTTACTTTAAAAGTATAAGAATATTAATAATATAAATATAAAAATATTAGTAATAATAATATAATAATACTTTTATTAGAAATACTAAAATATTAATAGTAGAAATATATAAATATATATTTTAGAGATATAAGATAATTAATAATATAAATATAAAAATATTAATATAAAAAGTATAATAATATTAATAATAGAAATATAAAAGTATTAATATAAAAAGTATAGTAATATTAATAGTAGAAATATAAAAGTATTAATATAAGAAGTATAATAATATTAATAATAAAGATATAAAAGTATTAATATAGTAGGTATAATAATATTAATAATATAAATATAAAAGTATTAATAGTAGAGATATAAAAGTATTAATATTAGAAATATAATAATATTAATAATAGAAGTTTAAAAGTATTAATAATTTATATATACTAATCTTAATAGTATTAATATAGAAATATTAATAATAAAAGTATAGAAATACTTACTTTAAAGTTAATAATAGTAAAATAGTAGCTTTAAAATAAAAGTTAAAGTAATATAAAAAATAAAAATATAATAATATTAATATAAAAAGTATAGTAGTATTAATAGAAGAAATATAGTAGTAGTATTAATATTAGAATTATCATAGTATTAAAAGTAAAAATATAGTAGTTTTAATATAGGAAATAAACTAGTATTAATATAATAGATATATTAATATTAATATAAAAAGTATATTAGTATTAACTTTAAAGATATTAGTATTAATTTTAGAAATATATTAGTATTAAGATTAAAAATATCCTAGTATTAATTTTAGAGGTATAGTTAAAGTAATATTAAAGATATAGTTAGAGTAATATTAAAAATATAATAATATTAATATTAAAAGTTAAATAGTATTTATATTAAAGATATAATAACTTTTATATCTATATAAATTAAATTTACTAAATTACTTAAATAAATTTATAAAAAAGATTAGTTATATATATATATTAAATATCTAATAATACTTTTATTTAGATTATAGTTCTTTATTATTATTAAATTATATTTTAATTAAATATTTTAAATACTTTTAAAATTTATACTTACTATTATAATAGTAATTATTATAATAAATAATTCATAATAATAGAAAAATATAATATATACTAATCTTTACTAGCCTAACTAAGTATAATAAATATTATTCTTATATACTAGTTTAATAGTATTAACTTAGATTAGTAATATCTATTAGTATAGTTATATAGTCTAGAATATACCTTACTTTTAAAGATAATAATTAGATTTAATATAAACTTTATATTATTATTATTTTTATATTTTTATATAAGTATAATGTTAAATATAAATTTTATATTTTTATAACTATAATATTTATATATTTATAATTGATATATATTTTTAAAATTTATATATTTTCTATTATATATATAATTTATAAATAAAAATCTTAATAAAAAATAGCTAAAAATATATATTATAGATATTTATATAATTATATTTATCTTTTAAATATTATAATAATTCTTAATATAAAAGTTAAGGTTAATATAAAATTTTTAATTCTAAGTTTAGAAATCTAAATTAACTTTTTAATTATATTAGTAATTTTTTAAAGTTAATAAAAAGTAAAAAATTACTATAATATTCTATTTTCTATATAAATTAGTACTATTATTACTTTTTTAAAGTGGGTCTAACTTTATAAACTACTATATCTGTTTAAAGCTTTATTACTACTTTTAAAAATTAAAAAAAATAATTTTAAATCTTTTTATTAAATTTTAAAAAAATTTATATTTTTTATTTATAAACTTAATTTTTAATTAATTTTTAATAATAGATACTTTTAATTATATTTACTATATTTTTAATATTTTACTAAGACTTTTACTCATATATTATATATACCTTAAGTTACTATTCTATCTAGTAAATTTCTATAAAATATTTAAATAGCTCATATATTAATTTCTAAATATATTTTATAATTATCAAAAAATAAGTTTTATATTTATTTTATATATAGATAAAAATATAAAAATAATAATAATATTAAGTATATAATGAATATATATTAGAAAAGAATTATATTTATCTTTTATATCTCTAGTAATACTAATACTATAATAGGTAAACTAATAATCTAAAAAGCCCTAATAATAATTATTGCCTTTTAAATATTATAGTTAATACTTTCTATATAAAGATACCTTCTTTATCTTTAAATATTATAAATTTAACCTATAGTACTTAAACCAACTTATTATAGATTACTTATATATTATATAATATTTTAGTTATTTAGTTAAAAAAGAGTCTATCTTCAGTTTTCCTATTATAAAGAGTTACTATAAGTAATAAAATATATCTAATATTAAAAGAATACTAGTAACTAAGTATAAGATATATTTATAGTATTATAATATTTATATATATATAAAAGATAATTTTATAGTAAATTAAAGTATCTTAAATTAAACTAACTTTCTATTATCCCTATTACTAGTGATCATGAGTCTATAGTATTTGACTCTAATTTAAATTTAAAATAATAATTATAAAACTACCTATATAGTAATTGAGATACTACCAAGTATATCTTGATTTAAAAAGAAGGTATAGTAATATAGATAATAGAGGTAAGACAGTATCAATATTCGAAGTAGAGTAGTATTAAGATTAGAGAAAAAGTAGTAGTAGTATTTTAGGTATAGTAGTATTAATATTATAGGCATAGCAATATTGATATCAGAAGCAAAGTAATATTAATATCAAAAGGATAATAGTATTAATATTAGATATAGAATAGTATCAATATTGAAAGTATAATAGTATTAATATTAGAGATATAGTAGTATCAATATCAGAGATATAATAATATTAATATTAGAGAAATAGTAGTATTAATATTAGAAGTATAGTACTATAGATATTAGAAGTATAGCAATATTAATCTTAAAGGTATAAAAACTCTATTTCTACTTTTAGGATTATATAGATAATACTAAAAGTAGTTAGTAATACTTATATATATTGTCAATCTAGTAATATTCTTATCTTTATTTACTAAACTTACTTAATTTTATAGAGGTATAAGACTCTTAATATTGAAAGTATAATAGTACTTATATTATAGGCATAGAAACTTTCTTTTCTCTAGCTAGATTATATACCAAATCCTAATAGTAGTTAGCTATATTTACATATATTAAGAGGTCTAGCTATACTTTTATATTAGTTAAAGTAATATACTCAATCTTATATAAATATAATAGAATTAATATTAGAGGTATACTACTATCAGTATTAGAAGTATAGTAACTCTTTTTCCTTTTTCTAATGTATATGAATAATTTTAAGAGTAGTTAGTATTACTTATATATATAAAAGACTTAGTTATACTCTTACTTCTATTAAAAGAACTTGTTTAGTCTCATATAGATATAGTAGAGTTAATATTGGATATATACTACTATTAATATTAAAGGTATACTACTATCAATATTAAAAGTATACCACTATTAATATTAGAACTATAATACTGAATATATAAGAATATTAAGTTAACCTTATTAACTTTACTATTTTTATTACTATTTTTGAGAATACATTTAGTAACTCTAAAAAAGTTAAAGATATAAAATATAAGCTTACTATAATTATATAAACTACTAGAGATTTTATTACTTATTTTATTGAATTTTAAAAGTATACTATAGAAGTTATCTAAAATAAGGATGCAAAGTTATCTATATTCAAATAAAATCTTTTCTACTATCTATAATAAGATCTTCTTCTTATCTATCTAGAGCCTATTACCTGTAATAAGTTCATAGCTACTTGCACTTATTTAAATATAAACTATTAGACCTTATAAACTTAGTTAGAGACTCAAGTTCTATTGCTTACTTACCTTATACTCTATACTACTATAATGATAATACTAACTACTTCTATAACTTCTATATCTATAACAGCTACTGGCATTTAATCTGGACTAATAGATATATTAGCTAGATATAAAAAGATCTTGCTAGAGGAATAAGTAAAATAAATACCAAAAGAATATTATTACTATTATAGAGGATTAGAATATAATATATAAACCTATTTATAAATCTAACAGTATTCTTTCTAAGCTTTTGAAACTATTAGAGTTCCCTTAACTAAAGGGAAAGAATCTTCTATACTAGTATTAAAAAAGTAGTCTTACTTCAGTAAAGTAGTACTAAAGTGAGATCAATTAAGTTTTTATTCTCTTTATATATTTTAAGTTTATTATTATAGTTTATTATAGAAGAAAAATTAGATAGTAATTATCTTATAGTTACTTATGAATTTAATAATAATAATAATAGCTCTCTAATTATAACTTACCCTTTCTTAGACTATAGAGTAATATAATATATATTTATAGATAAAGAATTTTTATACTATTATTAACTATTCCTATATAAACTTTAATAACTATATATACTTAAAGTTATTAATAGATAACTAATTTAATTAGAAACTATTACTTATATTACTAGAGTATTAATAATAATTAAGTAATATAAAAAACTATTAATCCTATTTATTATTAAACTTAGATATTATTTTATTGTATTAAGAATTCCATAGTTATGATACTATAATATTAATATTTATTTTACTAAAAATATTATCATATTTGATTCTGATTATTATTTATAATATTAATATTACAAACCTTACTCTATTAGTAGTATCTCTATTTTAATCTTAAAATTCTCTCAAATTGCTATAATTATTAGCTTAATCTTTTACTATTTAGCTAAAAAAAAGAAAAAAATAGATATAGCCTTTATATTTACTATTTATAAGTTTAATACTATCTTTATAAAACTAAAATAGTAATTAATGACTAAAGATATAAAAATCAAAGAGATAATACTTAAGGAATACTATAAATACTTTTCTCTCTTCAAAAAGATAATTACTAATATTTTACTATTTTATTATTTTTATAACTATACAATCCTACTTAGATAAAGATTTACTTTTCTATTTAGACTATTATATTTCCTATTACTATTTGAACTAGAAGAGGCTTTAAAAGTATAGATAGATAATAACCTATTTATAGGCTTTATTTAGAAATTCTCTTTCTCTATAGAAGCTTTAATCTTCTTTATTAAGAAGAAAGATAATTTTTTATACTTATATATTAATTATTATAGACTTAATAATAGAACTATAAAAAATTATTATCTCTTATTCTTTATTTATTCAATCTTAATATAACTATCTAAAGTTAGATACTATATAATATTAAATATTTGAGGAGTATATAACTTATTATATATAGCTGAGAAGAAAAAATAAAAAATAGTATTTTAGATTTATTATAGCTTTTTCGAATTTTTAGTTATATTTTTTAGTCTTACTAATATATTTACTTTCTTTTAGTACTTCATTAATAATATTTTTTATTTTTTTTTTAATAATTTTTATACTACTTACCTTAATAATATTCTTATTTATAGTAATACTTTATATAAATATTATACTTATATATTTTAGGTCCTATATACCTTATATAATACTAGTCTTTATCTTAAGTCCAAAAAGTATAAATTCTACTAAACTAAAATTTATTACTTAAGTATAATTATATTAGTCAATAGAATATAAAGAGATCTTATAAAAATTAAACCTATTACTAAATAGAAAATACTAATTAATCTTTATAATATCTATATATTTTTAAATTTTACTAACTTTTACTACTATTTCATTAAAGATTTATCTAATATTATTATCCTACTTATTTATCTAATATATAAAGATATCTTTTGATACTAGAATTCTTGATATGATATAGCTTTCCAATGATTAAAATATGCTTTTATCTCTACTTTTATCTTTCAATACTTTGATTTTGATTATTAAAAACTTATTAAAATTAATATATTAGATTATATATCCCTACTATTCTAAAAAGTATTTTTTTGCTAAATGTAACTATGAAATATATGATAAGGAGCTGATAGTTATTGTTTACTACTTTAAATAATAGTATACTAAATTTAAATCTAGTTTCTACTTAATTATAGTCCTTTCTGACTACTAAAACCTTAAATATTTTATATCTACTAAACCTTTTAACTACTAATAAACTTATTAGTCTAAATATCTATCTTATTTTAATTTTACTATTATTTATTGCTTAGGTAAAACAAATAGCAAATTAGATACTCTTACTTATTAGTTAAGTAACTTCTCTCAAGATAAAGATAAGTATATATAGTTTTAAAATCAAATTGTATTAAAATCTTATAACTTAGTATTAAATATAACTATCATTAGTGAAGAAATCAAACTAAGCCTAGAAAATCTATTTACTTAAGGATATAAGGCTGACCTATTACTTCAAATAGTACTAGTTAAACTATAAAAAAGAGAAACTAAATTAAGGAATATATTACTAATAGAATGTTAAGAAAATTATAAGAGATTATAATACTAAGGAAGAGTCTATATACTAAATTATACCTCTTTAAAGCTATAGCTAATATAAGACTACTATAATTTTCTAGCTACTAGTCATTTAGAATGATTTAAAATACTCGAGTTATTATTATAGTAATACTATTAGCTAGGTATATATAAAAAGGTAGATTAATTTATTTATAACTACTATACTTGTTAATAATTATAAACTTTATAGTACACTTCCTTTAGTATCTTATGGCTATTATTAATACTATAAGGAGTATAGTAAGATATATCAATAGATTATATTATAGAACTACTATAGTCTAATAGATATAATATAATCCTAGTAATTATTTATTAGCTAATAAAAATATATTATTTTATACTTTATTATAATATAATAATAATAGAGTAGTTAGTAAACCTTTTTATATAATATATCTTCTATCTCTATAGCCTACTGCAAACTATTATCTTAGACTATAGAGCCTAGTTTATAGTTAAGTTTTAGTAAGTCTTATATTATATTCTCAAAATTAAGTTACTCTTTTTCTCTTTATTTTATCTTTATACTAATATTTAAATAGGATAAATTAATATAATTTTGCAGTAATATTTATAAGTTTATATTAATTACTTTTAGAATAACTAAAAGAAGTAGTTATATATATCTGAATTTACCTCCAATAACTATATATTAAAAATTATAAGTATATCTCTATTTTTTACAAATTATAGCTATAATCTACTTTAGCAAGTTAAGTTATTAAATAAAAGACCTTACAAACTCGAAAAGCAAAATATTATCTAACTAGCTACTAAGATTGAGGACCTAACTATCTACTTATTAGTTAAAATAACTAGAGTATAGGTAAGATAATAAGAGTAGGTAAATAGGTAATAATTCTTAGCTTTAATACTCAAGGCAAAAGACTTAGTCTAATTAAATATATACTATATAGTTATATAGTGACTAAGTAAAAAGTTAGATTATAAATAAATAGAGTCATATAAAATTATTAAAGTTGTCTTATTTTATCCTTATAAGCTTAATTTCTCATCTATAGTATATTATTATTAAGTTTAATATATCTCTCTACTAGATTCTACTAATAATAATTCTCTTTCTAAATAGTACAACCTACTACTACCTTTAGTTATAGTTAATAATAAAGAAAAGTAGTATATATAGGAACTTTTTAACTTTTAAATCTACTATAAAAACTTTAAGTATTTAATTAAATAGATAAGATTTAATATACTAAACTAGAAGCCTACTACTAATATTAATAAACTATATATTATTAATAAATTTTATACTAGTTATTCTAATAAACTTAGACTATTACTTAAAGATAATAGATAATCCTCAGTAGACTAAAACTTAAGGTAAGAAAACTATTATAGTATATAATAATATTATCCTAATACTCCCTATTATAGTTATTAATTAAACTAATACTAAGTTATTATATATATAGTAGCTTATATATATAATAATTAGTTGATAATAAAATACTTTGGAAGTTTTAATATTTAGTATATTTTACTATATTATGTTTTAGACTTACTATATAGTAATTAATTAGTAATAAAATAGTTAAGAATAAAATATTATAGAAGTTAGTTAATAATAGAATACTATAGAAGCTATAAATGATAATTGCTTAAGATTTAAACTTATTATAATTAAGTAATCTATTTCTCTTTTACTTTCTTTTCTTTTTTTCTATATAATATCTTATATTTATCTTTAAATACAAATACTACCTTTTACTTTTAGTCTTTATTATATATACTTTTTAGAGTTATACTTATAGTTATAACTATTATAAATATAGATATATCTAAAGTTCTCACTTTTATATAATTTTAAGCTTACTATTATAAATTATTCTTGGAGTGAGAAGATGCCTTAGTAATAAGAGCTAGTATTAGAGTATTATCTATAGTATAAGTGATAGGAAGGAGTTTTATCTAGTAATTGAATAAGTAGTTATATAAACATCATACTTATAGGAGATATTATGTATGTGATTAAGGTAGGAGAAGACTCAGGCAAAGCCTAAGTCAGCAAAGAATAGAGAAGCGATATAGTCTAGACTATACTCAAGTAAGGGTGAATGGAATATTATTTTTAGATATAAGAAGCAGAATAAGTTATTATTTGAAGAAGAAAATTTATAGTAGAAATTAGCCCTTTTTATAGATAATTTGGTTTCTTTCTTAAGAGTTATGTGACTGACTGGTATAATTATTAAAGTATTCTAATTCAAGTTATAATGGAAGGATGTATAAATAATATTTGAGAGGTATATTAATAAGATTCCTAAAGTATAAATTTTTTAATACTAATAAGATGAGGTATGAGAAAATAGTAAATAAAGGTAGTATAAGAAGATCAATTTCTTATTTGAAAGTCATACCAGTACTAATACAACTCTTATAGTTCAAAGATAGTAAGGTTATTTGACTAGACTATTCTAGTTAATTCTCTAATTAAGTAAGTACTTAGTTAGGACTTCCAAGATTTAGTTGGTAGCTAAACTAGTCTAGAATAAGAATTAGATATGAGAATGATCAATAAGTATTGGTTTTAGAGAATCGAGTCTTAGCTAGTATACTTATACTAGTAAGTATATAAGTTGCTGATATGTAATAGGAGCTTGGGATTGATAAGGTTGGGTTTATAATAGTAGTTTCTTCTTTAAGAAAAAGCTCTTATAAGTCATAATCGAGGTATTTGGTTTTTTTGTCTTTAGTAATAATAATTATATTCTACCTTTATATACTTTAGTAGAATACAAGGTCAGGGCTTTTAAGGGTATAAAGCATAGAATCTTTTTATAGTACTAGGTATATTCAAAAATAAGGCATTGGGTTCTTAAGTAATTTCATCATAAGCTACTTAACTAGTGAAATATTCAAAGGATTGATCTCAGAAGTATAAGTTGATAATTTTATAACTTTCTACTTAAGTTTGTCTTTAATAATAATAAAAGATAGGAGTGACTGAGTTTGGCTAGGCAAGGGGTTTATAGAGGTAAGTTTAAGAAATAAGATATAGAAAATAGGATAGATTTTTATTAAGGCAAGTAGATTAAACTTATGAGTATGAGACAAGATCTTCTAGATGATTCAAAAGTTACCAAGTTTCTTAAAATCCAACTTAGTTGAGGAGTATATTATCTTGATATACCAACAGAGGAATCATATTTGGTTACTGATCTCTAGTCTAAGTAAGGGAATACAAAAGTTATTAGCTTATTTTGAGTAGATTGCTTAAGCCTAGATCATTTTAGATCTGAGATGAGAATTAAATTCTATAAGATGGTCTGTATATTCCTTGATAATAGCAGGTGCTAGGAGTTTTACTATAGGGTTCGAGTTGATCTAATAGTAAGAGTTCTCACTATATATAGTTTGAAAGAGTATTACTACTAAGGGTAATAGACAAGGTATTATTGTATGAGAATTTGACTATAGTAATTAGTTTAGACTAGTTATCTTATTAGTAATTATAGTAGACTCATAAATATTATTTCGCAATTAGATTAATTTTTTCAGTTTAGCTATTAGTTTGACAATAGAAAGTGGTAGAAACCTTTTAATAAATAGTAATAAGTAATATAAAAGAATAAATAAATTCAGAGACAAATTAGATACTATAGTCAGAGATGATTAAATTAGAAATTCTATGAAATTAGAACATTTTGTCAAAGAAAAGCTCAGTAATCTATTTGGAAGTAACATCAGTTATAGTAGGAATATAGTAAGCTATCTTAGAAAGTCGATCAACTACTATAAGTAAGGCATCAAATCCTTTAGAAATAAGGAGTTCTATGATAAGGTAAAAGAAAATGGATAACTATTTCTAAAAGGAGACTTGTAGAGGTTTTAAGAGGTCATAAATAGTATAGCAAGCAGGCTTAATCTAGACATATATATCATAGTTTAAGATATATTATATGATAGTTTAGTATATTTTTAGCTATTAGTAGTCTCATGAAATAAGATCATAGATTGCTATAAGATTAGGATATCTAATAGTAAGGTGATTATGATAGTTGTAAAGGATTTAGAGATGAATATCTAGTAAGTTAGGAATATAAACAAGATCATTAATAAGAATAGGTCTATTGGAGATTTTGCACTTAAACTAAGGGATTATGGAGTATTTCTTAATCTTTGTCTCAAAAGTAAGAATAATATCTTTAGTAAGTTCATTAGATTTTAGAGTAGTAAGAATATCTTAAATATTTATAACTGAAGCTGCAGAAAAGGAGAATTTTTTAGAGGATATAAGGGCTTGTATTGGGCGACCGTATTTATCCCTCTTTTCAGGAAGATTTTTAAATTATTTTGTTATTATATTGGTTTTTGTATTTTGGCTACTAGACTACAAGATAATCTTAAAATTATATTAAGCTAATTCTTATGCCCATTATACTTGTCACTATAAAAGAAGAGCTTTAGAAGTGGATATTTATAGATTATGGTAGTCAGTAATTATAGTAAAGGGGTATAAAAGTTAGTGAAGGTAGATATACTATTTTTTAAGGGCCAAGATAATTATAAGGAGTTTTTTATCTCCAATTCTATAGTTATATTCAGTAGAGGATATTTTGTTAGAGATAAAAGTAATAGAGTAAAGTATAAGTTTTTTGTTTTTTAGGTACTTCTAGGAGAGTATCTTAGAAGTAATATAGTCTAAAGCATCAATTTTTATGAAGATATCAAAGTTAAAGTTAAAATATCAGAGAACAGAAGTAGAAATAAAAACCTTTTTGAGAAGACTAAAAACCTCCTCACATGCAGCATCCTAAGTATAAGGAATATCCTCTCAGAGTAGGTTAAAAAGGAGTTGACAGAAGTATAAGTATTTATTGATGAAGTACTAGTAAAAGTTAGTAAATCTAAGGAAATATTGAATATTTTTCACTGATTTTATAGTTTTCTAATTAAGAGTATTATTGACTTTCTCAGAGTCTATTTCTAGGTCTTGTTTGAAGATAATAAAACTAAAAAATATAGTTTTATTAATGAAGAATTTATAATTCTCTAGTTTGATAAATAGTTCAATCTTTTTTAGCTTTTATAGGACTTTTTGTACCTGTTTCTTATACTCTTTCAAGGATTTTGAATCGATCAGTATATTATCTATATAGTAAATATAAAAGATATTAAGGTATTCTTGGAGTATATCATTCATAAACCTTTAAGCTATAGTTAGAGTATTAGTTAATCTAAAAGGTATAATAAGGAATTTAAAGAATTTGTAGTAGGTTTTGAAAGTGGTTTTCTATTTATTACCTTTCTTGATTCAGATCTAGTTGAAGTAGACTTAGAAGTTGAGATAGGTAAAGTATTTACAACCATAAATTTAGTGAAGGTTTTCTTCAATTTATAGTAGAAAGTTTTAGTCTTTAACTCTAATATTATTAAGGGTCCAGTAATTAATATAAAGATAGAAAAAACTATCTTTTTTCTTAATAAAGAGGATAAGAAATACTATAGAAGAAGAACTGACTTGAATAAAAGATTTGGAGAGATTTTTATTAATCTATTTCATAATTTCTTTTAATTCAGTATCTAATATAGAATATATTTATTCAAATAGAGATTTAGCTCCTTCTTGAAATAGAATTATATAGTTAATATATCAATAAGAGAGTAAAATTTAAGTTTCTTTTTTAGAGAAAAGGTTAAGATACTCATAGTGTTCAGAGAGGATAGGTTTAGTAGCTAGTACTAGATTATCATTATCATTATCTTCTAAAAATATATAAATTATAGTAATATATAACTAAGACTTTAGGTCTTTAATAGCTATTCATAAGGTAGCTTAAGAGATAACTAAGATTTGAAAGGGGTTCAGGATATTTCTGAGAAGTTTTTTATAAGTCAGTATTCAAGTAAGTAGGCAATGAGTATAGCAATACCCTAAGATAAAGGCAATAGTATTATAAGTCTAGTCAATTGAGAGATTGTAAAGTTAGAGCCATAGTTTTCTAATGATTAGGTTCCAACCTACTAGTTTAGTAATGTAAAAGATTAAAACCTCTAGATACTAGTCGATTATAAGTTTTAGAGTATAGGTATGGGTAATTTATCCCACTAGGGAGTATTTACCATCAGTAAGTATAAGATCCATAGGTTTCGGCTTCAAGTTCAAAAGTAAGTTTATATTTAAGGCAAAGTTAAGATCGATAAAGTAGGAGCTTGCTCCCAAGTCTACTATATAAGTAGCTAAATAGTTTTTATTAACTTGGTAAAGTAAGATAAGTAGATCCTCGAATCCTAAGTCATAAATAATAGAAATTGTAGAAATAATTAAAGTAGAAGCAAAGTAGTATCAATAAGTAAGTCATCGATGAGTCTTATAAGAAACAATAGGTAGAATATAATTAGTTCTTTAGAAATAAATCTTTTCTAAAGTAGAAAATAAATATAGACTAATAAAAGAAATAAAATTAGAAGAAATAGCACCAAGAAGTATCCAAGTACTCTTCGAACTACCATTATTATTTGAAGAGGGCACTAGTTTTTTAGCATCTCAAAAAAGGCCTAGAAGCTAAAAGTTACAATATTTAGTAGAGGAGTAGTACTAGTAGTAGCTAGCTTCTTACTTTTTATAGAGATAAGGCAATCAGTAGCCCAATGACCTAGTCCTTTATAATATATGTAGAGTTTATTATCTTATTAGTATTTACAAATTTTTTCTTTAAAAGGGCTATATTTATGAGAAATAGAAAGGTTCATAGGTCTAGGAGTAGTTCTAGTAGAGGTTAAAGGGACCGGTTTTGGTATAGAGAATTGTTGTCTAGATTCTGTAATTTTAGGAAAGTCTCATTATTAGGAAAAAATTGACTTTGGCTCTAGACGGCATTCAGTATCATATAGTAGTATTTAAGAATATCTATTAATATCCAAGAGTATCTAAAAGCATCTAGTAGCGTCCATAAAATATGTTTCATAGTCTATAAATATATTTTATGGATGCTATTAAATACTTTTAGATACTCTTGAATATCACTGGATATATTTAGATATTATTGTATACTACTGGATACTATCTAAAGACAAATTTAATTTTTTCTTGATAATAATTAGAGTAGTTTGATATAGTTATCTAATTTAATATAAAGTTAAATGAATTTATTAAAATTTTTAGGAGGAGAGGCTTGGTAAAAGAAAGCTGTCTTGAGGCTATGATTAGCTATATTAGTAAAGAATAAAATTTTTGTTCAGTAATTTAAGTTGAGAATTACAATATAAATGGCAAATTCGGTATAGTAAGTAAAGCAGTCTTTACCTCCTTACTTAAAAGTAAAGAGCTTTTACTCTACTATAACTTTTATATTAGGATCATTATAAGTATTTTTCAATACTATTGCAAATTTATTATAGTTGTCAAACTCAATAGTTCCTTAGATTTAATCAAAATATAGTTCAAACTAGTCTGCAATAGAGCTTGTTAAGTAGGAGGCTGCTTTAGTAATTTTTACTATATTATTAGTATAGCATATAGAGTCAAAGGAAAAGACTAGTACTAGCTTAGTCATAAATTTAATAAATTTAGACCTAATACTATTAAAGTTCTCTAGTTTATAAAGCTTAAGAGTATAAAAAGAGGATTATGTTAGAGTAGCTATCTATAGAGTTAAGTTAGAGGCAGTTACTCTATACTTGTATCCTCTATTATAGTAGATCCAATAGTATTCTACTATTATTAAAGTATTGATTATAAAAATATTGAAGATAGTTAGTATACTATAAGTAGAGTCTATTCTAACTTTAAAGACTTTATGGATAGGTAAATAAAGAGATGTAAGAGTTCCTAGAGGTATAGTAAAGAAAATAAAGGGAAGTAAAGGAGGGGCATTCCGAAAGGTACCTATTAGAGTTTACTATTCATTATTTTTAGATGATAGAATTGTCTGAGTAGAAGATATTATAGTATATAATAAAGACTATTAGTAAAATAATAAAATGTTATAAATTCTTTTCAAAGTGGGAAGATGCCTTAAGGCTAAAAGCTAGTATTAGAGTATCACTTATGATATAGATAATAGAAAGGAGTTTTATCTAGTAATTAAATAAGTAGTTATATAGGTATTATACTTATAGGGGATATTATGTGTGTGATCAAGATAGCAAGAGACTTAGATAAAACCTAAGTTGACAAAGAATGGAGGAGCAAGGTAGTCTAGACTATATTCAAGTAAAGGTAAATGGGATATTATTTTTAGATACAAAGAGGAGAATAAGTTATTATATAAAGAAAAAAATACATAGTAGAAATCAGTCTTTTTTATAAACAATTTAGTTTCTTTCTTGAGAGTTATACTACTAGTGAATACAACTATCAAAGTATCCTAATTCAAGTTATGATAGAAGAATATATAAGTAATACTCAAGAAATATACTAATAAGGTTTATAAAGTATAAATTCTTTAATACTAATGAGATAAAATATAAGAAAATAGTAAATAAAGGTAGTATAAGAGGATTAATTTCTTATTTAAGAGTCATACCAATACTAGTATAACTCTCATAGTTTAAGGATAGTAAGGTTGTTTGACTAGACTATTCTAGTTGATTCTATAGTTAAGTAAGTACTTAGTTAGGACTTCTAGAATACAGTCAGTAGCCAAACTAGTTTAGAATAGAAATCAAGTATGAAAATGTTCAATGAGTATTAGTTCTAGAGAATTAGGTCTTAGCTAATATATTTATACTAGTAAGTATATAGGTTACCAAAATATAATAGGAACTAAGGATTGACAAGATTGAGTTTATAATACTTACTAATATTTATAGTAATTTAAGTATTTACTAGCTTATTTATATATTTATAATCTATATATTTACTAGCTTACTTAAATAGGTACCTATAATTCATATATTACTAGCTTATTTAGATATCTATAATTTATATATTTACTAACTTTCTTATATATCTATAATTTATATATTTACTAACTTATTTAAACAAGTATATATTTACTAGTTTATAAACTATAAATAGTAGAAATATATAAATACTAGGATAAAAAGCTAAAAAGATATAAATTATATATATATATATAAAGATTATAAATATTAGCAAAAGTAACTATAAAGGTATTAAATATACAGATATTAGTATACAAAACTAGAAATATATAAATTATATATATATTAGTATAAGAAACTAAAAAGTATATACTTGTCTAAAAAAGCTAGTAAATATATAAATTGTAAGTATTTAAGTAAGCTAGTAAATATATAAATTATAGGTATCTAAGTAAGCTACTAAATATATAGTTTATAGGTAGATAAATAAGTATTTAAATATTTAAATTATTATATATATTAGTCAGTTTTATACTATATAAAGATAAAAACTCTAGATATACTTATATTATAGTTATATACTTATAGAGGAGTTCTATTACAAATCTATCTTAAAACTATATAAAAAGAAGATTAGTATAATATTTAGCTAAATATAACTATTATCTAATAGCTATAGTATATTATTAGTTTTGCTACTATACTAGTATATATTTCTAGTTTAAGTAAGCTTTTTCTAAGCTAAATAATAAGATAGCTATTAAATAAACTTAATTATACTTAGTCAAATAAAGTAGTATAATTCTAATTTTTTTATCTATTACTATAAATTATTAGGTAATATAATAGCTACTACTACTATAGCTTTTATATAATAAGAGTATTCAAAATTTTATTTATAATATAATTTATAATACAATCTATAATATAAGTTAAGAAAAATTATGAACTACTATCTATATAAGAAAATTACTAGATTTCTAATATATATTTATATAACTAATATATATTATAGGATTTTTGATCTATATGAATACTATTAGAGTACAATATTTATATATAAAACTTAGTATCTAACTTAAAAACTTCAACTTATATATATAAAAGCATAGCTAGGCCTCTTAAAATATATAAATATAGCTAATTACTATTATAATTAGGTATATAATATAGTAAGAGAAAGAAAAGTTTCTATATCTATAATATAAGTACTACTATGTTGTTAATATCTATAGTGCTATACTTTTATGAAACTAGGTAAGTTTAGTAAATAAAGATAAGAATATTATTAAGACTCTAATATATATAAGTATAACTAATACCTTTAAAAATTATTTATATAATTAAAAAAGAGAAATAAGAGTTTTTATAACTATAATATCAGTAATAGTATAGCTCTGATATTAATAGTAATATACTTCTAGTATTAATAGTAGTATATCTCTAGTATTAATAGTAATATACCTCTAGTATTAATAGTAGTATACTTCTAATATTAATTCTATTATACTTATATAATACCAACTAAGTTCTTCTAATAAAAATAAAAGTATAATAAGACTTCTAATATATATAAGTATTATGAATTACTCTCAATATTATCTATATATTTTAAGAAAAGGAAGAAAAGTTATTATATCTATAATCTTAATAGTAGTATACCTCTAATATTAATTCTATTATATTTATATAAAGTTAACTAAGTTCTACTAATAGAGGTAAAAATATGGCCAGGCTTTTTAATATATTTAAGTATAGCTAACTACTATCACAATTAAGTATATAATTTAGTAAGAAGGAGTAAAGTTTCTATACTATAATAAATGATATTAGACAGTAGTTATTTAATACTATTTATATAATCTATTTTTATTAAAACAAATATTTATATATACTAGTTCTAATAAGGAATTATTTTAGTAAGATAGTTATTATTAAGTAGGAAGTTCTATTAGGAATATTAATTAATAGATATAATCTCTACTTAAATTATTTACTAACTAACTGATCTATTATAGGTTATTGTTTATATTCTGAGTAGTCTGAAAAGAGGAGATTCTAGAAAGAATTCATACTCTTTTTATACTTATTTAATAATATATCTAATAAATTAAAATATATAAAATATGGTACTTGGTATAGAGTAGTACTATAGGAGTCATAAGAAATAGTAATATAAGTCATACTATATGGAACTATACTAGAGCTGTTTAATACCCTTAAAGGTATATATAAGATAGTAAATTGTATTAAAATAGCTAACTATTAGATTTAGTAGTTATAAAATAATAATAAATATAGAAAATATAAGATTAATAAAATAATAAGAAATAATATCTTTTATTATACTTTCTCGCTTAAAATAAATTTACTATATTAGTATTTTTATTTTATAATCTTAGCTTTTATATATCCTATTTTAAAGGATAGTTGAAGTATATTCATATTAATATATTTATTATTAGGAATTTTATTTATAATATAGTCCTATTCTTATTAAATATAAGCTTGAGTTTTATCTTTTATTTGAGGTCTTTATTTTCTTCTTTTAGTACATTATCTCTTAAAAATATCTTTTAAACTTCCTTTAACCTAGAAATCCTAAAGAATCTTAGTAATAATATCTTTAGTATTTACTTAGAAATTATATTCTAAAGTATATCCTAACTATTTGACCTTATATTAATATTTTCTAGATCATAGTACTATTTTGAATTTCAATACCTTTTCAACTTTATATTAATTCTTATTAATTAGTTCTGTTTCTAAATATCATCTATTAAAGAATAGAGTATGATTATTTTAATAATATAGTTTAAGTTTTGAAATATAAAAGATATTATATATAAGATTTAAATTAAGTTGAGAAGATAAGTCTAGACTATAATTATTTTAAGTATAATTAGTAAATATGATCAAGAAAGAACCTAATTATTAAGATTTTAACTCAGGTTAAATGTTTAGTACATTTATGTTTTCTAAAGATAGTATAATCTATTATCTAATTAAGATTTTAAATGTATTATAATATTTGTTTATTTATATCATTTATATCTTCTTAGTATTATAGAGTACTTATAAAATATTATTATAATATTTATTTACTAGTACAAATATATTAATAGGATAAAGTAGTAAGAAAGCTTCTTAAGAAGTACTAAATCTTAGTAAAGTAGTAAAGAGACTACTTTTTCTAATACTATTAAATCTAGAGTTTAGCTTCAACTAAATTTTAAGTAATTTATATAGCTAGTTAAATTCTTTGACTTTCTATACTCTTACTACTTACAAGATTTTCTTATTTATAATCTTAGATCATTTGTCTATATAAAAGTAATATGCAGTAGATAGTTCTAATTTAATTTTATTCTTTCTAGTCCAATCTTAAAAATATAATAATATAAAAAGACTAGCATAAATAAAAACAATAAATAAAAGATATTCTATAATTGAAACTATATAAATATTAAAAGAAAAGATATATTACTCAGATGTAAAATTATTAAAAATAGAGATAAGAAACTTAAATTCTGATTCTCTATCAACAATTATCTAAAGGTATAAAATATAGATTATATATTCTTTATTAGTAAGAATATTTAAATATAAGAGAGAATATTTAATAAAGATAAAAACTAACTTAATAAAATCTATCAAAATATCTAATTAAGGTCTTTTTAGTATATACAAAAGTATGACAAGTCCGAAAAGTAGTCTATTAGAATACTTTATCTATTAATAAGTATCATAACTTCTAATATACTCTTTAACTAATTTAGTAAAGGACTAGTATTAGTATTAAGTAGTAAAATATTTCATAGTTTTCTTAATTCTACTATTAGCTATTACTTTATGTCTTTTATTGATTACTAGCTCAAGATAGTTCTTACCTTCAATATTAAAAGTAGTAGGTAAGACTAATCTCTATTATCTATATATATTCTTAATATATAAAAATCTATTTCTAATTCTATAATTTTTATACTATTCTGAGATATTATAGTAGTTCTTCTAAATAAGGTATATGTTTATATATACCTAATATGCTACTTTTATTTTATTCCTTAGATCCAACTATTATATGTTAAAAAAGTACTTATTATTTTCTCAACTATTAGTAATATACTTATTATTAATAAGCCTATTGAAAGTTAGTTTAATTTATTAGTTAAAATTGACAACAGTTAGTCTCTTTTTTCTATAAGTAGTAACATTATATCTTAGTCATTTGTAAAAGTTACAATATTAATGGATAGATTAAATAAATTCTATAGGAATAATAGTAGAAGTTTCATCAACTATTACTCACTTCTATAAATGATATTATAGTATATATTAGTAACAGATAATATTCTCTATTATAGTTATTCATTAAGCTAGTACTAAGTCATTATATATATAAGTTATTTATATATATATATCAACTAGGTAATAAAAGGTTATAGAAGCTATGTATAGTGATTGGTTAATAATAAAACATCATAGATAATCTATATGGTAACTAGTTAGCAATAGAAGATTATAGAAGCTATAAGTAATTGCTGCTTGAGATTTAAACTTCCATTATAATTATACTCTCTTATTCTCTTTCTTTTCTTATTTTCTATATAATGTTTTATATTATAAGTTTTAGTAATACAGACTCTATCTTTTGTATTTATCAACCATATCTTCTAGTACTCTTACTTATAGCTTTTGCTATAGTCTTCTATACTTCTTAGAGATACATTTATAGTTACAATTATCGACTCTCAGTATTATACTATATTATATCTTCTATACTCCAATAGGTATAACCTATCAATCTATAGTTATTACAAATTTATATATCATGACTCAACTAATTATTAAACTTCTAGCTACTATTATTGATTTATTTTCTTGATTAAGAACTATATTAGACCTAGTAAATACTAATCAAAACTATACTGTAATACTTTATAAAACTATCACTTTAGTAGACTAACTTTTAGATTTACTAGATTATTAATAGGATATTATTAGGCTTCGAACCTAAGTCATAAATCTTAATAATTAACTTATAACATAATAATAAAAGAATACTATATTAATAGTAATGAATTAGGAGCTGTGAGATAATATTACTATACAAAAAATAATAATTAACTAGCTCCAAACCCAATTAGAGGACATGAGAGCTATTAATGCTATACTAGCTTACTTACAACCTAAAGGAGGGAGTTATCCTGAAAAAATACCAAATCTAGAGAAGTTCTTAGGAAAAGATTAAAATAAGCTATATCCATTCTTCACACAGTTATATTTAAAGATAGCTACTTATAGTAATAAACTATAATAAATAATACTAGACAGTAGTCATTTGATATCAGTTATATAATCTATATTTACTAAAACAGATATTTGTATATACTAATTTTACTAAGAGATTGCCTTAGAAGGGTAGTTATTATTAAGTAGGAGGTTCTATTAGAAACGTTAATTAATAAGTATAATCTTTGCTTAAATTATTTACTAACTAACTGATTTATATAGGTTATAGTCTGTTTTTGAGTATTTTGAGAAAGAGATTCTAAAGGAGAATTCATACTCCTTTTATACTTATTCAATAATATATCTAATAAATCAGAATATATGGAGTATAGCACTTACTATAGGGTAGTACTATATGAGTCATAGGAAATATGAGTCATAGAAAATATAAAAGTTATAAAAAATATATAAGTCATAGGAAATTAGGCTATACTAGGGCTATATAATACTCTCAAGTTTGTATATAAGATGATAAGTTCTATTGAATAACTAACTACTAGATTCGGTAGTTATGAAATAATAATAAATATAGAAAATATAAGATAAATAAAATAATAAGAAATAATATCTCTTATTATATAAATAAGCTAAATACTAACTAGTAGTTAATTCCCTCTCTGATAAGTCTTAAAACTAAGTCATACTCTATATAGAAAAAGATATAATGAACTTAACTAATTTAGCTACTCTTATTATAATTTTTGAAAGTACATTTAGTAATCCTAACTGAGTAGTTAATACAAAATATAACCTATAAATGATAATTTAGAAGGCTAGAAAATTTATTACTTATTTCACTGAATTCTAATAATATATAAGCAAAATAAGCTAGGATAATATAGCCAAGCTAATAGCTTTAAAATGAGAACTCTCCTACCAGCTATAATAAAATCTTCTCACTATATATTTAGAGCCTAAAGATTTTAATGAATATGTCAAACTTTATTAAAAGTTGGATACTTATCATTATATATTATAAATTTAAATATATAATTATCCCAGATTAGTACCTTGAATAATACTATGCCCAACTACTCTAGTACCAGTACCAATCAATCTCTAAACCTATCAGACTCTTTTTATAGTTATGGGTACTCATCTTAGACCTATAGACCTATTAGTAGAAAGAAAAAAGATATCATTAGAGAAAAGAGTAAAGAAGATAATGGAAAGAAGATATTACTATTATAGAGAGTTAGAGTATAGAGTTTGTAACTATCTACAAAGTCAATAATACCCCTTCCAAGCTTCTAAACTTACTACAATAGAAGTCATTATGAAAGTATTCCTAACCTAATAGAGAGGATATATATTATATGACTGGTGTAAAGACTAGTAAGAGTGAGAAGTAGAGAATAATAATAGAGTCAATAATATATGAAGAAAATAAAAACTATAATATTCTATATCTTAATCATATGTATATACTAATATGTATAAAGAATTTCTATTTAAACTGAAGTCTATATAATCTTTTCTTTTGTAATAATAACATATGAAGTATTTTTAAATAAATAAATAGTACTAAGACTTGCTACTAAATTGATAGTTATACTAATATTAGTATAACTTTTATAGGTCCTATATCTATTTTGTCAGACTAACAACAGTTGGTAAATATCTAGATCAGTCATTAAATACCTTAACAACTCTCAAATCTATTAAAATATTTCTGCTAAAACTTTTCTACTGAAAATCATAACTAAGCTATGTATAAGACTTATATAATAGTTGATAAGTATATTAGAACTAGCATGACTCTCACTAATCTAAAATGCAAGGATCACTACATATCATAAAGATCCTTTCTCATATAATAGTTATACCAAAACTAGCATAACTCTCATAGGTTCCAAAAATAAATAATTCGTATACAAGCATAACTATATATAAGTATAAAATTAACCTAAAATGAATAAAATAATTAAATCCAGTTCATGTAAAAATACTATTCTCCCTATATCTATCCTCCTTTTTAAAAGTTGATATCCTTGTCAACTCATTTTATTTCTATATTTATAAAAACAAAAAGAAAAATAAAAAAAAAATAAAAATAATATATTATAACCTATAAAAATAAAAGTAAAATCTAATAACTACTTAAATATAAAACTAAAATAAAAAACCCAAATCTTATCCTACTATTATTATATATATATAAAAATAAAAGAAAAAACTAAAAAAAGGCAAACTTAGTCCTCCTCCTACTCTTCCTCCTTATTATCTTTTTCCTCTTTAATATTATCATTTTTTTCTTCTTTATACTTCTCTAGTAAGATAGTATAGGTTTTTGTCAATATGAGTAGTAGTATTATGTTTCTAGGAATAGAATAAACTATAAGACACTTGCTATTTAATACCATATTGAAGTAGTAGATGATCCTAGTGTCTAGTAGAATTTCATAACTATTCTCATCTATCCCCTCCTATTTATATAGGAGATCTCAGATTTTATTTACTACCATGAGATCCTTTACTACTTCTGATTTCAGCTTGATATATTTTTCTAGGGTTAAATTATCTAAAAAATTAAGAATCTTACTATTGTAATAGGTATTATTCTTATATTCAATATAATATTAATAGTAGGCCAAAATATTAAAGTTTGGAGATAGTAACCTTATTGTTTACCTTTTTACTAGTCCGATAGCTTTTGCCTTTACTTATATGACCTTTCCTAATCTTCTTGATAGTGGTAGTAATAGTAATGAGTGAAGAAGGTTTTCTATTAAAGTACTACCTGCAGCTACTTTATTATTCTCTAAGAGTCTCCTGTCTCATTTTTTTATCTCTGTATTTACCAATATTAATATTATATTTTCTCTTTCTATCCTCTATCCAACTAAGACTATAAGAACATTATACTTAGAATAATATTTTCGTTTATTAAGAGGAAGGTTTAGTAAGAGATTATCCTATTTAAGTATCTATTTGAGATTTTTTACTATCACCTATCATTCCTTATTCATCTTAAGAGTATCAATGTATATTTAGATCTATATATAGTAGCATGGGAGAATATCTATTAGTAAGTTAAGGCTCTCATCAAAGAAAAGTATCATAGAAACCTACACACATATTTTAGTAAATTCAATAGAAGGCCAAGGTGAGTATATATTCCCAAAATTCTTTATTTAACTGAAGCTCTAATACTTCTTAGTTATAATATTATTATTTTGTCATTTTATAATAGTAGACTTGTAAATCCTCTCTAGTTATTCAAGCTCATTATATTAAAGCTTATCCTTAGCTTCTTCTCTTGTCACTCTTTAGGACGCCAACTTACTATCTATAGCCTACTTAATAATTTATATTTGAGTATTGGCTAGTACTCCAACTCTTTTCCTAGCTTCCCGAATTATCTGACTAATGTACTTAAGAAATTTCTATTGGTTTTTAGTACTTGGGATTAAAGATAAAATTCCAATCAATTGTATTTTAACATAATCCTTATTAGTCATAAGATCAATAAATTTTTCTTTGATTTCTATTTAGTCAAAGTTTCTATCTAGAGTTTTTTCTATAAGGGTCTATATATATCATATTATAGACTGTATCTCTTGTATTATCTAAAGTAGTAATATTGAATGAGTCAGTATTATTATAAAAGGTATTGCTTTTCCCTTTCTTGTTTCTGAGCTTGATTGTGATACTTCTAATAATCTTATTATTAGTATGATACTAATATATAGAAATGATAGTTAGTAGTAGTAGTAGTCATTATAGTCATAGTTCTAGTATTTTGATTATACTAAAACATAACAGCTATCATCTCTCTTTTTATATCAAATAAGGCCATAGCCAATAAAAAGTTTATTATCTAGGTTATACATGCTTGATCTAAAAGAATATAATGAAAGCGATTTGTAGGAATAAATTTATTCTTGTATTTCATCTTTACTATATACTTCTTTTTGCAGTAGTCTATATTCTTTACAATCTATTCCAATTTATAGGTAGAACCTTATTAGCCTTTCTTCTAGGTATAGTAGCTTTATTTAAGTATTATCTAGTTCTTCTAATATATAGGTACCCCGATCTCTATATAATTTGCTGATTTACTATATATCTAACTATTAATTATATAGTTTCTTAGACTACTGCTTTGTCAGTACTAAATTATATAGTAAAACCAAGTCCCTAATATCTAATTCTTCCTTTTTTTGCTATTAATTATAATCAAAGAATTCTTTATTAGCCTATCAATTCATGGCTATTCTTTCTATAGTAATATCTAAATTCTTCTTTCTTCTTTCTAGCTGCTTAGTATGAGTTACTAATAGTTATTCTCTTATTCTAATATGATTCTAATCTACTATTGCCTACAATATAGCTTTGAGCTCAATTAATAGAATATATTCCTAGCTAAAGACAAGTATAAAAAATAGGTAGCTAGTAGAAATATAGGTAGTTATATAATTAGTCTACAATACAAATAGTAAATTTTTTATCTAGTTCTTACTAGATTTAGTAAGTATATCAATAATCTACTAGTATCCTTATTTAACTAGTATATTTGACTATAGATAGTAAGTCATAATAGCTATATTGATAATATTAAACTAATAAAGAATTTCCTACACTTTGTCTTTATTTTTAGAACTATTATCATATACAATTTATATAAGTACTTCAAATTAGATAATTTACTCTAATACAAAGGCTACTATTATTTTAGTATTTGTACTTTGAATTGCCTTTTCTTCTATCTAACTAGTTAAATCATTCTGTATAACAATAATATATCTACATCTAGCATCTTTAGGTAAGTGGATAATATTCAGTCCTATCTTTCGCTATATTATACTATAGAGTATCAAATATAATTCTTCATCAAAGTGATTTAATTGTCTATACTAAAACCTATCATATATTCAAATATATTCTTATATATCCTAATACAGATTTACCTACTAATACTATAATTTGACTTTTTCATATATTTTGATTCTCCTTTGATGTCTATTCTTATTATGCAATTTCTATAGAATTTGTTGTTTTTTTCTTTCTTCCTAAATGACTTGTACTAGTAGAAGGTTTCTTTTTATATGTTAGTATAAATATCTATCTCAAATTAGATATAATATTACTTAGTATCTAATCTTCTAAAACTCCTTATCTGAAATATCCTATAGTCAGTATATTATAGTAAGATAGATAATAATATCATTATATTATTTCACTTCCATTACTAAGACTTATATTAGTAATATATATATTGGTAATCTTTCTGAGTGAAATTTCTATAGTTCTATATTTATGGCTTCTAAGTCAGTATTAAGAGTAATGTCAAACTCTTTAGGAGCTATCTTATCTAGAGAATTCTTTCCTCTTTCCTTTTACAATAACTTATTAGGTCCTCCATATTTTACCTTAAATATATATTTTATTTCGAAATCGAATAGTTATATCTATACTAGCTATCTATTAATAACCGAGCTAGGTAAATCTAATACAAGTTAATTAAGCTAATATATTAAAGTCTGTATATCTATTTTGACTAGAAAATATATACTATAGAGATAGTTATGTATTTTCTTTAATACCTTTAGTAACCCATGGTATTTTAACTTTTTAAGTTATATCCTTTCTTTACTCCCTTCTAGACTCTATTTTTATACTTCGAGAGATGCTTTTTTTACTTATCTCCTATTTTAGCTTATTAGAGAATAGCTTCCTATCCCAATAATAAAGAGTCTACTAAAAGAATAATTCTGCTTTACTCAAGCTTATAATTAATTAGTTTCAATACTGGGAGACTTATCAATTTCTTTTTTAATATCTCTATTACCTTTTCTTACTCTTGCCCTCAAATAAATTTCTCTTTACTTCTTGTTAGCTTATATAAAGGTTCCACTATCTATATAAACTTTTTAACCTAAATTCTGTAATATATACAAGTTCCCAAAAATACTTTAATCTTAGATACATTTTAATATGGAAGCTAATTTATAATTTTATGGACTTTTTCTTGTACCAGAGTCCTATCTTTGAATCTATAAATAAAGAAGATAAGTTTTAGTCTGTCTTTTAAAAATTCACTTTTTTCTCTAGCTATAATAGCTTTTACTTTCTTAAGGTCTACTAATATCTAATTAATAGTATAAATTTCCTCTAATATAAATTACCTAATACTAGGAATAATCTCTTCAAAAGTCTTATCTTCTAATAAATATTTACTCTATGAACTAGCTTTTAATATAACATTATTAATAAACAATACTACTAACTCATACCTAATTTCTACTTTAATAGCCTTCCAAATAACTCGATTAAATACTTGAACTCTATTAGTATATCTTTACAGCAAAGTTGTCTTATATAACAATTCAAAAGGTATTATAAAAGTAGTTAAATCATAAGACTTTTCAGCTAATGTATACTGATTATAATCTGAAAACAAATCTATTAATAAAATCAAAAGGTACTCTAAAAAGTCTTTACTGAATTCATTAATATTATATAGTAGAGATATATCTTTAATCATAACCATATTTAGATAAATTATAGTATTAATTAGTTAGTATCTTCCATTTTTCTTTTTCACCAAAAACTATAGGTTTTAATATAAACTGAAACTATACTCTAAGGTACTATAGCTCATCTTGTTTTTATAAATTTTAACTACTTCTAGAAGTAATGTCCTAGGTATACAAAATTCTAGAACATGCTATAGCTCATGTAGAATAGTCAATATATGATATAGAAGTTTAATCTCTACTATAAAAACTCTTTTTTAAGTAAAATCAAATACTATTATTGCTTCTCTATTAAACAAGACCTTCAGTAAAACGTTTCTTTCTTATACTAAGATAGTGTCTTTAATTTAAAGGTATAATACCCTTTCCTTTATTAATCATAAGCCTTTTGGAATATTGAAAAACTTCAATATAAGTTAGCTATCTCAATATAAGATAGAATCGACATAAGAATCGAAAGTCATGTTAGTATCAGTAGGACTGTCAAACAAAGATTATTTTTACTTGAGATATTTTTTTTACTAATCCTTATTCCTAGCTAGTTTTCTTCTATCTTTATAAAGTTTATTTACTAGTCTTATTTTGTCTACTTTTCTTTTATATAATATAAAACTTCTTACTTTTTCCTTAAAATATTTCTTCTCTCTTTCTACTTAATCCAATTCATCCAAAATATTAGAAAATAAACTTATACTATAAAACTCATAAATATCTTCTTTATTAATACTAAATCTATTTTTATTAAATCTAAAGTTCCTATATTTATCTCCTATTTTACCCTTTTCTCTCATACCTAGTCTTACTATAAGGTCAATGATCCTCAGATAGTTCATTAACTTATACTATTTCTCTTTATAGTTATAAATTTTGCTTCATCTTTATTTTGCCTATAGTTAGTAAGAACTATAGAAAACATTACCTTATTATTGTAGATTCTTGTGATTATAATATAGTAGTTTCTATCCTCTCAATTGTTCTTTTTTAGTTAAACAGATCTTACTTAAAGCTGGTCTAAAATTACTTCCCTTATCAAATTAGCTATTATAAAGAATCTTTTATAAATAACAACTCCTTCAATCATCATAGTTATCTAGTAATATACTTCTACCAACTAGGTACTATGTCCAATATTTCCTCTAACTAACTAATTAACCTTAACATCAATCAAGATATTATACTCCCTAATAATATCTTTTCTTAATAGATTTAGTTCAGATCCTCTACTAATTAATATCTCTAGTAGCTCTTTTGCATCATCATTTAATACTACTATGTATATGGGATATGCTATAGTATAGAGTTCTCTATTTGTTTTATTTTAATAAATTTATGATATTATAGCTTCTATTTTCTTTTCTACTCTATATTATACTTCTAAAATTTATAGTATTCATTTTATACCTATATACTATTATACTAACTCTAGACTTACCATTGCTAGTACTTCTTTTATATTTAAACTCTCTATACTCATTAGCTTATATATGAGGGTTTTTAAGTCTAAGTTCTCTCTTATCCTCATTTACATGGGAATATTCTTTACTTCTTTCTCTTTATCTTTTCATTTTTCCTCTTGCTTACTCTTTCCATATCTTTACTTTAGTTCAAAGTCCTTCAGTTTCTTAATGTCTCTTATAATCTTATCTTTTACTATAACTTCTGGTTCTTTATAGCGCTTTGGGAGCGCTTCTTTTGAAGTTTATAGTATTACTATATTATAAAGCAGTCAGAATTTTATCTTTTCCATCTCTTCCTTATAGATCCCTCCTTTATGTACATTCCTAAAATTATATTAAACTAATATAGACTTATTATATTGAACTGGTATAGACTTATAGATAACTAGTTGACTATTTATTATTTTACAGACATATCCTTCCCTTTTATACCCTACTACTGCCCCTTTCTATATAAGTTCATCTAATATAATAGTACTAGAACTAAATTGAATTGTATTCATTTTTGATTTTTTTATCTAGAGTGCCTTTTTAATCTAATCCTACTACTACTTATGTATTTATCCATTCTCTTCTATAATAGAGAATAGCACTCGAATACTAGCCTTAGTACCTTCTTCTCCTAGGTATAATTATATCCTATGGTAGTGAATATTCTTATACTTAATTACTTTCTTCAAAGATTAATATTTTTTCTGACAATGTACTTCTCCATCCCAATAATATCCTCGTACCCTAAGTATATTTATTGATCCTTAATTACTACTATTTTGCTAATAATCTTTTCTACTGAACTGATTATAGTTATATAAT
Source organism: Tirmania nivea (assembly GCA_015179035.1). Lineage (NCBI taxonomy): Eukaryota > Fungi > Ascomycota > Pezizomycetes > Pezizales > Pezizaceae > Tirmania > Tirmania nivea. Next base: position 158,571 of record WHUY01000059.1, on the reverse strand, counting down.
AACTGAGATAGTTGTAGTTTTATAGCCAACTTTCTTAGTTCTGCAATCTTTTGATTTCAATTTTGAGCTTCTTTCCTAGCTACCTGCTATATCTCTATATACTGCAGCTTCAGCTTCTTCAACTAATTCATTATTTTATCTATCAGATCGGTTCTACCTTTTTTTAACTCTTTCTTAATCTTATTCTACTATTTATGATTATTTTTCAATATTTTTACTCATAGGGCAACTTCTTCACTTTTTAAATCTTCCTATTCTTTTTTAAAGAATCATATCATTTGTAATCTTTTATCTTCCAACTAATTTAGAATCACTTACTTACTAGATTTCTATTTATCTTAAAATATATCTAAGTCTTTTAGATCAATTCAATACTTTTTACAGATCTTATCTCTTACCTAAATCTTGAAAGTATATCAAAAGAGGGTTATGTAAGTCTATTTATCTATTCTTCTTTTTTCCAGCAATAATTCAGAATATTTACTATATTCAATAATAAAAAAAACAATAATCTTCAGGACTAGGGTTCTTTTTCTTTTTTATCTCTACTACTATTTATTAACAATTCTTTACCATAATTTACTTCAGTTCCAAGTTGCTAGCTTGAAAATCTTTAAGAAGTTGCTATTTAAACTTCTCTTATTTATTGTTCCTATATATCTTGATTGTTTTTAGATACTTACTTATCAACCTTTCATAATATTGAATGATCTTTTTTACCTTCTATTCATCTATCTATTTATTTATTAAATTCTCTTATTATATAATAAACTCTAATATATCTATTCTATTAAAATAAGGTATACCTAGTTGGCTAAGTAATGGATAGAATACTACTAGACCTAATATAGCGATTTAAACCTTACAAATAGTAACTGGCTTCTTTGCTCTATATTTTCCTATAGCTTTCAAGCTTTCTATAACCTCAAGTTAAGTTTAAGATATACTTACTTCCTTTGGACATATTTTAGATAATAATATATTTATTATTATAAGTAATTCTTTAATATTCTTAATACTAACCTTTAAAGTAGATTATATACTTCTTTATAGTATTGATCTACTCTGATAACTACTCAATTATTTACTGTATACTATTTTTTTCCTTCGAGTCATCATAATTATCTTTTTTTTTATTCTATTAATTCTTTTCTTTCTTTCTACTTCTAGAGTATAGATAAGTCCTTATATACTTGTATAAGTATATACCCTACTATTATCTACCATTACACTAGTAACAAAATTTCAACTAGTAATTTATCTATAATATTATTGATATAAATATACAAAAAGTAGCACAATATAAATAGAAGATGAATCTATTTGAGTAATATTACTAGTATTACTACTATTCTTTTTATTTTATTCTTTAATATCACTACCATCCCTATTAGTTAAATTCTCTTTTTGCAAATACTTTTCAGATTTCTAGTCAAAGGGACTGATATAAAGGTATTTCTAACCTAATGGAGAGGATATATACTATATAACTAGTATAAAGACTAACAAGAGTAAGAAGTAGAGAATAATAATAAAGTTGATGATATATAAAGAAAATAAAAACTATAATATTTTATGTTTTAATTATATATATATACTAATATATATAAAGTATTTCTATTTTAGCTGAAGTTCATAAAATTCTCTCTTTTCCAATAATAATATATAAAGTACTTTTAAATAAATAAAGAGTACTAAGATCTTCTACTAAACTAATAGTCATATTAATACTAGCATAACTCTAGTAAGTTCTTTATCTATTTTATTAGATTAATGATAGATAATAAATATTAATATTAGTTGAAAAATATCTCGATGACTTTCAAACCTATTAGAACTTTCTTGTTAGAACTTTTTTGCCAAAAATTATAACTAAGCTATATATAAGACTTATATAATAGTTGATAGTCATACTAGAACTGGCATAACTCCCACTGATCTAAAGTATAAAGATTATTACATATTATAAAAACCTTTTCTTATATAATAGTTATACTAAAACTAGTATAACTCTCATGGGTTCTAAAAATAAACAACTTATATATAAATATAAATATGCATAAGTATAAAATTAACCTAAAAGTCATAAAATAACTAAACTCAATTTATATGAAAATACCATTCTCTCTATATTATTATACCTAAAATATTAACAATATTAGCTATCAAACTAACATTAAAAGAATAGCCTTACTTTAGTAAGATAGTACTAATATAAGGCCAGTTAGATCTTTATCTTTTTTATGTATTTCTAGTTCATCTTTGTAGTCTTTGGAAAAGAAGCTTTTAGATAGGAACTATCTTGTAGTTAGTTATATACTAAAAGATAATAGTTTAAAAATCCTTACTTATACCTTTATAGACTATAGAGTAACTAGATATAAATTTATAGATAAAGTCTTTACAAGTTATTACAAACTTTCTCTTTTTAAACTTAAGAACCTTCATATTTTAGAAGTTATAAATAGGTGACTGATTAGGTTAGAAATAATTATATACCTTACATAACTCTAGCTTATTATTGGGAGTTACTTGGAAGAAATTTCTCTCTTTATTATAAAGTTGAGCTACTATCTTATTGTTCTTGGTCTTCTCTAGTAGTGTGCGCCACGGAGCGAGTCGGTCCGAGTTTACGGCCCGGACAACTCGTTCGGTATTCGCCTCGCCTCGGTCGTCGCTAGTGGCAACTCACCTCGCACTGACTCGCCGAGTATTCGGTGATCTATAGAATACTCACCAAGCTTGTCTACTAACCTCTTTTATACTCACGCACGTGCCAAGCCTAGTGTCCCACGTACAAACAATTACTAACAAGTCCTAACAATCATAGCAAAATAGATGACAGTGACCATGACAGTACAGGCAATCGGTGACAGTAGAAGCGACCGTACTACTACAGGCAATCAGTCACAGGAGAAGCGACTGTAATAGTAGAGGCAATCGGTGACCGGAGAAGCGACCGTGACAGTACAGGCGATTGATGACAAGAGAAGCAACCGTGACAGTACAGGCAATCGGTGACAGGAGAACCGACCGTGACAGTACAGGCAATCGGTGACAGGAGAAGTGACCATGACAGTAGAGGCAATCGGTGACTGGAGATGCGACTGTGACAGTACAGGCAATCGGTCATAAGAGAACCGACCGTGACAGTACAGGCAATTGGTAACAGGAGAAGTGACCATGACAGTAGAGGCAATCGGTGACCGGAGAAGCAACCGTGACAGTACAGGCAATTAGTGATAGTAGACGCGATCGGTAACAGTACGGACGTGATAGTATAGGCAATAGGTGACAGTAGAAGCGACCATGACAGTACAGGCAATCAGTAATAGTAGACGCGATCGGTAACAGTACGGACGTGACAGCACAGACAATAGGTGACAGTAGAAGCGATCGTGACAGTATAAGCAATCGGTGACAGTAGAATCGATCATCGACAGTACAGGTAATCCGTGACAGATAGGACAGGCAATCCGTAACAGTAGAATCGATCCGTGACATTACAAGCAATTCGTAATACCAGAACTCTATGACACTATTAGCTAGACAGAGCGAAGAAATAATAAATATAAAACAGAAGGCTTGGCGAGTATTCTGTAGATCACCAAGTAGGGGCGAGTCGAGTTGAGGCAGCAAAAAGCCGACTCGGTGAGTTGTTAACTAACGAAAACTCCTTCGTCGAGTCGGTTCTTGGCAAGTCGGTTCGAGTTGAACTCACCCCGTAGTACACACTATTCTCTAGTTATAATAGTATAATATTAATATTCCTTTTGCTAAGAATACTCTTACTTTCAACTTAGACTACTGTCTATACTACTGCTATAAGAAACTATTTACTATTAAGGATATTTTAATTTCTATTCCTAAGTATCTTTATATTACTCTTATTATAAGATCAATATTTAGTCGTTTGGTTAGAAAGAGAAGATAAGTTAAAACAACCTTCTAAATGACTATCTATAAATTTAATATAGCTCTAAAGGAGTTGGAGGGATAGTCTAAGACTAAAGATAATAAAATCAAAGAACTAGTATTTTCTGAATACTATTAGTTTCTTCTATTATTTAAGAAGGCTATTACTAAAGTTCTTCTCTCTCATCAACCTTATAACTATAAAATCTCTCTCAAAGAAGGATTTATTCCTTATTTTGATCTACTATACTTACTATCCAAATTAGAACTAGAGGCTTTTAAACTATAGCTAGACAAAAACCTATTCAAAGAATTTATTCATAAATTATTATCTCCTATAGGTGTATTTATTTTATTTATTAAAAAGAAAGATAGATTACTACATCTCTATATTAACTACTATAGTCTTAATAATAGTACTATCAAAAACTAATATCTACTACCTCTTATATGAGAAACATTAACTAGACTCTCTAAAGTATAATACTATACTACCCTCAATATTTATAGTACTTATAATTTGATTCAAATACTAGATAGGAAGAAATAGAAAATAGTATTTTAAATTCATTATAGTTTATATAAAATATTAGTTATACTCTTTGGCTTTACAAATACTTTTACTAGTTTCTAGTATTTTATTAATAATATTCTTTATCCCTTCTTTAATAATTTCTATATAACCTATTTTAATGATATCTTAATATATAGTAATACTTTTAAATAACATCATATATATATTACTTAGGTACTAAAAGCATTTCAAAAAGCCAGCCTTTACCTCAAACCTGAAAAATATAAATTCTATAAGATGTAGATTTACTATTTTAGTATGATTATTTTAGTAGACAGTATTTAAATAGATTTAGCTAAAGTTAAGCCTATAGTAGAATAGATATCTTTAGTTAATTTTTATAACTATCATACTTTTCTAGGCTTTACTAATTTCTATTATCAATTTATTGAAGACTTCTTTAAGATTGTAGTACCTATTATCTAATTAATAAAGAAGGATACTCCTTAAAACTAGAGTGATGAATACTAATATACCTTTTAAAAACTTAAAATAGTATTTACTTCTACTCTTATTCTCTAATATTTTGACTCTAACTATCTTATTATAGTAGAAACTAATATATCTAACTATGTTTTTACCAGTATCTTCTCTCAAAATGATAATATAGGTATCCTTTATCTTATCATATATTTCTCTAAGAAGTATTTACCTATTGAATGTAACTACAAAATCTATAATAAGGAATTAATAGCTATTATCTAGTACTTTGAAGAATAGCAAACTGAATTAAAGTCTACCCCTTATTCAATTTAATTACTTTTCAACTATAACAATCTTAAATATTTTATATCTACTAAGTTTATTAATCATTATTAAGCTTAATAGTTTAAATTTCTTTCTTACTTCAATTTGAAAATTATCTACTGATTAGGTAAAGTAGGTAGTAAGTCTAATATATTAATTCTATAGTTAGGTAACCTTCCTCAGTATAGGGATAAATATATAAAATTTCATAATTAAATTATTTTGAAGCCTTACTATTTAATAGTTAATATGATACTAGAAGAAGAGCTAGAATTAGAGGACTTATTTAATAAGAGGTTCAAGATTGATTCATTTCTAATGAAGATACTGGACAAGTTATAATAAGGAGAAAAATGATCTAAAGATATCTTACCAGCTGAATATTAGAATGATAATAGAAAGCTAATGTATTATAGATAAATATATATACTAGACTATATACTTCTAAAGGTTTATCTAATTCAAGACTACTATGATTTACCAATAGTAAACTATCCTGGATAATCTAAAATACTTAAATTAATTTTATACTAATACTATTGGCCTAAGATATATAAGAATATCAATTAGTATATCCATAATTGCTATTTTTATTAATACTCCTATATTTCATACTATACCTTGTATAGTATCCTCTATCCTCTACCTATTCCTAAAGGTACCTAGTAAGATATCTTGATAAATTTCATTATAAGATTCTTATAGTCTAATAGATATAATACTATCTTAGAAATAGTATACTATTTAACTAAGATATATTATTTTATTTCCTACTAAGATATAGTTATTACTGAATAGTTAGTAAGTCTTTATATTTGTTATATTTTCTATCTCTATAGTTTCCTATAAACTATCATTTCTAAATATGAAACTCAATTTATTACTAAGTTTTAGAAATTACTTTGTTAAATCTTTCAAATCATATCACTTCTTTCTACTCTCTTTTACCTTCAGATAGATAGGCAGATAAAATATATTAATACTCTTCTTAAGTAATATTTATAGACTTATATCAACTATTTATAAGATAATTAGGAAGACTAGCTTTATCTTACTAAATTCATAGCTAATAACTAGGCATTAAAATTAATAAGAGTATTATCTTTCTTTACTAATTATAGTTATAATCCTCTTTGGTAATTTGATCTTATCCAATAAGGTAATAGACTTGAAGAGTAGAATTCTTAGAAGGTTATAATCAAGATAAAGGAGTTTATAGAATACTTATAGAATAAAATAGAAAAACTTAATCTAGACAGGAGATATAGGTAAACTATAGATATAGTTATACTCCTATCTTCAAGGTAAGTGATTTAATTTGATTTAATACATAATATATTATAATATAATAGTCTAGTAGAAAACTCAATTATAAGTACATTAGGCTCTTTAAGATCATAAAAGTTGTATTTTTTTATATGTATAAACTTAACTTTCCTCCTAATATTCACTATTATTATATAAAATATATCACACTCCTTAACCCTACCTATAAAGACCCTTTATAAGGACAATAAAACCTTTCACTACCACCTATTATAATCACCAATAAAAAAGAATGGTATATAGAAAATATTTTAGACTTTTATATTTATTAGAAAAGGTTGAAGTACCTAGTCAAGTAGATAGGCTTTGATAATCTAAACTGGGGCCCAGCTACTAATATCAATAAACTAAAGGGCATAGATGACTTTTATATCTAATATCCTAATAAACTAGGCCTTTTATAAGAAGATAATAATAACTAGCCTTTAGTAAACCTCAGCTATGAAGAAGAGATAATTATCATAGCATATACTAGTAATAATTGATACTTTCTATTATAGTTATTTATTGAGCTAGTATTAAGTTATTATATATATAAGCTATTTATGTATATATATCAACTAGATAATAGAAGGTCATAGAAGCCATATATAGTGATTAGTTAATACTGGAAAGTTATAGATAATCTGTATTGTGACTAGTTAGCGATGAAAGGTTATGAAAGCTATAAGGGAATACTACTTGAGATTTAAAGTTTTATTATAATTGTACTCTCTTACTTTCTCTCTTTTCTTATTTTCTATATAATGTTTTATATTATAAGCTTTGGTAATACAGGCTCTGTTTTTTGTCTTCATTAACTATATCTTCTAATACTCCTACTCATAGCCTTTACTATAGTCTCATATACTCCTTAGAAATATATCTATAGTTATAGTTATCAACTTTCATCTTTATAAACAAGTAGTAAATACTATAGTCTAAAATATATTTATAGTGTTACTTCTAAAGGTAGTCAAAATAGAGTTTTATAGTTAGTATAGTATGATAGGTATATTCTACCATATTACTCTTATGTAGTTATTAAATACTTCTTCATAAGAGTTGATAGGAAGCAGAGTAGAAACTAATTTAGTTAGTTTTTATAAGAATCTTTGACTGCATTAAGATTATTAAGATAATTTTTAAGGAATTTCTTCTCCTTCTTAATAATTGAATCTATAAAAGTATAGTTAATACTGCTATATCTTAAAGTATTACAGATAGTATAGATCTTGACTGCAAATACTCAGTTACATATTATATAAGAGCTACTATATATGAGATAATAAAAATCTTAGTATATAGACTAATATATTCATTTATATAATTATTAGTTTATATAGATAAGGGTAATATTAACTAGTATTAGTATAGATAGAAGAGTAAGAGGCTATTCATTTTCTTTGTCTTTAGTTGCTACTTATTGAGAGAAGTTTATCTTAGATTCTTTAGTATTGATAGATTAGTATCTATTGAATAGTTTAGTATTAATAGAGATAAAAGATTTCTTGTCAGAGGCTTCTAACTTATAGGTGAGTATTTTATACTCATAGTTATCTTCTACTTTAGCTTTAGCTTTATAGTAGAGATAAGAAAAATAGTATTTAAGCTCTATAGCTTTTTTGTAATACTTATTATAATTATAATTAATATGCTAAAAGTAGATAGCTCTATAGAAAACTATTTTAGAAGATAAAGTTTAAGAGTATAAAATAGAGTAAAAAGCATTAGTATAAAGATAAGAAAGAAGGTTGATACTAGTAGGAATATAATTATCTTTAGTAATGAAAATATCAGAGTATTTATACTTTCTTAATAAAGTATCTATTATTAAGTTTTCCTTTCTTACTATATATTTAATTTTATAATTAAATTTTATAAGGAGGTTCTACTAGTATTTGAGTTTTTAGTTTATAAGTACTTAAGTATGAAGGTAACCAGTAGTTTATAATCTATGAGAATTATAAATTTATAACCTCTAAGTTATATTTTAAAAAATTTCAATAAGTTAATAATTATTAGTAATTCTTTTTAGAAGGTTAAGTAGTTTAATTAAGCTGTATTAAATTTTCTATAGTGAAAGTATAATAGTCTGATATAAGTAAGAGAACCTTAGTTAATTTAAGATACTAAACCTATATCACTAGTATTATAAATTAAATATTAAGATTTAGTAGATATATTATTCTCAGGTTTTAAAATATAAAGAGAATTCATAAGTTCTTTTAGTTTTTTAAATACTATATAATATATATCTATGTATTTTTATTTTTTAGTCTCTCCTTATAATTCTAATAATATACTTATATAAGATGCTAAGTTAAGAATAAAATAATTAAGATAATTAATAATTCTAAAAAAACCTTTAAGGTTTTTTTTTTTATTAAGAGTAGGAAAAGTTAATATTATCCTTCTCTTTATAGAATTAAGATAAAGTCTATTTAAAGTTAAAACATGACTTAAGATCTATAGTTTATTTATAAAGAATTAATATTTACTTCCTTTTAAAAAGAACTTTTTATTTTGTAAGTATTATAGTACTATTCTAAAAATGATAATATACTATTCATAGGTTTCAATAAAGATAATAATATTATCAATATAGACTATTAATTCCTTATAGACTATATTCTTGAATACTTTATATATTGCTTATATCTTAATAGATAGTATATTATAGTCTCTTTATTATATAATTCCATTTCTATAATATTCTAAGTATATTAAAAATATAAAGTATTTCTCTGATTTTAGATTAATTTTGATATTATGAAAGTTATCTGCTAGGTCTATTTTTAACTAAATAGAATTTGCCACTACTAGTTTAATTAATTTATTAATATTAAATAGTAATATATACTCTAATTCAACTATAAAGTTATAGTTTTAATAGTTATTAATAAATCTGGCTTCTTCTAATTTATCTTATGTAAGAATAGTAAATATAGTACCTATATTACTATTATTTTCTACTTAGTAGATTTATTTTATCTTTTTATCTTTAGTAATTTTATTATAGAATTATTATCTAAATTAGTAGCCTAATAGTCTCTATTTTAGTATACAAATTGCTCTAAATTTGAGTTTAATATAATAATTAACTTTTTTGAATAATAATAAATCTTATAGAATTTCTTTTAGAAATAATTTAAGAAATTCTATTATTAGAGTAAATTGCTTTTATATAGATAAGATTGTAGTTATAATATTTTCTTCTATATTAATATCTTCTATATCACTAATAGTATCTTAACTATCTAGTTCACTATAATCTATAACTATTTTATATATTACTTATAAGAATATAGTTCTAATTTCACTTTTAGTAGTTCTAGAACCTTTCTATATTTTTAAAGGAAAATAAGTAATATTTTCAGGCTAGATAGTAATTAGTTTCTAACTTGTAAAGATTATAGTATAAACTTTAGTAAGTATAGGTTTCTTAAAAATTATATCCTAATTATTAAGGTATATTATATAGAAGGTATATTCTTAAAAATATACTATCTAATTCAATTTGATTATATATATTTCATTAATAGTTGTCTTTAATTTTTTTGAAGTAATTCCTAAAAATATCTTCTCAATACTCTTACTAAGTATTTAAGATATATATAAAGGCTGAATTGATCAAATCTCTTCTCTTTATTTAGAGATCTATTAGTATTAGAGTAGGTTAGTTATTTACTCTAATATAAACTTTATTATAGTTAATTAGTTATATTAATAGAGGTTATTACTTAATTTTATCCTTATTAACTTTCAATATAGCTATTATAGTAAGATCTTATACTATAGTTTATAAAAGTACCTTATTCTATTACTTTCTATAATCTTTGTAAGAATATCTAGAGTTCTAATACTATAAATATTTCTTATTTATTATCAATTATATTTTTATCTTATTATCTAATTTTTTAGTAATAGTATCCTAATCAGATTCTCTTTATTTATTATGACTAGTCTTAAAAATAGATTTATTGCTATTACTATAGTTTGATCTATATTGATTATAGTTCTTTTATTAATTTTGGTTTTAATTAGTTAATTTTTAATTTTATTGGTATGATCTATTCAGTATATATAGTAAGGTAATTTCTTTTTTTAATATTTTATATAAGTCTACTTAATATATAAGTTAGTTATATATGCATTTGACTTTAATTAAAGGAATTAATATTATTGATATATATAGAGGTAGATAATTAAAAAACTTCCTTTTTTTTATCTCTTCTAATATTAATTATTTATCTTTAGTATTAATTAATTTAATCTGCATTTTAGTAGGCTAGTTAGTAAATTACTTGATACTTATATATTATCTATTCTTATAAGGTATAATAGTTTTCTATTACTTCTATAAAATATTTTTACTAGTAAATAGTATTAGAAAATCTATAAGTACTATTATAAAGCTAAAGAATTTTACTTTCTTCTCTTTTTTCTTTAAATATTGATTATAGGTTATAAATATACTTCTTTAGAGTAAAAATCCTAAAATTTCTAATACCTTACTCTTTTCTAAATTAATTCTTTTTATCTTTAACTAGTATTAGACTATTATAACCCAAAAGTCAAAATATTATGAGTCTTTCTCCTTTTTATTAATACTATTAAGTTTCTCTAGTGAATTAATTTTAATTCTTTTAATTTTCTTAAATAAAATAAAATTATTTACTAAAATCATTCTAGTAGTAGATTTCTATTATTAATATTCTTTTGATTTTCTTTATTGAGTCTTTTAGAGTTTAGGTAAACTAGCTACTAATAAAATGCTATTATTTAAATTAGAACTATTATTTAAATTGTTAATATTTGATTTACTTTATACTCTAAACTATTATTATTATTATTAATTAATATTTCTATTTCTTTTATTATTACTATTATTATCTTTATCTTCTTTGTTATTATCTAGTTTCTATATTTCCTTTAAGAGAGGTAGAGGAGAATTGGAGCTTCTCACTTTTTATATTGATATAGTATTTTTTTGAGTAGATTCTCAACTTTTACTTTTATCTTTTATTAGAGTTTGAGTAAAAGTTCCAGATATATCTAATATTAGTTTGAACTAATCTTTTAGAGAAGTTTTTGTTTTACTTAAATAAGTACTATATAGTATAAAGACTATTATATCATTCTATTCTTTTATAAGCTACTTTTTGTCTTTCAGAAGTCTAAGTATTAGTTTCTTTAGTTCTTCTTTAATATAAGTATTTATTTCTAATTCTTAATTTATAAATAGATATATACTAAACTATAAATAATATTTAGCTACTACTTCTATTAGAACTATAGTATTAGTTAGATAATATTCTTATATCTTTTTTGAAATCTATATATATTCTAGAATCTTTATTATAGGATCTCTATATTTATCCTAGAATTCTTTTGATACTAGTAGTGGAATAAGATTGAAAGTAACTTTATAAGATAATTATTAGATAAAGATATTATCTTTTATAATTATTCTATTGTTTCCTCTACTATTTATTATATTTAATATTATAGAATCTATTATTTTAGTCTTCTTGAAGATATAACTAACTAATTCTTGAATTTCTTTAGGTAGTATAGTTTAATATCTAGACTTCTTAGTTTGTCTTTTAATTATAAATACTATTTTATTTAATACTAATTCTTATTTAGATTTATTTCAATATTAATTATTATTCTATAACTTGTTAGATTAAATTAATAAATTTAATCTTTAAATTATTTTTCTACTTTAGTACCTTATTATTATAATTAGTATATACTACAGAGTGAGTTAGTCTAAGTTAATAGCCTTAACAACTCATTTAGTATTCAACTTGCCTTGGTTATCACTAATAGTAACTTACCTTATATTGATTCACTGAATATTCGATGATCTATAGAATACTTACCAATCTTCTATACTAACCTCTTTTATTCTTACACATCTACTAAGCCTAGTAGAGTCTTATATACAAATAATTATTAACAAGTATTAATAATGACAAATAGATTATAATAACCATAATAGTATAGGCAATCAGTGACTAGAGAAGTGACAGTAATAGTACAGGCAATTAGTAACAGTAGACACAATCCATATTAGTATAGATAATCTATAATAATAGAAGTGACTATAACAGTACAGGTAATTGGTGATAGTAGATATGATCCATGTCAGTATAGATAATCTATAATAATAAAAGCAACTATAATAGTATAGGCAATCAGTAATAGTATATATAATCTATAATAGTATAGACAATCTATAATAGTAAAAGCGACCATATCAGTATAGGTAATTAGTAATAGTAAATACGATCCATAATAGTACAGACAATCCCTAATAGTAGAAGCAACTATATTAGTATAAGTAATTAGTAATAGGAGAAGTGACTATAATAGTATAGGCAATCAGTAACTGGAGAATTGACTATTTCAGTATAGGTAATTAGTAATAGAAGGAGCAACTATAATAGTATAGATAATCAGTGATCAGAGAAGCGGCCATAATAGTATAGGCAATTAGTGACAGTAGACATAATCTATAATAGTATAGGTAATCTATAATAGTAGAAACTACTATGATAGTATAAGCAATTAGTGATAGTAGAAGTGATTTGTAATAATAGAAATAAACTATAATATTACAAGTAATTTGTAACTATAGAAGTCTATGATATATAGGCTAGATTGTACGAAGGAATGATAAATATAAAACTAAAGGCTTAGCAAGTATTCTATAAATTACCAAGTAGGGGTGAGTCATATTGAGGCATTGAAAAGCTAACTTAGTAAGTAGTCAATGGATAAAAACTCATTTGCTGAGTTAGTTTTTGGTAAGTTGGGGTAAGTTGTACTTACCTAATAGTGTCTATTAAGCCTTATTATATCTTTAAGGTAAGTATTTCTATTTCTTTTATATTAATAGTACTATATCTTAGAGGTAAGTATTACTTTACTTTTACTATCAATATTATTATCTTTCTAAGATATATATTACTATAATTCTATTATTGATATAGCTATACCTCTACTATTACTATAGTTATACCTACTATATTAGTACTACTATATTTTCTATATTAAGATTATTATATCTCTACTATCAATATTACTATATCTTTAGTATTAATATACTTATATTTATACTATCATTATTATTATACCTCTTATATTAATATTCTTATACTCTCATTATTAAAACTAGTATACTTTTACTATTAATACTTTTATACTTGCATAGTCAATATTACTATATCTACTATATTAATACTCCTATACTTCTATTATTAATATTATTATACTTCTTATATTAATACCTTTATACTTCTACTATCAATATTATTATATTTCTATTATTAATACTTCTATGCTTCTACTATTGATACTCTTATACCTCTATTATTAATATTACTATGCTTCTACTATTAATAGTAGTATATCTCCTATATAAATACTACTATACTTCTTATATTAATACTAATATACCTCTATATTAAATACTACTATCTTTTTAATATTAATACTATTATATTCCTAATAAGTATATTACTATATCTCTAATATAGATCCTATATAGCTAATATTTATTATAAGATTAGCTTATAATTATTAGTAGCTTAGTTAATTTAGATAGTAGTATTAAGACTATTATTCTTAAAGTTATATTTATAGTAGATATTATAATATATAGTTTAAGAATATATTATATATTAGCTAAAGTTAGCTAGTTATATAGGAATATAAAGATAGATTTAATTTATGATAGTATAGTTATATATATATCTTAAAGATTATTAACTTTTATATATATAGATATTTTGAAATACTTTTAGTATTTACTATACTTAATTATCTATAGACCTTATACTATAGGTATTATACTAAACCTTTCTATTTATTCTTTATATATAGTAAGTTTCTACTACAAAAAAGTAATAATTTATCTATTATAAACTAAATACCTAAAGTATAATACTAATTAACTTATTTATATTATAAAATTTATATAGTTTATAAATTTTTAAGTTATTTAGTAATTATTTAGTAGTATTATAAGTTCTTAATAAATATTTAGATTTTAATAAAGTAAAGTAAGTCAGGTTAATAAGTAGGTAACCTGTAATAGGTTAAGTTGATAATAGAATAACTTGTCTAATAAATTAGGTTTTTATAAATTAAGTTAGGTTGAAATTAACCTATAATATATACTAACTATAAATTTAGTAAAAAATTTCTTTAATTTATAATAGAAAGTTTTAGTTCTTGATTATAATATTATTAAAGCCTTAATAATTAATAGAATAATAAAAAAAACTATCTTTTTTCTTAATAAAAAAGATACAAAATATAATAGAAGTAGAACTAGTTTATATAAAGAATTTAAAGAGATTCTGATTAATCTATTTTCTAATCTTTTTTAATTCAGAATCTAATATATAATATATTTATTTAAATAAGAATTTAACTTCTTTTTAAAATAAGATTATGAAAGTCTAATATAAAAGTCTTTTCTTCCTTCTTATTTGGAAATAGTAGCTTAGTAGTATATATATATGTATATAGAGTCATATTTATATAGTAACTTATATATATAAATATTTTTATATCACTAGCAAACTGGTTAGGCTAGCTTACTTCTATGGAAGGATCTTATTAACTAGCTATATATATCTATATAAATATTTAAGAATCTTTAATATTATAATTTATACTTAAGTAGTAATTTTATAATTACTTAGAGAAACTCTTGCTATTATTCTATAGTAAACTAGAATTACTTAAAGATATATTCGGAATATTTATAATAAAGTATAGAAGAGGAAGTGGGAATGTAGAACTTCTTTAACCTTAGATCATATTAAGTATAAAGATTACTCTAGAAGAAAAAAACTAATAACTAGAATATAAATTAGGTAGAATTTGTTTATAGTTAAAATATATATATAGTACTTTAGTAAAAGTGTTTGTAACCTCTCTTGTATAATATATAGCACCTATAGCTCAAGGTAATAATATAAAGAAGTAAGACATATTATTTAAGATATGTAGTAAGTATAGCTTATAACTTTAAGTAGAATCTAGTATAGAGATAGTATTCTAATATAACAAAATGTTATTAATAGCACTTTTACTTCTATTAGATTTAGAAGCAACTGTAGCTAACCTAGTATTGGCAGGACCATCAGGTATAAAGAAGAGGATAGAGCTGATTAAGTTTTAACTAGAATAGATTGTTAGAGTATAAGTTTTTAGAGATTCAAATAATAGTACTTAGAAAGAAATGAGTCAATTATATAAGTATTTCTAAAGAGATATGATAAGAGAGGAAAATCTAAAAATCTAACTCAAAGTGAGAAGTCTTTTTTAATTCAAAATGATACTGATGATTAAATATTAGAATTAATTAAAGGAGATTAATTTATTATGAAACTTAATCTTTATACTTAAGCTAAGCTTAATATATATATATAAACTCTTACCAAAAATCTAGACTAATAGAACTGAAAGTAGATTTTGTACTATATAAATATATATTTAGCTAGATATGTCTTATTTGTATGATATAGTTTCATATTACTATATATAAGCTATATAAATAGAAGTCATAAATACTTTTGCTAGAATACTATATATATTTATATTATATATATACTAAGAAACTATATATATTTATTTTAGAATATATATATATAATACTAAATTACTATTCTAAAATAGGAAAGAGGAAAAGACTTTTATATTAGATCTCTATATATAATTAATATATTAGTAAAAAGATAAAATTTAAACTTCTTTTTTAAAGAAAAGATTTAGATAATTATAATATTTTAGGAAAATATGTTTATAAACTAGTTTTTAATTATTATTATTATTATTTTCTAAGGATATATAAATTATAAGAATATATAACTAAGATTTTAAGTTTTTAATAGTTATTTAAAAGTAATTTAGATAATAACTAAAATTTAAAGAGAGTTTAAAATATTTCTAAGAGATTTTAAGTAGATTAGTATTTAAATAAATAAATAATAACTATAGTAATACTTTAAGGTAAAAGTAATAATATTATAAGTCTAGTTGATTAAAGAATTATAAAGTTAAAGCTATAGTTTCTTAATAATTAAATTCTAATTAGTTAATTTAGTAATATAAAAGATTAAAATCTTTAGATACTAGTTAATTATAAGTTTTAAAGTATAAGTATAAGTAATTTATATAACTAAAAAGTATTTACTATTAATAAATATAAAATCCTTAGATTTTGACTTAAAATTTAAAAGTAAATTTATATTTAATATAAAATTAAGATTAATATATTGGAAAATTACATTTAAATCTATTATATAAGTAGTTAAATAGTTTTTATTAATTAAATAAAATAAAATAAATAAATCTTTAAATTTTAAGTTATAAAAAATAAAAATTATAGAAATAATTAAAGTAGAAGTAAAGTAATATTGATAAGTAAGTCATTAATAAATCTTTTAGGAAATAATAAATAAAATATATCTAGTTTCTTTTAAATAAATCTTTTTTAAAAAAAAAAATAAATTTAGACTAATAAAAGAAATAAGATTAAGAAAAATAGTACTAGACAGTATCTTAATACTTTTCAAATTACTATTATTATTTAAAAAGTATACTAGTTTTTTAATATCTTAAGGAGAGTTTAAAAGCCAAAAGTTATAATATCTAATAGAGAAGTAGTACTAATAGTAGCTAACTTTTTATTTTTAGTAAAAATAGTATAATTAGTAGCTTAATACTTAAGTCTTTTATAATATATATAGAATTAATTATCTTAATAGTATTTATAGATTTTTCCTATAAAAGAGCTATATTTATAAGAGTTATAGAAGTCTATAAGTCTAGATATTATTCTAATAGAGGTTAAAAGGGTTAAAAGTCTTAATATAGAAAGTTATTATCTAAATCTTGTAGTTTTAGAAAAGTCTTATAATTAAAATAGTTTTATATAATTATTTAACTCTATATAAAGTTAAATAAATTTATTGAAATATTTAGAAGAAGAAACTTAGTAAAAAAGATCTATATTAAGATTTAAATTAGCTTTATTAGTAAAAAATAAAATTTTAATATAATACTCTAGATTTAAAATTACTATATATGTAGTAAATTTGATATAGTAGATAAAGTAGTCTTTACTTCTTTACTTAAGAATAAATAGTTTTTATTATATTATTACAAACCCAACCTTATCAATCCCCGGCCCCTGTTGCATATTGGCAACCTACATACTTGCCAGCATAAGCACACTAG
This sequence comes from Tirmania nivea, assembly GCA_015179035.1. Lineage (NCBI taxonomy): Eukaryota > Fungi > Ascomycota > Pezizomycetes > Pezizales > Pezizaceae > Tirmania > Tirmania nivea. The sequence goes on along the minus strand of WHUY01000059.1, from coordinate 140,765 downwards.
CCAAGACCCGATTCTCTAGAACTGATGCTCATCGATCATTCTCGCACCCGATCCCTGTTCTGGACTAGTTCGGCTACCAACCATATCCCGGAAGTCCAAACTAAGTACTCGCTTAACTAAGGAATCGACTAGAATAGTCTAGTCGGATACCCTCACTTCCCTTGAACTATGAGAGTCGTGCTAGTACTAGTACGACTCTCAAATAAAAAATCGATCTTCTTGCACTACCCTTATTCATTGTTTTCCTATGCTCCTTCTTATTAGTATTGAAGAATTTGCACTCCGAGAACCTTATTAGTACGCCTTTCGAGTATTGCTTATGCGTCCTTCCGTTATGACTCAAATTAGGATACTTTGACAGTCGTGCCAGCTAGTGGCATGACTTTCAAGAAGGAAACCGAATTGTCTATAAAAAGGGCTGATTTCTGCTATATATTTCCTTCTTCACGCAACAACTTGTTCTCCTCCTTGTACCTAGAAATAATATCCTGTTCACCCCCTACTTGAGTGTAGTCCAGACTACCCCACTCCTCCGTTCCTTGTTGACTCAGGTTTCACCCGAGTCTCCCTCTACCTCGATCACATACATAATACCCCTACGAGTGCGACGCCTGTATAACCGCTCACTAGAGTGCTGGATAAAACACTTCACCCATGTCGCAGGAGATTCTCCGAAACCGATTCGTAATACTTTGTTGCGTGACCTATAGTCTCTACTATACACCATGGCATCTTCCGCTCAAATAGCTCTACCTTCCGAATATGACGAATGGCGAACTCTAGTAGGTACCCTTCGGAATACCCCTCCCCTACCTCCCTCTATTTTCCCTACTATACCTCCAGGGACCCTGACATCCCTTTATTCACCCATCCATAAAGCCTTTGGAGCTGGAATATGCTCCGGTTATGGAATACCGACTATCTTCAATATTCCCACAACCAATATCTCAACAACGGCAGAATGCTGTTGGGCCTACTACAATAGGGGATATGAGTATGGAGTAACCGCCCCTAGCTTGACTCCACAGACAGCCACTCTAATGTAATCCTCTTCTTGTGCTCCCAAGCTCCATGAACTAGAGAACTTTGATAGTACTAGGTCTAAGTTCACCAGATTCATGACCAAGCTAGCACTAGTCTTTTCCTCCGACCCTATATGCTACACTAATGATGCAGTAAAAATCGCCTACGCAGTCTCCTACTTGACAGGCTCTACTGTAGACTGGTTCGAACCACACCTCGACCGGACCCGAGGATCTATTGACTTTGACACCTATAACGAATTTACAACAGCATTGAAAAATGCCTATAATGATCCAGATGTAAAAGCTATAGTAGAGTGAAAGCTCTTTACTCTTAAGCAAGGAGGCAAAGACTGCTCTACTTACTATGTCGAATTTGCTACTTATACTGCAATTCTTAACCTAGACCACCGAACGAAAATTTCATTCTTCACTAACAGAGCTAATTACAGCCTCAGGATAGCTCTCTCTTACTAAGTTTCTCCTCCTGAAGATTTTAATGAATTCATTTGACTTTGTATTAAGTTAGATAACTGTGCCAAACTGCTCTAATCACGAGACTCTCCCAAGACTACAGAATCCAAACAACAATCCTTTGCACTAAAACCGGCCCCTTCAACCTCCACTAGAACCGCTCCTGGACCTATGAACCTTTCCATTTCTTGCAAATGTGGCCCTCTTATGGAAGAAATCCATAAATACCGACGAGATAACAAACTCTGCATGTATTGCGGAGGACTGGGTCATTGGGCCACCGATTGCTCTATCTCTACAAAAAGCAAGAAGCTAGCCACTACTAGTACTACTCCTCTACCAGATATTGCAACTTCCGACCTCCAGGCCCTTTTTGAGGTACCAAAAAACTAGTGCTCTCTTCGAATAACGATGGCAGTTCAAAGAGTGCTAGGATGCTTCCTAGTACCATCTCTCCTGATCTTGTTTCTTTTGTTAGTCCGAATTCATTTTCTGCTCTAGAAAAGGTTCATCTCTAAGGAACTGGTTATGTTCTACCTATTGTTTCTCGTAAGACTCGTCGACGACTTGCTCGACGATGCCGCCTTGCTTTTGCTTTAATCATTTCCATAATTTCTGTTACTCATGACTTGGGATCCGAGGATCCACTTATCTTGCCTTGCCTGGTTAATGAAAACCATTCAGCCACTTGCATAGTAGACTCAGGAGTAAGCTCCCAGTTTATCGACCTTGACTTTGCCTTGAACATGAACTTGCCTTTGAACTTGAAGCCGAAACCTGAGGATCTTATACTTGCTGATAGTAAATGCTCCCTAGTGGGGTAAATCACCCACACCTGTACTCTAAAACTTATGATCGACCAGCATCTAGAGGTTCTGACCTTTCACATCACTAAACTAGCCGGTTGGAACCTGATCGTTGGGAAACCATGGCTTCGACTTCACAATCCCTCAATCGACTGGACTTGCAATACTATTGCCTTTGCCTTAGGGTATTGCCATGCTCATTGCCTGCTTACTCGAACACCGACCTACCGAGAACCTCCTAGAAACACCCTGAACCCCCTTCGAATCTCAGTTATCTCCCAAGCTGCCTTTCAAATAGCTATCAAAGACCCAGAGTCTCGGTTATGCATTGCTGCAATTTACGCATCTCCAGAAGACAACGATGATGATGACCTAGAACTAGCTACCAAACTTGTCCCCCCTGAACACCATGACTATCTGAACCTTTTCTCTGAAAAAGAAGCTCGAATTTTACCCCCTCACCAATATATTGACCATGCAATTCCACTTCAAGAAGGAAACAAACCTCTATTTGGACGAATGTATTCTATGTCAGATGCCGAATTAAAGGAGATCAGAGAATAGATTAATAAGAATCTCTCTAAATCCTTTATCCAAGCCAGTTCTTCTTCTGCAACGTCTCCTATCCTCTTTGTCAAGAAAAAAGATGGTTCCCTCCGTCTTTGTGTTAATTACCGGGCCCTCAACGATATTACAATCAAGGACCGAAACCCTCTACCACGAATTGAAGAAACCCTTCACCAAATTCGTGGCTACAAATACTTCACTCGTCTCGACCTTCGAGCCTGCTTCAACCAGATCCAGATCAGGGAAGGTGACGAATGGAAGACCGCTTTCAGAACCTGCTATGGACTCTTTGAATTCCTTGTTATGCCTTTTGGATTAACTAATGCCCCAGCTACGGCCCAAAGGTTTATAAACGATATACTTCAAGAATACCTTGATGTCTTTTGTGTTTGCTATATAGACGATATCCTGATCTACTCAAAATTCTTGAAAAAGCATAAGGAACAGGTACGGAAAGTCCTACAAAAGCTGAAAGAGGCTAGACTGTTCATCAAACCAGAGAAATGTGAATTCTTTATCAATAAAATCACATTCCTTGGTTTTATTATCTCCGAACAAGGCCTAGAAATGGACCCCGAGAAAGTCAATGCCATTCTCAACTGGGAAACCCCGAAATCAGTGAAGGACATTCAGTGTTTCCTCGGATTCACCAACTTCTACTGGTGCTTCATCAACAAATACTCGCACCTCTGCCAACTTCTCTTTAACCTGCTCTAAAAGGATGTCCCCTATACTTAGGATGCTGCATGTGAGGAGGTTTTCAGCCTTCTCAAAAAAACCTTTACCTCTGCCCCCGTCCTCCGACATTTTGACCTCGACCTTGAAACCCTCGTAGAAACCGATACTTCGGACTATATCACTTCCGGGATACTCTCCCAGAAGCATCTAGAAAATGAGAAACTCGTACTTTACCCTGTTGCCTTTACCTCTGAAAAAATGTCCCCCATTGAATGTAACTATGGAATTGGGGATAAAGAACTTCTTGCAATTATCTTGGCTCTTAAGAAATGGCATATCTACCTTCACCAACTCCCACACCCCTTCACTATCATTACCGACTACCACAATCTACAAACATTCACCTCCAAAACTCTCCTTTCATGGCGACAAGCACGATGAGTACAAGAATTAGCCCAATATGACTTTAAGATTATCTTCCGGCCCGGTAGCCAGAACACAAAAGCCGATGCACTAACAAGACGATCTGGAGATTTCCTTGAAGAGTGGGATGAATGCGGTCGCCCAATACAAACCCTTATACCCCCTGAATAATTCTCCCTTTCTACAGCCTCGGTTGCAAATAATAAGGATATTCTCGCTGCCCTGAAATCTAACAAACTCACTAAAGAAATTATTCTTGCTCTTGAGACAAAGGTTAAGAAACACTCTGTAGTCCCTTTATCCAAGTACAAGATCTCCGATAAACTTATCCTCATCAACGATCTTGTCTATGTTTCCAACTCACCAGATATTCATCTCCGAATCCTTCACAACTATCACGATCACCCCACTGCTGGACATCCTGGTCTCGCAGCAACCTATGAGCTTGTTTTACAGGACTACTAGTGGCCAAAAATGCGCCAAACTATCGCTCAATACATCCGAAACTGTGATACATATGTCCAGATTAAACCTGCTCACTATGCCCCTTACGGCCTTCTGAAACCTCTGTAAGTCCCCTTTCGGAAATAGTTATCCATTTCCCTTGACCTTATTACAGGACTCCCTATCTCTAAAGGATTTGATACCTTACTCGTAGTAGTTGATCAACTTTCCAAGATAGCTCACTATATTCCTACTACAACTAATATCACTCCCAAACAGATTGCCAAGCTCTTCTTTGACAATATCTTCCGACTTCATGGAATTCCTAATTCAATTGTCTCTGACCGTGGTACCCAATTTATCTCCGAATTCATTCATTCCCTCACATCGCTTATTGGTATTCAGCAAAAGGTTTCTACCGCCTTCCACCCCCAAACTGATAGCCAAACTGAGAGAATCAATACAATTGTGGAACAATATTTATGAGCCTACTATAATTACTAATAAGATAACTGGTCTGAACTAATCACCATGGCCGAATTCTTATATAATAACACCCTATCTACCACCCTTGGCATCATGCCCTTTCAAGCTATGTATAGCGAGAACCCTTGCTATTAGATCAATCCGAACCCTGCAGTAAAACTCCCAGTACCTGCCGTCATTAAGGAATATGCAGACCGTCTTGCAGAACTTGATATTCATCTCAGATCCGAAATGATCTGGGCCTAGGCAACTTACTCAGAACAAGCTAATAAGTCTCGCATTCCCTCACCTAAGCTGGACGTTGGTGATGAAGTATGGCTCTTCCACCGGTATCTCAAGACAACACACCCCTCGACTAAGTTGGATTTCAAGAAACTCGGTAAGTTTCGAATCATTCAGAAGATCTCATCTTATGCTTATAAGCTTGATCTCCCTGCCTTGATGAAAATCCACCCTGTTTTCCATGTCTTGCTCCTTGAACCTGCTTTTACGGACCCTCTGCCTGGCCAAACTCAGCTACTCCCACCCCCTATTATCATCGAAGATGAACCTAAGTGGAAAGTTGACGAAATAGTTGACTCACACTTCCAAGGTCAATCCCTTGAATATCTCACCCGATGGGTAGGTTACGATGAACTTACCTAGGAACTCGCTACCTTGTTTTTGAACGTACCTAGTGCTGTGAAAAAGTTCCATGCTTCGTACCTCTCAAAACCCCGACCTCGAACTCTACCAAAATAAGTAGAACCAAATACCTCGACCATGACTCGCAGGAGCTCATCCTTAGAGAGGGGGCTACTGTTACAAACCCGACCTTGTCAATCCTCAGCCCCTGTTGCATATCGGCAATCTACATACTTGCCAGTATAAGCACACTAGCCAAGACCCGATTCCCTAGAACTAATGCTCATCGATCATTCTCACACCCGATCCCTGTTCTAGACTAGTTTGGCTACCGACCGCATCCCGGAAGTCCAAACTAAGTACTCGCTTAACTAGGGAATCGACTAGAATAGTCTAGTCAGATACCCTCACTTCCTTTGAACTGTGAGAGTCATGCCAGTACTGACACGATTTTCAAATAAGAAATCGATCCTCTTACACTACCCTTATTCACTGTTTTCCTACGCCCCTTCTCATTAGTGTTGAAGAATTTGCACTCCGGAAACCTTATTAGTGCGCCTCTCAAGTATTGCTTGTGTGTCCTTCCGTTATGACTCGAATTGGGATATTTTGATAGTCGTGCCAGCCAGTAGCACGACTCTCAAGAAGGAAACCGAATTGTCTATAAAAAGGGCTGATTTCTGCTATATATTTCCTTCTTCACGTAACAACTTGTTCTCCTCCTTGTACCTAGAAATAATATCCTGTTCACTCCCTACTTGAGTGTAATCCAGACTACCCCGCTCCTCTATTCCTTGTCGACTCAGGTTTTACCCGAGTCTCCCCCTACCTCGATCACACATGTAATACCCCTACGAGTGCGATGCCTATGTAACCGCTTACTAGAGTGCCAGATAAAATACTTCACCCGCATTATAGGAGATTTTCTGAGACCAATTCGTAATATATATAGTATTTACTATAAGGCAATACTAATTAAGTCATAAGAAATAGTAATATGAATTATACTATATAAGGCTATATTAGAGTTATATAATACTTTTAAGGATACATACAAGATAGTAAGTTAAATTAAAATAGTTAACTACTAGATTTAACAGTTATAAAATAATAATAAATATAGTAAATATGAGATAAATAAAATAATAAAAAATAATATCCTTTATTATAGAATATAATCATCCTTAGTAATAAGAATATTAGAGTATTTATATTTTCTTAATAAAGTATCTACTATCAAGTTCTCCTTTTCTATTATATATTAAATTTTATAATCAAATTCTATAAGAAGATCCTGCTAATATCTAAGTTTCTAGCTTATAGGTACTTAAATACAAAAGATAACTAATAGTTTATAATTTATAAGAATAGTAAATTTATAACTTCTAAATTATACTTCAAAAAATTTTAATAAGTCAATAATTACTAATAATTTTTTTTAGAAAATTAAGTAGTTTAATTGAGCTAGATTGAATTTTCTAGAATAAAAGTATAATAGTCTGATATAAGTAAAGAGGCTTTAGCTAATCTAAAATCTTAAACCTATATAACTAGTATTACAAATTAAGTATTTAGGTTTAGTAGGTATATTATTTTAGAGTTTTAAAATATAAAAAGAATTCATAAGTTCTTTTTGTTTTTTAAGTATTATATTATATATATCTATCTATTTTAATTTCTTAGTCTTTCCTTATAATTGCAATAATATACTTGTATAAGATATTAAGTTAGAAATAAAATAACTAAGGTAATTAATAATTCTAAGAAAACTTCTGAGGCCTTTCTTTTTCTTATGAGTAGGAAAAGTTAATATTATCTTTCTTTTTATACAATTAATATAGAATCTATCTAAAATTAAAATATAACTTAAGATTCCTAGTCTATCTATAAAGAATTAATATTTACTTCTTTTTAAAAAAAAACTTTTTATCTTATAAATATTATAATACTATTTTAAGAATAGTAATATATTATTCATAGATCTTAGTAAAGATAATAATATTATTAATATAGACTATTAAATTCTTATAGACTATATCTTTGAATACTTCATATATTACTTAAGCTATAGTAGCTAGTATATTATAGTCTTCTTATTATATAACTCTACTTCTATAATATCTTAAGTATATTAAGAATATAAAGTATTTTTCTAATTCTAGATCAATTCTAATATTATATAAGCTATCTGCTAGGTCTATTTTTAGCTAAATAAGATTTATTACTACTAGTTCAATTAATTCATTAATATTAGATAATAGTATATAATCTAGTTTAACTACAAGATTATAATCTTAACAGTTATTAATAAATCTGGCTTCTTCTAGTTTGTCTTATTTAGGAATAGTAAATACAGTAACTGTATTGGAGTTATTTTCTACTTAGTAGATTTATTCTATCTTTTTATTTCTAATAATTTTATTATAGATTTATTATCTAAATTAATTACCTAATAGTCTTCATTATGATATCCAAGTTATTTCAGGTTTGGATTTGATATAGTGGTTAATTTTTCTGAATAGTAGTAAGTCCTATTAAATTCTTTTTAGAAATAATTTAGGAAAATCTATTATTAAGTTAAATTGCTTCTATATAAATGAAACTATAGTTATAATATCTACTTTTATATTAGTATTTTTCATATCACTAATAATATTTTAGCTATTTGGTTTATTGTAATCTATAACTATCTTATATATTATTTCTAAGAATGTAGTTTTAATTCTACTTTTAGTAGTTCTAAAACCTTTTTATATTTTCAAAGGAAAATAAATAATATTTTTAGACTAGATAGTAATTAGTTTCTAACTTACAAGAATAATAATATGAACTTTAGTAAGTTCAGGTTCTCCGAAAATCATATTTTAGCTATTAAAGTATATTATATAGAAGGTATATTCTTCTATATATCCTATCTAATCTAATTTGATTATATATATTTTATTAATTATTGCTTGTAATACTTTCAAAGTAGTTTCTAAGAATATCTTCTTAATACTTTTAGTAGATATTGGATATATATATACAAAGACTAAATTGATTAGATTTTTTCTCTTCGTTTAAAGATCTATTAGTACTAGAGTAAATCAATCATTTACTTTAAAATAAACTTTATTATAGTCAATTCATTGTATTAATAAGAGTTGTTTCTTGATTTTATCCTCATTGACTTTCGATATAATAGTTATAGTAAGGTTTTATACTATAGTTTACAAAGTTACCTTATCCTATTATTTTCTATAATCTTTATAAAAATATCTAGGATTCTAATACTATAGATATCTTTTATTTTTTATTAATTATATCCTTATCTTATTATCTAATTTTTTATTAATAGTATCCCAATCAGATTCTTTTTATTTATTATAACTGGTTTTGAAGCTAGTTTTATTATTATTACTATAGTTTAGTCTATATTAATTATAGTTTTTTTATTGATTTTAGTTTTGATTAATTAATTTTTTATTTTATTAGTAGAGTCTATTTGGTATATATAGTAGAGCAATTTCTTTCTTTAATACTTCATATAACTCTACTTGATATACATGTTAGTTATATATCTATTTGTTTTTAATTAAAGAAATTAATATTACTAATATATATATAAATAGGTAATTAAAAAACTTTCTTTTTTTACTCTCTTCTAATATTAATTATTTATCTTTAATATTAATTAATTTAATCTATATTTTGGTAAGTTAGTTAGTAAATTATTTGATACTTATATATTATCTATTCTTATAAGATATGGTAGTCTTTTATTACTTTTACAAAATATCTTTATTAATAAATAGTATTAGATAATCTCTAAGTACTATTATAAAGCTAAAAAATTTTGCTTTCTTCTTTTTCTCCCTTAGATATTAATTATAGATTGTAAGTATACTTCTTTAGAGTAAAAATCCTAAAATTTCTAATATCTTAGTCTTTTCTAAATCAATTCCTTTTATCTTTAAATAGTATTAGACTACTATAGCCCAAAAGTTAAAATATTATAAGTCTTTCTATTTTTTGTCAGTACTATTAACTTTCTTTAGTGAATCAATTTTGATTCCTTTGATTTTCCTTGGTAAAATAAAGTTATTTACTAAAATTATTCTAGTAGTAGATTTCTATTATTAGTATTCCAATAATTTCTCTTATTAAGTTCTTTAGAGTTTGGATAAACTAGTTACTAATAAAATATTATTATTTAAATTAAAGTTGTTACTTAGATTATTATTATCTAGTCTATCTTATACTCTAAACTGTTATTACTGTTATTAACTAGTATTTCTATTTCGTCTATTATTGCTATTATTATTTTTATTTTCTTCATTATTGTCTAGTTTCTGTATTTTATTGGGAAGAAGTGGAGGAGAGTTAGAGCTTTCTGCCTTTTATACTAATATAGTATCTTTTTGAGTAGATTTTTAACTTTTACCTTTATTTTTTATTAAAGTTCAAGCAAATATTTTAGATAATTCTAGGATTGGTTTAAACTACTCTTCTACTAAAGTAAGGATTTCTTCCAAGTAAATACTACTTAGTATAAAGACTATCAACTTATTCTAATTTTCTATAAGCCAATACTTCTATTTTAAAAGTCTTACTAATAGTTTTCTTAGTTTTTATATAAAAAAAGCTCTTAGTTCTAAATTTTTTTCTTTAAATAGATATAACATCTGCTATAGATAGTATTTTACTACCACTTCTATTAAAAGTCTAGTGCCTATAGAATAATACTCCTATATTACTTCTAAGATTTATATATATTTTAGAATTTTATATATATATAGTATATTTTTTTTCTAAAATATTTCTAATACTTAGGAAAGAATTATTTTAAATATAACTTTATATTTTAATAGATTTATTAATATATTTATCAAGATTATTTTTTTATTATAGCTTGTATCTACTTCCTTTCCTATAGTAAGATTGATTATTCTAGTTTTTTTAAAGGTTTATTTAACTAATTCTTAAATTTCTTTAGGTAATATAGTCAAATACTTTGATTTCTTAATCTGTCTTCTAACTACAAATACTATTCTATTTAATACTAATTTTTATTTAGATTTATTTTGATATTGATTATTACTCTATAAACTATTGAATTAGATTAATATATTCAATCTTCAAGTTACTTTTCTACTTTAGTATCTTATTATTCTAGTAATATTATTAAAAAAGATTTATTTGATATTTGGTTAATTGAAGATAATATTAGTTCAGTTAATAATAATTAAAGTACAGCAGCTTAACATAGTCCGAATATCTTTTATAGACCTAATTTGTCTACTACTTCTGAATTATTTGGTAAGAGTATTTTATTTTTTGATCATAATATTAAAGTAGATACTAAAGCTATTGAAATTTTTATTAGGATGTTTAGGTCTAGTGTTACCTCAAGTAAAGATAATTCTTTCTTTAAAGTATTATTTAGTATAGAGGAGGTAATTCATAAGCTATGAAATAAAGATTATTTCCTTATTATACTAATTCTTCTTAAGACTTATAATATTGGTTTTTTGATAATATACTATATTTTTCATTTCACATGTTATCTTAAGGATTACTGGAAGTACAAGTAGATTTATTAAGAGTACTAGAAAAAGTATCTAGAATAGAGATAGAATACTTTTATATAGGAAACTACTATCTATTAGAACTCTATTTAGCTTACATCTAAGTCTTATAGTTATACTATAGTTTAAGAGTCTGATATCTTATTAGTTATTATTATAGCTAGCTGAATTTATAATATTATTATTGTATTTGAGATTTATTATACTAAAAAGTATAAAAGAGTATTATTAAAGTTAATTAGACTTTAGATAAAAGATTATAAGTAGTAAAAATTAACTTTAGTTATTAAAAAAAATATAATAAATAATATTAAATAGTAGTTATTTAGTACTATTTATATAATCTATATTCATTGAAATAGATGTTTATGTATAGAAGTTCTATTAAGAAATTACTTTAAAAAAGTAGTTATTATTAAGTAGAAAGTTTTATTAGAAATATTAATTAATAAGTATAATCTTTATTTAGATTATTTACTAACTAATCTATTATAAGTTATTATTTATATTCTAAGTAGTCTGAGAAGGAGATTCCAGAGGGAATTCATACTTCTTTTATACTTGCTTAATAATATATCTGATAAATTAGAATATATAAAGTATAATACTTACTATAGAATAGTATTATATAAGTTATAAGAAATAGTAATATGAGTTATACTATATAAAGCTATACTAAAGCTATGTAATACTTTCAAGAGTATATACAAGATGATAAATTCTATTAAAATAGCTAACTACTAGATTTAACAATTATAAAATAATAATAGATATAAAAAATATAAGATAAATAAAATAATAAAAAATAATATCTCTTATTATATTTATTAAGTATTTAAAATATAATTAGAAATATTATTAAAATTATTATAATAATATTTTGAGATATTCTTATATTTAGTTTATTTTATTAAGTTTCAAAATAAAGATTTACTTTATTACTATATTCTTATTAAAATATAAATTTTAAACTTTTATTTATTAGATATTTTTTAATATAATTTAGATAAATTCTAAACTTCTATTTCTAAAAATTAATAATATTATATATACTAAATTACTAAATTAAGATACTAATCTAGTACTTTATAGAATTATTAAAAAATTTAATATATATCTTTTAAACTATTTAATAACTATTTATAGTTATTATAACTAATATAGAAAATATATATTTGATTTCTTATATATATAATAATAGATTACTATAATTAATAAATATAGTTAAGTATAATATTACAAATAAAGTATATTTAATATTTGGATTATACCTTATATTTCTACCTTATTACAGGCTTTAAACTATTATTTATATATAAATATATATCTTATAATAAATATATTTATGTATTTATATAAATACTTATTTAAAGAGCCTAATTATATAACTTTTAATATATATGATCCTAATATTAATAATATTAACTATAATAAATTTAAAAATTATATTTATAGTTACTATTTATTATCAAACGAAGTTATATAATAGATTTTTAGATATTATATTATCTAATAATTACTAATAATAAAAATTTAGTATATATATATTTTTTTTTAAAAATCTTTTATAAATATTCCAATAAAAAACAATATAATCTAATATATTATAACTATTATATTATTTTTATTATTTTTTAGATTTACAATTTGATTCTATATTATATACAAAATATTTTACAAGTTATATATTTTATTCTTTTTTATATAAAATATAGTATAAAATATTATTATAGTTTAAAAATATAGTAGCTAAAGATATTTAAAAAAAAAATATACTATTTATAAAAATATAAAAATAGTAATTTGATGACTATATATACTACTTATAAATAATTCTTCCTCAACTAGAAGAATTATTTTATTTATAAATTCTTTTGCTTTATAAAAGTACTTAATTATATTATAATTTATATACTATTAATAGTATTTAATATAGAACTCTTTAGGAAGCTATTAAAGTTATAGGCTTATTTAAAAATAATAATAAAGTAATACTTACTTTAAAAGCAAGAATTTTATTATTTTATTATCTAAGTTAATTATATTATTTATTTACTTATTTATTATTTGATATTATATTTTCTATAATTAAATTATAATAATAATTATATAATAATTTATATACTAATTATTATTTAAGTTTATTATAATTTATTAATTTTGATTTTAGTTTCTAATATATTGGATCGATTATAGTATTATAAGAAGTAATATTATAATTATTTAGCTTAGAAATACTATACAATCAACTATTAGTAAAAGTTGACTGATAATTTATAATATTATAAATAGAATGAAATATATTACTTAATAAATTGAAAAATTATCTTCTATAACTAATAATAAAATAATCTAAGATTTTTAATAATATTATTAATAATATTAAATTACTATTATATATTATATACAAAATATATTTTATTTATAGATTAAATAAAGTAAAATAAAATATTTTTACTTAATACTATAGTTATAATATTATATAGTAAAAATATAATTATAATTATTATAGGAAGTACTACTTTAAGTATTATTTATTATAATTATATGTAAACAGCTTATTTATTATTTAAAATTTCTATAACTGAAGTAACTATTAAATTATTTTTTTTAAAAATAAATAACTAATATTATTTATTAAAATAATACTAAATTAGTATTAATAATTACTTTATATTCAAGTCAAGTTATATTATTATAATAAGCAAAACTTATATTATAGAAAGAATTACTAATAGTAAATAAAATAATATTATAATATATCAATTAATTATTATAATATATAATAAGTTATCTTTTACCTTTTAAAAATAAAATATTTATTAAATTAGGAAACTTTTACTAAGTTACTCCGATTATTTATCAAAGGAGACTATCAATAATATTTAGCTATAGTATTAAATTATTATATCTTTAGTAATATTTACATATTTATCTTCTAATATAATTTATCTAAAATATAAATAATCTTACCTATTTATAATAGATTAATTTAATTAGTAAAGGAGATATATTAAATTTAGTATATAAAGTATTAATAAATTATCTTTAATATTTTATAACTTATTAGGAAATAGTAAATTTTTTATTTTCTAAAGATATACTAGTACTTCTTAAAAAGATAATATTATAAAGTTATCTTAGTTCTTTTAAGTATATTATTAATAAATTTAATTAATATATAATAAAAAAATTCAATAAAAAAAATATAAATAAGTCTAAAACTTATAATATTTATATTGTTTAATACTAATATAATTTTATATTAAATATATACTATAGCAGTAATAGTAATATTAAAAATAATAATAGAGATTTTTATAAAGTACTACTAGTAGTAATGATAATAGATTATTTAATATTACTTAGTAATTATACTATACTATTATATATATTATATTTAAAACCTATAATAATTTATTATTTAGTATAAAATCTATTAGTATAATAGGGTCTAGTAAAAAATGCAAAAGTTATTATTATTAATTATAAATAATATTCTATTAAAGTATATTTATTAAATTAATTTATTAGTTTTTAAGGATTTAATTATTTCAAAATTATTCTTTTATTACAAATTGTTTTTAACTTTTAATCTTAGTTTTGCTTATAAAGTATTAGTTATTATCAGTTTTTATTAAGATTAGTATATATAATTATATTTAATAGTTATTAAGGTTTAATAGTTATTAAGGTTTAATATTTAATTATATTATTTTAGATTTTTCTAAACTAGTTTTTACTTATAGATAGTTATATACTAGTATCTTATGAGTTTGTAAATAGTTAAATATTACTGTTTTTTTATATTATAAAGATAGTATTTTATATAAATATTCTAATAATTCTATATATACTTTAATAATATTAAATATTATATATTAGAAATTATTATTGTTTATTATTTTTCTTGATTTATTTATTTAATAATTTTCTCTAATTCTACTTTTATACTAATATTCTCTTTTTGTATTTCTTTGAACTTCTTTCATATTTTGTTTCCTATATTATTATCTTTAAATAGTCCTAACTAGTACTTTTCTTAAATTGTACCTAATTATTTACTGATTCTAATACTAAGATTGATTTACTTAAATTCATATCTTTTTTCTATTAATAAAGTTCTATATACTTATTTCAGTTACTATCTAATTGAAGTATCTACTATTATATATATATAAATACTATAGTTAGTAAAAAAGAAATTATTTCCAAAATTTTTTTTTTTACTATATTTATAATTAATCATCTATAAAAGTATATATTTAGTCCTATTAGACTCATTATAAATATATTAATAGTAATTCTTTACTAATTAATCTAAAGAAGGAGTAAATAGCTATTATTGCAATATATATTTTTACCTATCAATATCAATTATAAATCCTAATATAGTAGTATTATATTATATTTATAATAGATTTTTTAATACTATAAATATTTTGAAATTATTTATAATTTCTATAAAGTACTTTTGTAGAATGAGATTCTAAATAATTGTAAAAACTATAGAAATATTTTATAATAGACTATAACTTTATTATCTTTTAAAACTTTTATTATATTTTTAACTTAGTCAAATTAGAAGTTATTAAGTTAACTTAAACTTTAACCTTATAAACAAATTTTATCTAAATTATTAAGCTAAAATATTAAATAAAATTAGTATAAATTAAATATATTAGTAGTATGGAATACTTACTTGAACAGATTTTATAATTATAGTACTTTAATTTAATATTTTATTTACCTATTTTAGTAAAGTCTTATTATTACTAAAATTTTTAATAATAACTTCTATAAGATTATTATTATCACCATTTCTAAAAATAATACTTTCTGTTACTATAATATCAAGCTTAAGATTCATAATATTAAGATATATAATAGAAAATCTAAAGTTGTTAATAATAATATTATAATTAAAAAAGAAATTTTTTATCTTATATATTACTAATTAGTAAATTTATATATTTTTAAATACTCTTTCTATTCCTTAAAAATTTCTAGACTTTCAGTAACCTAATATCCCATTAGTAAATATATTTTATTTAGTTTCTATAAATAAATAACTTAAATAAGAAATCCTAAACTAGAAAGTCTTATATAATATAAAAGATTTTAATAAAGTAATCTTTATTTCTACTAGAGTTATGAAAGCAATTTAAAAAAAGATTGTTTTAGGAACAAATCCTTCTTAAATAACTATTTCTCTAAAAAATCTATATTTTATAATATTAGCTTTTTAAAATCTCTTAATTATCTTTCTTAGAAATATATTAATATCTTTAAAAGTTGAAAATAGATTTTGTTAAATCTATATCTAATTATATTAACTTTGATTAGGTTTTTCTATAGTTAATATCATAGAAGAAAGTTCAATCTATATTGACTTAGTATTTGATTTCAATTTATAAAAGTAAATAAATAATTACTTTATTTATTTTTTAATATTATATCAAAAATATATAAGAAATATAAAAATTTCAGTAATTAATATTATAGTAATGTAGATAGTACAGTAGATATCTATAATAGTAAAATTTATTTTATAGTAAGATTTGCTTTACTATGAGATTAGTTTTATATATAGTAGGATTTACTTTATATATATATATAGTAAGATTCACTTTATAGTATAGTAAAAGAATCTATAATAAATATAAATATATATTTATTAAACTAATTCAAAAAGATCTAATTCAAAGGTATAGTAAGTAGATACTAGATAGGTAGTAGTACTAATAGTAGAATATAATATAGTATTTTGAAGATTGTATTAAAAGTCATATATAGAGAAGTACATAAAAAAGGCCAACTTAACTATAATATTAAACTAACTATTATACTAAGCTAAGTATAATACTAAACTAACTATAATACTAACTTAACTCTAATATTAAGCTAATTATAGTAATAATATAAGTAAAAGAATTTTAACTATAATAAGCTAACTAGCTGAAAGTTCCTTTTATACTTATTCATATATATAATTATTTATTTTATGAATAAAAATATTATTAATAATTTATATTTATAATATTTTATTTTATTTTATAATAGTAAAATAATAAAATAAAATAATTAAGAATTATAAAATAATATAATATCTATGAAATTGAAAATTATTATTAAAAAAAATAAATTTATTAATTAAAAAAACTAAATATTTAAAATAATAATATTAATATTAAAAAAGTATTAAATTGTTATTATTATTTTTTATATTTTATTATAAAAATTTTAAATATATTAAATAATACTTTTATTTTATTATTAAATAATAATTATTATTTCTTTAAAAAATTATAAAATTATTATTTACATATTAGTTATAATATTAAATAAAAGATAAAAAACATAGTATAAAAAAAACAAGTAAAAAATAATATATAAATAAGAAACTAAAAATATAATTAAAAATATATAGAATTAAATAAAGAAAAATTTAATTAATTTAAATAATATAATTAATTTTATAAATTTAATAGCTTCTAATATAGAAATAATATATATATTTTAATTTATAATAAGATTTTAGATAATATTAGTATAAAATAAATTATTATAAGTTTACTAAACTATTATAAAATAAATATATATATATTTTTTAATAAAAATTAAATAATATTATAATAATATTCTTATATTATATATAATAAATATTTAATTATAATATTAGAATTATTATATACTATATTATTTAATTAAACTAAAAATAATAGAATAATAATATTAAATTTAATTTATTATATTTTTAATATATTCATATTATATTTTTAAATTTATATTAAACTAATATTAACTTTAATATTATATTTTATATATTTACTTATATATATATTACATTTTTTATATTATTCAATATTTAATTATTTACACTTATTTTTTTTATATTATAAAATTATTTATTCTTTAGATTTTATTTTATTAATTAATTAATTATAATATAACTTTAATATTAGAAATACTTTTATTAAATATTTATTATATATAATATTAAAATTATTATTATAATATTATAAAAATTATATTTTATTATAATAATATTAAAAACTTTTAATTAAACTTTTAATTTTATAATAATTTAAGTAGATAATTTTAAAATAGTATATATATTTATTTATTAAATATATATTTTAAATATATATATATTTTAAGTATATATATATTTTAAGTATATTAATATAAGTAAATACTATAAATAATTAAATATTAAATTATAAGATAAATAAAACTTAATTAAAAAAAGTTTAATTTATATATAAATAATTAAACTTTTTTAAATAATTATTTTAATTATTAAATATTATATAATTTTTATTTTAATAAGAAAATTTAATAATTAATAGATTAATTAAATAGATAATTAAATAAATAAAATATATTTTTTATATTTTTTATATTATTTAATTATTTATATTTTATTATATAATTTTTATTTAATTAAATAATTTATTATAAATAAACTATAATATTAAATACACTATTATTTTATAATTATTATAAATAATATTAAAATATTACTATAATATTATAAAATTATTATAGTAATACAAAAGTTACTATAATATTAAAAACTTTTTATTAAAATTTTAATTTTATAATAATTTAAACTATTTTAATATAATCTAAACTAGACTAAAATAGCTTAAATTCTTAAATAATTTAGAATATATATATAGTATTATTTAAAAAGTATTTAAAATATATAAAATAATATATAATTAAGTTTAACTATATACAAATTAATTTAGACTATTTTATATATAAAAAAAATTATTATTATATATTTATATTTATATTAAATTTAACTATTTATATATATAAAAAATTATATAAGTTTATTTCTTCTAATACTAATATTTAGTATACTATTTATTTAATTTAATAATAATTATAATTTAATAAGATATAAATTTATATAAAAATTTAAAAACTAATATAAAAATTTTATTTTAAATATTTTTTTAATAGATTACTAATTTAGATATAATTAATATTAACTATTATTATAATATAGATAAGATTTATATATATTTTTATTTTATTATATCTATTTTATTTAGAATTTATAAAATATTATAATATTTTTAATATAAATAATATTTAAGTTTAACTTATATATTATTTATAAAATTAATATTTAATATATATAAAAGATAATTTATAATATTAAACTTATATTTTTTAAACATTATAAAAATTTACTTATTTATATAATTAAAAAATTATTAAATTAAAATATTAGATTTAAAATTTCTTTTATTTATATTTTTTCTCTATTTTAAAATAAATAATTTACTAAAATTTTCTAATATATAATTGTATTTTTTTATTTTTTTATTATAACTATAAAAATACTTTATTTATAATTTTTAAAATAATTTTATATTATAATAATAATATTATAAAATATTTTAATTTATATATCTTAGTTTTAATTTATTTTAGAAAAAATAATATACTATTTTTTTAATATAATATATTAAAACCTATATTTTTAATTAATAAAATAAAATATTTATATTATATTTATTATTTTATTTTTTTTATACTATATTTATTACTATAAATAATATTTTTAAACTTTTTTTTTATTTAGTGTTTTCTCACTATTATTTATATTAATTATTTTATTATTATATTTAAAATTAAAAATAATTATTTTTTAATTTTTTATTTTTAAATTTTTTTACTTTTAAAAAATATATATAATATTATTATTAATAATTTAATATTTAAAAATACTATAAAAAAAATTTATTATAATAATTAATTAATATTAATAAAAAAGAAAATAAATAGAAAACTTAATTTTTAATAAATTTTAAATATTTTTTTAATAAATTTAGTTATTATATCTTTTTATTTTAAAGATATAAATTTAAAATATCTAAATTTAAATATATTTTTATAAGTTTTTTAAATTTTATTTTTAGTAAAAAAATTTTTATTATTTATTATATTTTATTAATTATTTTTAATATTTTAATAATTATTATTTAATAATTATAATATATAATTTTTTTTTTTTTATAAATCTAATATTTTATAATTTTTTTATTATATATTTAACATAATATTATTTAATATTATATTATAAAGTTATTAGTTTAAATAATAGAATATAGATTTTATAATATATTTATTTTATTTTTATTTATAATATACTCTATTAAATAAAACTTTTATAATATTTTATTTATTAGCTATATTACTTATATATAACTTTTATATAAAAAAAACTATATTAAATTATATTTAAATACTACTTTTTTTATATATTTTAAATACTTTCTAAATAATACTATATATATTATTAAAATTTCTATTTTTAAATAAATATATAAAAAAAAACTTTTATATTATATTTCTATATATAAATCTTCATAATTTTAATTATTTTATAAATTTAATATATAATATAAATTTATTTAAACTAATAATAATATTTTTTATTTAAAATAAAATATTTATAATAAATTATATTTTAATATTTTAATAATAATAAAATAGTATTTATAAATTAAATTTTATAATATATAATATATAATTTAAATATTTATTATTTATAAAAATAAAGTAATTTTAGTATAAATATACTACTATATAAAAACTTTTATTCTAATATAAAGATATAAAATAAAAGTCTTTTTCTTCTTCCTACTTGGAAATTGCATATGCAGGCATACACAAACATTTGCAATATAAATAAATTGATATGCACGCATAAATTTCAGGCCTATGCACGAAATTATTTATTATATTTGAAGTGGAAATCCGCAAGACGGCTGAGGAAGCACGGAAAAATGCATGGTGTGAAGGCGGAAACAAATACTGTGAGGGTCACCCTGTTGTAGAAAGAGATAAAGAGTATTGGATTGCAATCCGCCGTGAGCGGCAGCTCCACATTCAGGAGACTGGAAGGCTCCACATGAATGCATGGTCGCTCTACTGTTGGATTGCCAGAAAACTATGTTGCACATCTGAAGTCTCTTGTTGGCATTCAGGAGGATATGGAGGATCTTAATGCTGGAGAATGGAGGGCCATTCCGGAGACAGACCAAATTGTCAGTGTTGATCCGATGGATATTCTGATCCCAAAGGCCGGAAGGAAGAAAGCCTCTAAAGACGGTGCGCGTAAGGAAACCAGGGCCTCCGACATATAAAGTGCGATTTATGCCACCATT
The DNA here is from genome assembly GCA_015179035.1 of Tirmania nivea. Classification (NCBI taxonomy): domain Eukaryota; kingdom Fungi; phylum Ascomycota; class Pezizomycetes; order Pezizales; family Pezizaceae; genus Tirmania; species Tirmania nivea. Next base: position 119,481 of record WHUY01000059.1, on the reverse strand, counting down.
GACGCCGGGTGAGCTGGGAAGGGCGTGAGCTGGGAAGGGCGTGAGCTGGGAAGGGCGTGAGCTGGGAAGGGCGTGTGAAGTGGGGTTGTTGAGATGAGCTGAATCAGGGCTGTACATATGCCAAGTACATACGGATATTTATGCTAACATATATGTGCATTGCCTGTATATGCACATATATGCATACTTTCCCAAGTGGGAACGAGGAAAAAACTTTTGCTCCTAGTCTGGTTCTCGGTAGGGGGTTGTGACAACCAGACTATTTGTTCCGCACCTTTCGTACTTTAGTAGTTTGGTTGGACAAGCCTCTCGTAGGTACTTTAGATAAATCTCCGTACTCAAATGCAGTCGATTCTTTGGCAGGGTTCTGGGCTACTAGCAGGGAGAGCAACCCTATGCCCGACCTGTTCACTAGTAGCCTCATCACCTTTGTCCCTTTTATCGATCTTGAAGTAAAGATTCACTCTTTGACCGACAGCTCTTTAGAACATAGAAATGGCGGAAATACTTACCCTTAGCTCTACACTGTCGTTGAAGATTGCTACTGATGCTCTGGAAATTACAGGTATGCGCACACGCTAATTGGATCTCCGAGCCATTGGACTTGCACGTGGTAGCTAAAGTTGTGGACTCCCAGATAATCGTCTCAGTAAGAAGAAGAACAGGGCGAGCTGTGCGGCAGGAGTGGTTGGTGAGTCCCTGTTTTTGGGAAGCTAATTGGAATATAATTTACAACGACATCTTAGGTCCGACGAGCTCGGCAACCCGGAAGATTCCCCTGTTCGATGTCCTTTGGGCTGAGCTATCCAGTGAATTCAAGTTGCTCTCGGTTACCTTCGCTGAGCATACCTCGAAGATAGCAGTTAGGCCGGAGAAATTGGACTATCCACTTGACTTGGCTGATGTAGAAGTTACAGCGCAGTGGGTAGAACAACTGCTCCAGAAAGCGTATGGGGGTTCGTCCGTGTCCAAGTCTGGTGGCCCGAAGCTTGTCTCTGACAAAAAATAGGAGCACAACGAGAAAGACGGATCAGGGTCCTGATAAACCCGCAAGGTGGCCGGGGCAATGCCCAAGAACTATGGGCAAATGAATGCGAGCCCATTTTCCGTGCTGCTCGCTCAAAATTTGATATCGAGCTTACCACCCATCATGAGCATGCCTTGAAAATAGCAGAAGAGCTGGACATCAATTCCTACGATGCCGTGGCATGTGTATCCGGAGATGGGGTACCCCATGAAGTTTTCAATGGATTCGGAAGACGGAAAGATGCTCGAAGAGCACTACATAAAATCGCTGTGTGCCCCCTCCCGGCAGGATCAGGGAATGGCATGTGCTGGACTGTAACTGGTGTAGGAACTGGGAGTATGGCGTCATTGATTTATATCAAGGGAGTTTTGACACCGATAGACCTTGTTTCTGTAACTCAAGGTGATAAACGGATATTATCTTTACTTTCACAGTCGTTCGGTATAGTTGCTGAGTCAGATTTGGGGACTGATCATCTCAGATGGATGGGTGGAGCACGGTTTACATGGGGGCTCTTGACGAGAATTTGGGGAAAAGATGTGTATCCTTGTGACGTGGCGTATAAGGTTGTGATGGACGATAAGAATGCCATAAGGGAATACTACCGGCGGGGTGGACACCCTCCCCAGGAGGAGGATTATTCAGAAGAGGGATTGCCACCATTGAAATTTGGGACTATCAATGATCCGCTACCGGAGGGCTGGGTATTTAAACCTCAACCCACAATGGGCAATTTCTTTGCGGGGAATGTAAGTAACTCCCTAAAATACACTCTTTCTACATCAACTGCTGATTCAATATCCAGATGTCTCGGGTTTCTGCCGAGGCAGCTTTCTTTCCCGCAGCATTGCCATCTGAGGGTATGATTGATGTGATCAGTATAGATGCCAAAATTGGCCGAGTCATTTCTTTAAAGATGATGACCGCTGCACAGAATGGGTCGCACTATGACATGGATTGCGTGAAATACCGAAAGGTTCTGGGATACAGACTGGTACCCCATGGAAAGACAGGATATATCAGTATCGACGGGGAATCAATCAATTATGAACCCTTCCAAGCAGAGTCACATCGGGGCCTAGGAAGGACCTTCACCCGGAACGGGAAGTATACTGGGGGAGAATATATGAAGCCAAATGCAAAGAAATAATGCAGTTCATTTTGGTCTAAGTCCTAGTTTGTAGCATATGTATGCGGATTATATTTGGATACCTGGGATATTCATGTCTGGCAATTTTGTTGTCTAATAATACATGGGGGCGTAATATGTTTTTGGCATAATGCTGAGCTAACAAAGCAATTATTCTTCCACAACTTTAATCGAATCCCGCCCATCCTTCCTCATCGTCTTCACTTTTTTTGGCTTTCGTGTAACCCCACTTCTCAAGCCTCTCATCCCGTAGCATGTCCCGTGATCTTGTTCGTACGGCCTTTGTGGGACTTTCCTCAACCAGCTGTTCATATGGCTGAATAAGTAAACCAATCGGTATACCGGCACTTTCTGAATTAACAGGTTCAAGCTTCTCAAATTCATCCAGGTAGATATCTATTAAATGATACCTTAGGCCATTGGGGACTTTGATGTTCCTTGGACTGAGTGGCCTCGTTTAGCATTACCATAACTCTAATGATACGTAACCATAGCTGAAACTCACTGTAAAGGCCCCCCCTTCAGGACATCCATATACCTTCCCACCTTCCCATCCTCCCACTCCCTCGCTTTCAAATATCTAAATGAACTTGCCAAGTACTGGCGGACCAGCATCAAGAACTTATCCATTCTTAGTACATCAATCCCATCCCATTCCCTACCCATGGTCTCCCAGAAACATTCGAGGAATAAAAATGCGGTTTCTTCTTGCATGGTGTCGACTAGGTGGGCGAGATCGACGGCGAGGCGTTGTTGTGTTCGGGGGCGGTCGGACATCCACATACCTGCGCGAACGGTATTAGTATCTATCTGAAGGCTCGATTTTGTGTGCAGAGAAAATGTCTTGGATTGCGTCTGTGACTGAGGGATGGGAGACAAACAGTAGAATAGACCCTTCCAGAGCTTGAGAAGGTCGAGCTTGGTGAAGGTGCGTTTGCCACTGAGGTATGTTCGGAGAGAGTCAACTGCTTTGTCACGGGTTTGTCGGTCTGCAAGAGAGAGTACATGCTCATGTTAGCTGATATGCGATACGATTGGCAATATGCGACAGGATTGTGTGGTGCAAACCATTTGCAGCAAGCTGTTTTATGAAGGGTGTCCGTCCTGGGTTCAATGTATCAGCCGACATTGTAGAGTCATCAAAGATTCTGAATTCAATATCGAGTATCGTATCGTTCTGTATCAGTCTGTGATACCTCTTCTGATGGTTATGTGGAAGGCCGACCGGATCCTATAGTTCGAAGGTGAGGAGGAAGGGTCTAAAGTTTTGAAATGTGGAGCTAGGAACCGTCTGATGTAGAAACCAAGCTTTTTGGGCCAGGCAGCAGCTAATCGAGTAACGTTTCTAACATGAGAAGTGAACTGCAGCTGAACTGTCTAAGTATAGAAAAATCTTATTAAATACAATAGATACTAAAAGTTCTTCCATGCGTGTCTTGGCACCAAGCCCAACATTTCAAAATAGAAAGAAGAAAAAGACTCTTTATATATACTTTAATATATAATATTAATTTAAAATATTATTTAAATCTTAAACATACTATAAATTAGTATATTAAAGCAAAAACTAAAGAAAAATAAATAAACTTTTAAAATATATATATATAATAAATATTATATTTAATTTATTTAATTTTTTAAATAAAAATACTTTATTATAAATTAAAATTATAAATAATAAATAAAGTTTTTATAATATCTTAAATATAATATATAAAAATAAAATAGAATTATATTTAAATCTTAGTAAGCAATCTAGTATATAACTAAACTACTATTACTAGCCCCTTTTTTAGCTAATTTTTATATAACTATTGAATTATTATTTTCTCTTCTTTTATGCTATTAGTATTTTAACTTCATATACAATTTCTATTTTTTTACTAGTTTGAGTAGCTTTTTGTCTTTATATTATAATTGTAAGTTATTTTCTATACTTGAATCTAATAATTCCGACTGTAGTGCTTATGTTATTATAACAAACTACTTTTACTTTATAATATATCAACTTCAATTATCACTAGATTTTCTTTCAACAGTCTTGGACCTTAGGTCTGAAATTGCTAACTATAGAGATTGTAGTACGCACACTCAGCGGTCGAAGTCAGAACGTTCGGAAGCTACCACGTCAGCTTGAAAATGGAGAGTGAAACAATAGAGGATAATCTGTATGAAGTGAGTCATAATACAACTATTTAGACAGGCTACTCCCATCAACTTATAAATCTAGGTCGAAGCTATTATTGCAGAAAAGGTGTTCTACTATCCTAAAAAACCTGCTGGTGTAGGTTTTCTCTAGGTTGAGGTTTTTTTTTTTTATCTTTAGACTTTAATAGACTGATATCTTTTCCTTTTCCAGGCTGGGTTAAGTACATTCAAAGTCAGATGGAAGGGCTATAGCAAGGAACATGATACCTGGGAGCCAGAAGGCCATTTAATGGGCTGTAAGCACTTGCTGAAAGAATGGAGGGCTGCTAATCCACTGTTTGTCACCTTCTGTTTGTACAATATTCCAATTCTAACTAATCTTTATTCCAGCCGAGACATAACACAACAAAGAAATGGAAAACGCAAGACGGATGCTATGGATATCGACAGTGGATCTCCAGGAAGCTCAAGTTCCGAAAAGCCATCGAAGGTGTCCCCAGTAGGTCATATGAGTCCCTTCCTACTTGAACTGAGTTAACACAGTATCCCAAGACGCGTACCAAGCTTGTGCCGGGGACTGCGGCGTATGCCAGATGGCGGAAAAATCACCCCCTCAAAGATGATCCGGAAACGATGCATCCAGATCGCAAACTGTTCAGACAAAAACTTCAAGACCTTCCAGGACCGCCTGTTGCCCTGTACAATGATGTAGACGACGATCCAAGCCCCCCCGTTAGCTTCGAGTTCATTCCGCGTTACAAAATTGTTACTTCAGGCATCTTGGACTACGCGAAAGTTAATGATGACTTCTGGGCTGGTTGCTCGTGCAAGGGCGGGGTTTGCAACAAGGGCTGTTCGTGCATGGAAGAGAATGGGGTGTCCTATGATAAAAACGGGCGATTGATATGGGTGAACAATGACCCTGCTATAAATGAGTGTAACGATCGTTGCAGCTGTAACATTAATTGCCCTAACCGTGTCGTTCAGCGGGGCCGAAAGATTCCCCTCGAGATATTCAAGACGAAGATGAAAGGATGGGGTAAGGGCTCATGCCACCTCAAGCGTGGATATGTGCTAACGTGATATAGGCCTACGCTGTCCTCAGGAGATCCCAAAGGGGACGCTCATTGATACATACCCGGGAGAGCTAATTACATTGGCAGAAGCCAATGAACGAGCTGAAAAATATGCCGAGAGGGACGGAGGATCTTCCTACCTCTTTGACCTTGACAAATTCTCAAAGGTCCGCCGGGGCGAAGATGATGAAGAGTTCATGGGAAGCCAGGGTGGACCTATGGTTGAGACACTTGATGCAGACGATATTTTCGTTATTGACGGCAAGAATCACGGAGGTGTCACCAGGTTTGTCTTGGGGTTACCCTCACATGCTGTAGTGACTAATTGATAAATAGGTTCATAAATCATTCCTGTGACCCAAACCTCCTGATATATGCTGTTACTAGGGAGCGAGCTGATTATCGGCAGTACGACTTGGCGATGTTTGCCTGTGTGGATATCCCAGCATATGAAGAACTTACGTTTTCATATGTAGGAGGTGATCAAGGTGAGCCAGATACAGATGTCCAAAGGTATGACTGTTTTTGTGGTAGTTCCTATTGTAAGGGTTATCTTTGGTAAGTGTTTGGCTTGTATTTAGTAGAAACCAAGTCCTTTTTTTGTATTTCTATTATATTAAAATGCTTAAAAAAATTATTTTATTTTTTTATCTAAAAAATAATAAAATAAAATAACAATTTATTTTAAAAGTAATAGATCTATTTTTAGTTAACTAGTTTTAAAAAAAGATATCTTAATTTTAAACTAATTTATATTCCTTAAATTTTCTATTTTGAAATTTTTTTTGAAATTAAATACTACAAGCAATTTGAATATAAATTTAATATATTTCATATATCTTTAGCTTATAAGTTAGACTTGTAGGTGCTTCCCTAAATAAACACAAATACACCCACACGCCAAGATTCACAACCCCACCATGCGGCGGTGCAACCAGAATACATGCGACGTATCTAAGTAGAGTAAAGGGAGTCTTTAGCTTTTAGGTGTGGCTTGGCACCAAGACGCAGTTGGTGTGCACTTAGGTATCTCCTTTATTACGTCAGGCAGAAGCTTCAATAGCTCAGGTCGCCCCTACACGAAACTAAAGTCTCGCCAGATACGATTTTCGTGTCTATTTCACACAGAAGATCGATCGAGTACATCTAAATTACTGCGCTTCTCTGCGCCTGTGCTCTTCCCCCTTCCCTTCATAGTTTTCTCCGTTTCTTCCGGATGAACGTCTATAGGCTGGCTGGCCTTTGAACCTTGACACGTCAATTTTGGTGGAGAGCGACTGATTGTTGCAAGGCCATGGTTCTAAAACTCCTCATTGCTGCGATATCAATCAGTGCCTTCTTCTCGCTTCACATTGTCGTAAGATGGCTTCCTCTACTCCGGTATTTTGTATACACCTTCTACGCCGGTATCTTGATAACGGTGTTGGGCTACATTGCTCTGCTTATCCTGACTGTGCGAAGGATCCCAAGAGAGGAAGAGCTCAGCGCCTTGCAAAATATCAAGCCGTTGCCGTTTACACACCCGAGAGGTTGGGAGAAAGAGATCAAAGCACTTGAGAAGCTCGATGCCATAGTTACTTGTCCACTTTACCCTCAATCATTCATCATCTCAGACAGCTTCGGCTCACTGGTAGATTTAATCACCGACAACTTTGTGGCTAGTTGGTATCAAAGCATCAGTGTGGACCCTGCGTTCATCAATCATGTCAACAAAACCATACGCTGTGTTCTAGAGAATCTCAGGGACAGAGTACTGAATGTGGACACTGTGGAGCTTGTGGTTGCAAAGATTGTGCCACTCTTTACGAACCATTTATCTGATTTCTCGGCTGCAGAAAGGACTGTTCGTGGAAAGCATCTCAACAAAAGCCTCACGGAGTCGGAGGAATTGGATCTTGCAATTGCCGGGAAATACAGGGACGGAAAGCTACACCCAGCTGCTAGCCTAACATTTTCAGATCCGAAGCTTGCGCAGCAAGACCACCTCAGAGCTTTGGTGAAGAAGATCCTTCCTCTGGTGATGCCAGAGAATGAGCTTAAGAGCAGTGCTGTTGGCATTCTGGTCGGAGAAATAGTCACTTGTGCTGTCCTCTTCCCGATACTGGTCATGGTAACGGACCCTGACACTTGGAATCAGTTGATTGAAGCAGTGGGGAAATCTACATTGCAGGATCGAAAGAATGTCAAGAAACTCAGGGCCGCTCTGGATCAGCATGCTACACCACATTCAAGACGTAGTGGAGTCAATTTGGATACAGACAGCAATGGTAGAGCAGCACCGTTCATAAGGTTGTCACCAACAGATGATGAAAGGACATTTGAAAAGTTCATTCGATCAATTCGGAACTGCAATAATCTTTCTGATGCAAGACGGATGAGGAATGAGATCTCTAGTCAACTGAAGAAGGATGCCAGAAGCAAAGGCCAGGATAGCGTATATATTAAACGACTGGAAACTGGGAAGCGACTTCTCGATCAGAGAGTTGCATATCTCTCTGCTGGCGGGATATCGTCACGACAGGTTAGTATCGAGCCTCGCCGGTCTGAATGGGCTTTGTAATAACTTTTGAACAGCCTGAACTTTTACAATCACAACCCCGTCGATTGTCAACCCATATCGAAACTGCAAAGCTTGCAGATATCCTACGAGACCCTTCGGGGCTGTCATGTTTCATGGTACTATTTCACCCTACAGTCAATAAATCCAAGCGCTAATGCTTGGCCTCTAGGAGCACATGGATCGACTGAACCGCCTATCACTTGTTCAATTTTGGCTTGTTGTCGATGGATTGCGCAATCCATTAGAAGACGATATCGACGAGGATGATGATCAATCCACCTCTCTGGCGAAATGGACAGACTCAGATAGAAACGACATAGCTCAAGTCTACGAAGCATATTTCTCAAAGCCAGAATTGAATATACCAGAAAAGACTAAAAATGAAGTTCGTGTATTCCTGAAGGCTGGCTCGAAAGCCACGCCCAAGCAGTACCACAGAGCACGAACAGCTATTCTTAGAACTCAAACAGCAGTGCTAGAGGAGATGCAGAATAAAGATATGGTCTCATTTCGGAACTCCGACATCTACTACAAATACCTGGCATCTGATGATTTGGCAGCTTCGATGACTCCAGCGATTAATCACTCACCGGGCCCGGCAGGTCCGGAATTAACTCGTAATGCCTCCTGGATTGAAAGCCCGATACTACGCAGTGAGTCTATGGATGCTATGATGTCCTCTAGGCACTCGTTTGATGGGAAAGGGCAGAAAGAATCGTTTGACGGATGGGACGACGGCCCAATGTCTTCATCAATACAAAACCTGGACGAAGCCTACCCGCGGTTTTCTGGGTCACTTGGCCGCAATAGCACACCAGACAGGGGCATTGTTGAAGCAATGGAAGCAGTCCTCAATGATATTATTGACGGAAAGCCTGGTGATGATAAAAGCGTCCTCCAAACATCATCGCCAGGATTTCTATCCCCTGACAGCCCCAGAAGCTCCTTTGATGGATCTGCGCCAATATTCCACAATGGGTCTATTGCTTCAGTGAAGGCCCAAGCGAGAAGCGCAAGCTTATCAAAAGATGCACTATTTGGTTTTAGTACAGGGAAGAAAGGGAAGGAAACTCCCCCAAGTATTGCATCCTTGGGTTTAGTGAACCCTTATGCCCGCGGGGAAGTCTTTTCAGATGATGAGCTCTTCCCTGATGAGAATCCCATTTCAGAGTCGGAGACTGAACATGATGATGCTCTAAACAATGGCAGCAAGGATGATCACGAGGATGAAATTCACGAAGCTGCTCCTGGTGATCTTGGTTTAGCAGAGGCAATTGCCACATTGACTTATCACATCAAAAAATTACTGGCGCAGGAAGTCGTCGTGGACTCCTTAACTAGGAAAGCGGAATTGACCAATAATACTAGCGAACTGAGAATCTTGAGGAAGTCGAAAGCAAGTTTGCAGAGAGAGATTCGCCGCAAGGAGCTGCAGAGGCAGCAATATATTGTGCAGGAAAGTGATAATAGTTTATTCGGACGGTCCAGTATTCGGATAAAGAACTCAATCGTCGGGAAAGAGAACGGGAAGGAGTACGCTCTTTGTAAGTTTACATTTTACATCAAGTGTGTTGATTAAGGACGAAGAGATTCAAAGAATTTTTTTTTGTTTTATCTGACAATGTTTTATCTGACAAGAACGGCTGACTTTGGGCACAGACCTTATTGAAATTCATCGAGAAGGTGGAGAGCATATGCCTGCTGCCCAATGGATCGTTGCCCGCCGATACAGTGAATTCTTCAATCTCCACCAGCAACTCCGGGCCAACTTTCCCCCAGTTCGGGATCTTGATTTTCCTAGACGGCGAGTAGTGATGCACCTTCAACGAGACTTTTTGGAAAAACGCAGGATAGCATTGGAGAAATACCTCAAATCCCTTATTCTCATCCCAGATGTTTGCCGGTCACGGGACTTTCGTGCATTCTTGTCTGTGCGAAGTATTGCCCCTGCACTGGACCCAGCGAACGCAGGTGAGAAGGGACAGGATTTCATTACGAGACTGTACAATTCCATTTCGGATGGAATGGAGGATGTACTTGGAAAGTTACCTTTGCCGATGCCAATGCTAGATCAATTGTCAACAGCGAGCACGAGTTTGATCACGACAGCCCTACAGCAGCATCAAGCCGCCAATGGGGGAGCACTTGTCACAAGTGGCCCACTTACTGACGTAGCTGAAGCGGAGGCGGAGCTGGCGGCGTTTGATAATGCTAAAGGTGGGGGTGAGCAAATGCCATTTGTGAAACCAATTTGTGACTTGTTCCTGGAGACATTTGAGTTGAATCGGGGTAGTAGTTGGTTAAGAGGGAGAGCAGTGGTGGTGGTGCTTCATCAGCTCTTGGGAGGGACTATTGAGAAGAAAGTTCGAGAGCAGGTGAAGGCATTGTGTCAGGAGGATTCGGTGTTGAAGTATGTAGGGCTTGTGAAGGGCGCTCTGGAGCAGTCAGGTGGGCCTCCGAAGGTTCCGAGGACGGCGAAGGAGAAAATGAAGAGTAAGAATGAAGCAGGGGAGGTATTGGCGACATTGGTGCCAGATATGGCGGCGAGTGTGGTGGGGAGAGCCAATGCTGTTGCGGCGGGAAGGCGGTTGTTTGCAGTATTTAATAATCAGAGGTTGAAGTGAGTACCCTCGCTAATACTTACCCTAGGGATGTACTGACTGGTAACGAATAGTACTTCCATTATGTTCACAATCCTAGACGAAATAATGAATGCTCTGTTTGAGGAGTTGAAGGAAGGAAAGTGAAAGAGGAGGGTTGGATATCGTAATTTTTGTTGGTTATTCTTTTGCATATGGAGTTGTTTGGTGGCACTCAAAATCTTTTTGCTTTCTTATGGAGTCTTTGTTTACCACGTTCTGCTTTTCCTTTTGTTCTTGAGATGCTGTAGAGTATATAATAATTTTCACAAGTCAGCGATTAATATAAATGGGGTGGTCTATCAACGGTGTCTCATGATGTCCATTGCATATTTTTTCCTTTGATTACAAGGGATACCCGCGCATTCTTTCTATACTCACACAAAAGAGGAAATCATTAGGAAATCATTCGTGAGAAATGGAGTTGAAAGGGTAATTAAAAACTGCATGGCTACAGTACAGTAAACGATTCTTTTGGTTTACTTTAGGACGATAGTACCATGTTAGTAAAAACGCAAAACAGCTAAATAAGGCAGGCTGCTGCTACATTCAGGAAAATGCATGAGACAATATGCTAAGTTAATTCCACCATTACAAACAACCAAGCTATCGTCTATTCGTCCTGTTCATGGACCTCCTCCTCGTCGTATCCACCCTCATCATCCTATTAAGTAAAGTTAGTATTTATCACGACACCAACTTTCCAAACGTGTAAACTTACATCAACGGAAGCGTCCTGGTACTGTTGGTATTCGGAAACCAAATCGTTCATGTTGGACTCAGCCTCAGTGAACTCCATCTCGTCCATACCCTCACCAGTATACCAATGCAAGAAAGCCTTCCTCCTGAACATAGCAGTGAATTGATCACCAACACGCTTGAAGAGCTCCTGGATGGAGGTAGAGTTTCCGATAAAGGTAGCAGACATCTTGAGACCCCTTGGCGGAATGGAGCAAAGGGCGGTCTGAACGTTATTTGGAATCCACTCAACGAAGTAAGAGGAGTTCTTGTTCTGGACGTTACGCATCTGGTCCTCGACCTCCTTCATGGAGACCTTACCACGGCTATTCAAAAGTAAGATTGCAACTCGTGCGGAAAGGGCTTCAGAGAAGGGACTACGTACAAGAAAGCAGCACAGGTGAGGTATCGCCCATTCCTGAAATCGCTTGCAGCCATCATGTTCTTAGGGTCGTACATCTGTTGAGTCAACTCTGGGACGGTGACCGCGCGGAAGGAGTGAGCCCCACGAGACGTGAGAGGAGCGAATCCGACCATGAAGAAGTGAAGGCGTGGGAAAGGAACCATGTTCACGGCCAACTTCCTTAAGTCAGAGTTCAATTGACCAGGGAAACGGAGGCAGGTGGTGACACCAGACATGACAGCGGAGACAAGGTGGTTCAAGTCACCGTAGGATGGGGAGGAGAGCTTGAGAGTCCTCATGCAAATGTCGTACAGGGCCTCGTTATCGATACAGAAGGTCTCGTCAGAGTTCTCAACTGTAGAATGGTTAGTATACAGCAAAAAATTTGAGACTGTCAGAGCTACGTACCAAGCTGGTGGACGGACAAGGTGGCGTTATATGGCTCAACAACGGTGTCGGAGACCTTAGGGGAAGGAACAACGGAGAAGGTGGCCATCATCCTGTCGGGAAACTCCTCACGGATCTTGGAAATCAACAAGGTACCCATACCGGCACCAGTACCACCGCCGAGGGAGTGAGTGATCTGGAAACCCTGGAGGCAGTCACATCCTTCAGCCTCACGACGGACAACATCGAGGACCTGGTCGACGAGCTCAGCGCCCTCAGTGTAATGTCCCTTAGCCCAGTTATTACCAGCACCGGATTGACCGAAAACGAAGTTGTCCGGGCGGAAGAGCTGGCCGAATGGACCGGCGCGGACGGCGTCCATAGTACCGGGTTCAAGATCGACAAGGACGGCACGAGGAACATATTTATTTCCGGAGGCCTGTTGAATGTCAGCTATAGATTCAACTAGCTAAGGCAGTGTGCGCTACCTCGTTGAAGTAGACATTCATCCTCTCCAATTGGAGATCAGAAGTCCCATTATAGCTAAATCCCAATTTGTCAACCCCATAAGCTTCTCCACATTGTTATTTTAATGAAGACAGGAGTTGATGGAACGAAACTTACACCCCTGATCCATCAAGACCGTGTTCGCCAGAGATGGTTTGCCTAAAAAATACTGATTGTCAGTTTTGGATCCTCTAACTATCCCGTGTTTATAAGATTGTAAACTTACCAGAAAGCAGCACCAATTTGGTTCCCACATTGACCGGTCCTAAAAAGAATGAGTATCCTTTCTGCTCAAATATAGGAGACGTGGAGGAGCATACTGGAGGTGAACCTATATAACGGGTTTATTAGCATCACGATGCGGGGCAGAGAGCTATTAGAAGGTAATGCACTCACGATTTCTCTCATTTTGAATTAGTATAGGCGAATAGTATTAAAGGTACGTAGCAAGAAAATGTACTTTCGGAAGAGAGAAAGTGTAGCTTTTGCTGGTGATATAGAGATATTGTGGAGAGGATGCAGAAGAAAAGGAGAACGAGATAGGGAGTGAAATTTGGCAGGGCTTAAGGGGCGCTAGGGCCACCAGGTGTAGTGCCAAGCCAAGCCAAGTGAAGGAACAGGTTGGGCAATTGGCAGCGACATATCCTGGGTGGTTGGGGCGTCCCGTGCTCCAGGATATGGCGTGGGAGCACCATTTCCCAGTTCCCAACCAACGTTTTACCACAATCAAAGTCTGCCCAACTCAAACGCTGGCTATCGTATTGCATATGCTATCCAATCCAGTACATAGTTATTAGTTGCCACAGTCGTGGGGTGGAGGTTTCAATGTTGTCAGCTATCGTGAACCCTCTCTATGAGAGCAAACCCTAGGTAAGTTTGGCAGCTTGGTTTAGTCTGGCTTAGCTCTTGTTCACTCCATTACTGGTGGGTACAGTCCATGGACATAAGTCCTGGTAAAACATAAGATTGGTTGCAACGTAAAGACTCACATACGATCCCTTCCTACCCGACAACCAACCGACAGAACTACATGAAAATTAAGAGGAAACTACAGGTCGAAGGATTTGAAGAGTAAATACAGGATGGTGGAGCAATGGTAGTTAGTAGCGAGTGTATCAGCCTTTAGTATGAATTACAAATAGCAACTCGGTCAAGCATACTTTGCTAGAGGGATTCAAAGACTTCAGGACTAAGGGAGTTCCAAACAACTGGTATGCCCTCTGCCATACGTACCTGGACAGCTTCTGGTTGAGGCAAGATACAGGATAGAGTTTGCAAGTCGCTTTTTGAGAACTATTCAAACATATTTAATAGAGTTAAGGTCTAGTAAATAAAGAGTGCTTTATAAATTGAATTTTATACTACTTGAAAAAAGCTATAAAAATATAAGCTTTATAGATTAGAGTATTATTTTATTAATAGTAGTATTTTATTTTAAAAATATTTCTTATATATATAAAAACTAAAAAAATAAAAAACTTATAAAAATATTAATATATAAAAGAATTTAGTATTAAAAATATAATTATTTTTTTTTTAAATTATAATATAGTTTTTATCTTATTTTTTTTAAATAATAATTCTTATACTAATATTTTTTTATTTATTTTAAATATTTTTATACTCTTTTAATAGTTAATTTAAATTTTTTTTTTTATTAACTTCTTTTTTATATTAAAAAAATATAATAAAATAGTTTTAAAACTAATATAAAAAGTATAATACTAATTATTTATTTATAAACTTTCTTTTTAAAGTTTATATAATAAAATTTTTAACTATTATATATAATTTACTAATAATAAAAAATATTATAATAAAAATATATATGTTAGGGGCGAGCTAGTGATAACGGTGATATCTGTCGGATATCGGTATATGGGGCCTACGAGGGCACAATCACTAGGCTCGGGCCTAACTGGGCTAAAAGGTGTGAAGAATATAGACTCATTCATTCGATAAAGTAAAGTAACCCAGCGATACAAGACTTCGCTCGAGTCTTAGAGAACAACTAGATACAGGATGTGCGTGTATATATAGGAAAAGCGGGGCTGACTTCAGGCCACCCACCATCGGGTGCCGCCGGCCCGGTCTGCATAATCTCAGCCATAACATTACTCCCCCTCTACTAGAGGGCGTCCCGACCGACCAACTTTACCAACCCTGATGATAATCCACTCTCAATGCTCACATATGTTGGCCTGCTGCCTATTCCGACACGGACATAGACGCCTCAATGGTATTGCCTGTTTGATGCTCACATGTATTGGCTTACTGCCTACTCCGACCCGGAAATAGACGCCTCAATGGTGTTGCCTGTGTGGTGCTCACATAACTGGGCATACTGCCTACTCCGACCCGGAGATAGACGCCACAACGGTTATTGCATATCTTATAGGGTGGTTCAAAGGGACGGGGTATTCTCTCAAACATAGTGGCATCATGCCAGTGCTTAAACATTAGACCAAGTGGCTTCACAACTTGCCATCAATCCACTTTCCGTAATATGGGTCAACCGACCCGGGGTATCTCAAACATGAGGTGTATCATATATATGGATCATAGATCCGTGGTATCTTGATAGGGGGGGGGTATTTCACATGCCATTGCCATTAAAAACCTCTGTGCGGTCAAAACCCTGTAGAAAAAATGCCGCGACAGTAGGAAAAGGTTCAATGCATGCCTTTCCAGCTGTCCAACCCGACCTGCCAGTGCAAGGGGGGGGGTCTTGTTCATTTGTATGCTCGTGGTACTCGTTGAGCTCGCTATGCTCAGTGCGCTCGTTGCGCTGTTCGTGGTTGAGCTATTCGAGCTCTTGTGTGCGGGTTGCACTCGTCGTGCGGGTTGCACTCGTCGTGCGGGTTGCACTCGTCGTGCGGGTTGCACTCATCGTGCGGGTTGCACTCGTCGTGCGGGTTGCACTCGTTGTGCGGTTCGTGGGCTCGTTTAGGGTATAGAGCTCATATAGTGGGGAGGGAGCTCGTTTAGCTCATATAGCGAGGGATGAGCTCGTTTAGCTCATATAGCGGGGGATGAGCTCGTTTAGCTCATAGCGGGGGATGAACTCGCTCACGGGGTATTGAGCTTGCTGGGGGCTTATAAGCTCGCTCAGCTCTTTGCGCTCGTTGCGCTGTTCAGGCTCGTCGCGCTGTTCGGGCTTGTAGCGCTATTTGGACTCGTAGCGCTGCTCATAGGTGAGCTGGTAAAGCTCATGCTTGTTGTGCTGCTTGCGCTCGTTGCTCTTGTCGGAGATTGTGTTCACGACATGCAAATGGTTAGCAATATGCTCCAAATCAGTCAAAATAGCAAATGGAGGGGTTAAATAATTATTCCCGACGTCGCTCATATAGCCAAATAATCCAGCGACATCTCTTTAGCCATATTCCGGCTGTCCGACGTTGACAGCGAGGGAGGGGTGATTAGCTAGGATTACCGGTCCCTTTGA
This sequence comes from Tirmania nivea, assembly GCA_015179035.1. Taxonomy (NCBI): domain Eukaryota; kingdom Fungi; phylum Ascomycota; class Pezizomycetes; order Pezizales; family Pezizaceae; genus Tirmania; species Tirmania nivea. Next base: position 103,401 of record WHUY01000059.1, on the reverse strand, counting down.
TCGAAGCGAAGTAATGTTAGGGGCGAGCTAGTGATAACGGTGATATCTGTCGGAATATCGGTATATGGGGCCTACGAGGGCACAATCACTAGGCTCGGGCCTAACTGGGCTAAAAGGTGCGAAGAATATAGACTTATTCATTCGATAAAGTAAAGTAACCCAGCGATACAAGACTTCGCTCGAGTCTTAGAGAACAACTAGATACAGGATGTGCATGTATATATAGGAAAAGCGGGGCTGACTTCAGGCCATCCACCATCGGGTGCCGCCGGCCCGGTCTGCATAATCTCAGCTGTAACAATATAATAAATAATAAAAAACTATTATAGTACTTTTTTATATATTAATTAAATACTTTAAAAAATATTATTATTATTTTATAATATTAGTTTTATTAAATTATAATTTTATTATTTTTTTTATTTAATTATATATTTTATTTTAATATAATTTATATTTATTATATATTTATATTATATTAAAATTTAATTTAATTATACTATTTTTTAACTTTTTTAATAATTTAATTAAAAATATTAAATTAAATATTATTTTAATTTTTTTTTAATTTTTATAATAAAATAATATTAAAAAAAAAGTTTATAATATTTTATAAATAAACTTTAAAAAAAAAATTAGCTATTTCTTTATATATTAAGTATTATTAAATAATAATATATAAAAATATTTAAAAATATTATTTATTATATTAATATATTTAATATAAAAATACTTTTACTAATAAAATTAATAAAAATATAATTAATATAAAAATACTTTAAGTTAATAGTTAAATAAATAACTAAATATCTTATTTAAATTAAAAATATTTAATATTAAATAGTTAAAAACTTTAAAAAAGTTATATAAAATAATAAATATAATATAAAAAATTCTATTATAAAAGTTTAAATATAAGTATAGAAATTATTTTAAAAAAAGTAAAATAAAAACTATATTATATCTTTTTAAAAAAAATAAAAAATTATTAATAGTATAGAAATATTTTTAAAAGAATAAGTATAGTACTTTTATATACTTTAGTAGTTTATTTAGTAGATGTTTATCTCTACTAGTAGCTATATAAGTTTTTAGTTCTTTTAGTTCTTGAATATATAGGAAAGGTCTTTAAAATAAAGTTTTACTACTGGTAAGATAATACTTCAGTTTATAAGCTAAGACTCTTAATTGAATTTTTTCAAATAGCATAAAATTTAGCTTGCTGAACACCCTCCATACTCTTCCAATCTTAACCCTATTGAGCATATTTAGGTCATCCTCAAAAAGCGCCTTGCATAGTACTATCCTGACCTTGCTATCTATCTTGGAGGGCCAGATGCTGTTCGAGCACGTATGGCTAGGCGTTTGGGAGTTGACGCTCTGGCAAAGTATGCCTGACAGGGTTGCTGCTGTTATCCGTACCAAGGGCTGGTACACTTGCTACTAGCTTTCGCTACTCCATCTCTTTGTATTTAATTACATTTCTTTTGCCCAATAACTTCTCCTATATACCTTATAACTTCATTTTTATTCTCATGTAATTCTGTTGGCTTGTTGTTGAGATATTCCACTTCTAATAAATAGCTGGGTATTGAAGTTCTTCGGTTTCAGTGCGCAGACTGGGAGGCGGAGACAGCACGAGGGCCCTGGCAGACGAGCTTTCCGCCTGAACGGCGTCGCTAAAGTTCTTACAATAAATTATATCTCTCTTTTCCTAGGGTCTATACAACAGGGTACTGTACTTACCTTCTAGAAGCCAAATGCCGCTATTCTTAACCGCTGACGTTCAACGTCTGTTCATGATCCCCACAAAAGGAATGTCGAACATAATGCTTATCGATCTGCTACACACTAGCAATTTAAATGTCGCCGCGGGATCTCACGGGTATAGCACATGGGAGGCGTTCCGCGCCTGTTATTGCCTATACACTCTAGGTATATACTACAAATACGCAAGACTCAATTGCACTTTGTCCTGGTGAATTTACATCTCTTTGGAAGTACTGGTACATATTCCTAACGACGATTCAACTGTATTATCTTTTTTTGCATTGTTCAAACTTTTGTCCATCACAAAATTTAAGCTCTAGTAGCTGTCGATATCTCTTTTTTTGCAATAGTCAGAAAGCGGTTGGAGATTATTTCAGGAAACCAGGGCCCTCGGAAATGTACGCAAAAACACCAATTATATCGGATTTCCTACTCGGTACAATTCTATTCATTTTGAGAGTCAGCCTCGCATCGACATCCCAAGTAACACTCTTCCCACGGGCCTCGAACCTACCAGATCTAGATTCCTTCCTCCTCATAGTTGATACATCAGTAATTCTTGCACCAAAGAGTACGCCTTTCATACATCCAGATGATAGCCCTCAGGTAGCTCCAGACTCCACGGCGGCACCAAACCCTTCTGAGCTCGAAGGCTGGACCCCTCGCTATACCCTAATCGTTGTCATTGTTGTATGCAATCCTCAGGTGATCATCATGGGTCTTTTTTGTTGTATTTTATATTGCGCGGAGGAACAAGCGGAGATGGTTGGAAAAGGTGGCAATGAAGAATGAGAAGGCGGCGATGGTTCGGTCAAGAATATGAGTAGTCTAAGGCCAATGGTTACAGCAAACCCTAGTATGGGCACAGTAATGAGGACAAAGGTACCCCCGAAGGAAGCAGTAGGAGCAGTGGGTATGGTAGCGCCAAGTGTTTCTTGGACAGTGAAGAATGCCAACACCCCCCCAACCCCCCCTCACCGAGGGAAGTTGGGGGGTGTGGGGGTGGAAGATGTGTACGTTTACGTACATATGTAGAAGTAGGGGGGGAAAATGGGGGGGATGGGTGGAGGGGCGATGAAGCGAAGCACAGTTGGGACGTTGAGGAAGAGCCTGGGAAGGCCCAGCGTGGCTGGTACCATTAGGGCTACAAGGCCACCACGGCTAGAGTACAGCTTGAGTAGAACAGCAATAGTGGAAAAAACAAGTCATTTGGAACTCAGCGATGCTGGCGGCAGCACTAAGAGAGAGTGAGGAGAAGCAAGCGGTATTTGGACCTATAGTCTTGAAGGAAAGCGAGGAGAAGGAAGCCGCGGTAGTTATAGCGCCTGGTGCGCCTGCTCCAACCGAAAAGGAGCAATGCAGTGGACTGGGACTTGAAATCTCAGTGCGGGAATGTCAGTACAAAGTCGAACAATGTCTAGGTCGGAATATATGGTTTAATTGGTCTTAAGAGTTTACGACCCTCGCGAATCTTTTCTTTGATGCTTATCCAGTTTATGTGTGTATAAATTATCTATAGAGCAGGCGACTGTACCTAATGACTACCTACTTACCATAGGTTGGTGAAAGGTGTTTATACTATATCTGGGAAATTGCTAGATTTCGATAGCTGATGATAATATAATATTCAATTCCCCGTAGAATACATAGTACACTTCGAGTTTTGCTGCTACATCGTGTCACGGTGCAAGTGTAAGGATCTTAGGGAGGTATAGCTGAGACTGCTCCTAGTATCCAAGCAGCGTTAACGAATACGAATGTTACCCTCAGCTTCCAGCTACTTCCTAAGATGCAGTGTTTTGATATCTTTACACGTACATACTTAATTGACACACTTATTTGAAACCCATATTTTCCTACCCACGTTTATTAATATTCGAGAGTACATATGGTACTCCCATCGGACACGGTTAGATTGCCTCGAGCAACTGCTCCATGGTATCTATGATGCAGACTAGCCTATTAACAAATCAAATAGATTTTCTGTTTGTACATACGCATGCGTTAGCTTCTCTATATATCTAGCTCTTGGGGCGGGCGGGTGGTCTACACTTACCACATAATGCAACAGTAAAATAAACCGTCATTCCCAAACAAAAAACCCAAATAATCCCCCCAAAAAGAATAATATAATATAAACAAAGAAACAGATACTACTTGTGATGTGATTGCTCTCGATCTCACTCGATCTCACTCGATCTCACCAAACTATGCTCTTCTACCCCTTGTTTTCTTCGTCTTCTCTTCCTCTTCTTCCTCCTCCTTCCCTTTTACTAATGGCGCATCCAATTTCCACTCTTCCTTGTCATACCAATCTTCATTATCTGGTAGGCCTACTGTCATCTCCTCTTCAGTAATCTCCGAAATATCCCTCTCAGTCTTTGACGCATGGTACTGCCTGACTCCCTCCATCGCTCTACACCATCTCCATACATCCTGCTTTTTATGTTTAGCTTGTAACAACCCAGAGTATACTTTATTCAGCCCACGCATAAACTCCTCTTGGCGCTGGACAGCAGCTAATAACAGTCGTCGTGTGTCTTCGGCTTCGTTTGCCGGAATGCCAAAATCTCGATCGACGGCGTAAGCAGGCGGGAAGAAGAATGGGTCGATGTCGAGCCGAGGGGAGGCAGGTTCTGGTGTAGGCGGGGAGGCGGCTTCTTGCTGTTGTTGTTGCTGGAGGGAACGCGTGGCCATGCGAGTTGGTGCTGGGGGATTAATATTATCTTCGTGTTCCTCTTCTGTCTCTAGCTCCATTGCGTCTTTCGATTTTCCATCCTCTGTTGCTTGTGAGGCGCTTTGTTCTGACTCTGCAGTATTATTCCCGACACCGTTGACTCCTTTCCCTTTTGAGGTCCCGTTTGTCATAGGTTTCTGTTGCTTGGCGGCTTCTTGTGCTTGTCGTATGAATTCAGGTATTTCTGGCTGCTCAAGTTTTCCGAGGCTTGCAAATTCGTCGTCCCCAAGGAAAGTGGTGAGGAGGTTTTTTATTGCTATGGTATGTTCATGTTCGGGTTGCATTATTTCCAGGGCTTGCTGGCAGAGTTGGTCGATGATGCGAGAGGTGTAGGGTTGTGAGAGAGTTGGATGTGAGGGTAAGTCGGCGGGGTGGTTTATTGGTGCAAGGATTTCTAGACAGTTTATGTTAGGTTATTTAGCATGCCATTGAATAGAAATGTTGAATGAGTCTGAAGGGTCATTACTTTCGATGTCAACTTGATCGAACGGGTCGTCCTCTTCGATTGTCTCTTCGCTGTCCTCGTTGCTCTCTTCCTCCTCATCCTCCTCTCGTCTTCTCCTCTTGTAACGGTGAATGATGTATCGCTGGGCGCCTCCATACTCTACTTTCTATAGAATCCGTTAGTTGTGTCAGTTGGGATCGTTCCTGCAATTGAATCACCTCTTTGTACGCCTTTGGTCCCGTTGGTGCGTCCAACTGCCCTTCACGGACATAGCGAGCTCGACGTTTGAGTTTCCGGCCACGGTTGCTAGGATATGCTATAGAATCATCAGATTCTGACTCTGTTGTGTTGTTAACAGTTAGTTGGTTGATTTCAATTCTGAGTTCGTGGGGAAGGTACCATCTCCCTTCCTCTTGAGGGCAGCTTTGAAGTTCCTAAACCCAAGGGACGAAATGTCAGTAAAGAAGCGCATAAATTGAGCTTCACCCAGACCGCAAGGTCTCCACAAAGTCGGCGAGATGATGAGCCATTGTGATCTTACGTGACAAGTTCCAGGAGGGCCGCTCGTTCAGCCATTCTGAGCTCGAGTATTGAGGAGCTCTAAGCCAGTGAAGGTGAAGCGGACACTGGGAGCGGACACTGAGGATATGAAACGGGCGGCGTAAGTGGTATGTGGCTCGGAAAGTTCAGAGGGAACATGTGCATCGCTTCGCAAAGACTCCAGTATCGTACACACTTGGAAAGGTGCGCCAAGGGTGATAGTCACTGCTGCATATTATGCCACGAAGGGAGTGCCGCATTATATATACAGCATATCTGGCAGTCGTTCTGCATAAACTAGAGTCGGTGGCTTAAACTTGAGACTATATTAGACTAGCCTCGAACCCACGCTCTTGAACGTGGAGAGGCCGGGTCGCTGTGTCCCTTGGTCATGTGATTGCGATGCTGCTTAGCTTAGTCAGTAGTGATTCAAAATTTGATTAGCGCTGTACCTCTCCGTGCAAGAGCCTGGACACAACCCCTACACTGCTACACCAACCCTGTTCAACAATCAGTTTCAATATCACATGCTCCGTCATCAGCCAATTGTTTTTACTGTGCACTATATATATCTGTTAGGTCTGAAATATATATGTAAATGCGTATGTTCCTAATTAGCTTACACCTAGTAGTAGTGACCTCATATAGCTTACATCTAATGGTAGCAGCTCCACTTGACATTATAAGGGAAGAAGACCGTAGTATTATTAATTTAATTCAGTAGTAAAGCGAAGTTCTACGGTCACAAGTTCTTGCACTAGTTAGTAAACATATCTATATTCCTAATTAGCTTACACTTAGTAGTGGTGGCTTATACTATTGACTCTACTTAAGTTGGCTTCACATCATCATGATGATAGAAATTGGACGAATTATAGTGGCCAAAGATATTTTGCGGTACTCTGAATACAATTATAGTCAGATGAGGGGGGATTGAAGGAATTCAAGTGTGGTCGTTTATTTTGTATACAAGCTCGAGCTAGCAACTGGAGAAAAGTATCCAGGCTCTAGTTACGTGAGTCTGGTTGGCACAACGACCTCTGAATCGTTGTGCCAACCAGAACTATAGTTACGTTGTTTAAATCAAAAATCAATTGGTACCAAACCAACGTTCTTGGCACCAACAACGTCCAGAGACTGGAAACGAGGCTAACATTAGACGAAGATTCAAGTGGAAGATTTAAGCCTCGACTGAACGATCTCTATGCAGCTCCCACTGTAGCAAGGTAGCCAATACATGCATTAGGAGGTCCATACCGGCTTCCATCCACAGCATCTAATATCCCATCTGCGGAAGCTATCCGGCGCTCATCTTACTATACCTCCACCACCTAGCTGCCCGTGCCAGCTCCATTGTTCGCAGCTCATGGATGCATATCCCCACCATTATGTCGAGCACAATACTCCTCTTCTGGTACTCTCCGGTCTCCGGAACTCCACCCTAGACTTTCCTCCAGCTGCTGGTCCCGGTTCTGCTTGCATCAGCTGCCCAGTACCTCCAGTGGACACCCCTCTAGCCAACACTCTGTTGAGATGCTTCCTGGCAACGAATGCATCTGGAGTATGGTCTGGCAAGCCTGGGCGCAATCTTGCCAACTCGAGAGGGCCAAATCCTGTCTTCCGAGTGAAGGCTATAGGGAGGGTGAGATTCTTCTCATTCTATAAAAGAGGGCTCAATGCTAAAAGGTTGTTATTAGGACTTCGTTCTGCCAACACGCAAAGCAAATCCACCAGAACCAGCGCTTCCAACATCCCCGACACTAGAAGGTCCAGCAGTCCGCACGCTTCACTCTCCACTCTCGCCTCTGTCACCGCAATCGCCCATCTTTCCTGATGGAGTCATGACACATCTCTGGATGCGAAAGCACCAGGATCTGATACCGTCAGTCTTCATTCCATGTTTCGAGCTGTACACGGAGACACCGGACAGCAATATGCAGATGCAGAAGGACAATGAGCTCATCAAAGCGATCAATGACCTCAAAAAACAATTTGGGACATCAATGTCCACGAATGTTGTAGGGTCAGGCTCTCCTACTGAAACGAACGCCCGCCGCACAAAGGTTGCGGTCATCATCCTAGCTGAGAAATCCGTCCTGCATTCTCCGGAAATTGATGAGAGGCTGGGCGTAATAAGACGATCTACTAACCTAGAAATCAATACTACGCTCTTCTTTCTTCCCTCACCTTCTACTACAATTGAAATACAGTCATTTGTGAGAAATATACAGCTTAGACTGTTCGGGTCGGCTTTGGAGTATTATAGAGATCTCTCCAAGCACTGCCGGCGAAAAAGGAAAAATCCAATTCCACTTCCGACGGTGCCCCCAACAGCTGCCTCTGCAACACTCTCAGATGCAGGATGGGGAATTCGCTATGAAGTAAAGCTTGGTATATTTGCGGAGTTTAGGCAAGAAATGGATACGGCAGTACGTAGTTACGAGATAGCATATGAAAGCCTAATACAAGATATAATGTCAACAACAAATTCCTGGAGTGGACGTTGGTCGGAGACAAGGCTCTTAGCAGATATTCTATCAATTAGGATCGTGAGATGTCTTCTGTGGCTAGAATCCTGGACTGCTGCCGTACGGAGATGGGAGTATCACGTCATAAAAATGCGGGATCTCATCGATGCCAGGGGCAAGGGGTCGCAGACGTGAGTGAGCTCAATATATCAGGTCGCCCAGTTCAAAGACTTGCTAACAGTATAACTACAGCTATGGCTTTGCAGCATGGATGAGCACATGGAACCGAGTATTTGCGGACCTACTTCAGTCTGCAAACCTGCATGTCTTTGCACCCATCGCCCCCAGCTCTCCCAATACCTTAATTCCATCAGTAGCTCCAAACTCAAATATGCAAATATATATACCGCCTGAGAAGAATGTACAGTATCCTGAGAGGATTAGCCCACGAGAGCATTTACATCACCCGGGATTTTACTATTTGTCGGCGGCAAATTACGCAGCTGATAGACATGCTCGGGTCTTAAAGTACACAGAGTCTGAGCCGTTCGATGACTATCTATGTTCTTCTCCAGGTGACGAGCTAACAAAGGTAGATCATTATGGAATTCAGATTAATTTGTTTGAGCTTGCAAAGAAAGAGTTTCTTGCAAAGGGACAAAAGAGGATGGGAGATATGATGTCCCATAACATTGCAAGATTGAAAATGGAAAGAGGTAGTGATATTGACTGGGCTGAGACTTCAGGGCAACTGAAGGTATTAGCCCAAGGCTACAGGCAAGAGAAGTGGATTCCACTATTGGAGGAGGTACTATGGAGGATTGTCGAGTGCACGAAGGATGGAGACGGGGCCCAACAGGTTGCCGCAGAATTAGAGTTGCTGTCATCAAAGTTCTTGAAAAAGCAAGGATGGACGTATGATCTGATGAATTGTTTCGGGGCCAGGCGAAGCGGCGGAATAAGGCCAGTGGTTGCTCTGAGAGAGGAGGATGTGATCCCATTTTGTAAGTTGGCGCGCCCAGAGAGTTGCTAGATGTATCTCACTGATGACATTTATTGGAATGAAGTATCTGCTTCATACACATTCAAAAACCCCAATGCATGCGTCGGCGACGCCATCGTTTCACAACTGGTTATGAGTTCGAACGCCCACAAGGACTCGGCTCCTGTGGTGTGGTCTTCAATCAAGATCACATTTGAAGGGAGTCTAAAAACTATAATGCTCACCCATGACACCTCCGCGGTGCTGCCTGCACCGGGCTCATCAAATATCCGATATGTAGATCTGAAGGGCAGACTTCAGGATCATGCCGTCAATCATGATGATCTCCAGCCATCACCTACTTCACCAAAATCATTTCTCACAGCTCCCACAGATTTATCGCTGTACCCTGGGGAGACCAAAATTATCGAGCTTTCTACTATATTACGAGAAGCAGGAGAGGCGAAAGCTATGGCTGCAGTATTTGAAATAAATATTGACGAGTATGAGCTCGAATATCTGGTAGTTCTACAGCAAGATGATGAGGGATGGACAGACGAATTAGGAATTGGGGGTAGTCTTGGGTCGGGGAGCAGAAAGAGGAGTCGAGGAGAAGTGACACCAAGCGGTGGGAATGCCGCATGGTGGATAAAGGATCGGGCTGGAGGGTTTAGGAAGAAGCCAGTGAGAAGTGAAGAACCCACTGCCCTAAAGTAGGTATCGCATATCGCCCTTCCTTCTCTCACTGTCATTAACATGGGGAAGGATTCTACCTAAGCCACCAAAGATGGAAATAAAATTCGACAACTTGAACATACCAGCATTCGTAAATGAGACTGTTGACGTTAGATTCGAGATTTGTAACGACGAGGAAGAGGAGGCAGAGGCGTCCCTCAATGTGATGATTAGCGGTTACCCTGAAAACCAAGGTGAGTGTGCTCCTGCACACTCAGTGTTGAAGCTAGACTAAACATTCAGAACCTGTCATTACATGGTTATCTCCCAATAGTCAGATACTACCTGCCGCTCCGTCTCTGCACCCGCTCGGAAAAATACCCGCCGCAGCTCGCGTGCCCTCACGATTTACGTTCCCAACCAACTCCCAGCCCATTGATACGGTGGTTGAGATCACTGTGCATTATAACCTCCTCTCAGATCCCGAAACGCCCATCGCGAAGTCCCTCTCCATGAATATACCCATAGTTTCACCGTTCTCCTTAGGGCATGATTGGGCTCCACGAGTACATCCAGATAAATGGCCTAGTTATTTTGATACAAATGAGGACTTGTTCACAACGGATGAAGAAAGGAGACCAAAACCGATGGGGCTCACACAGAGATGGTGTTTGACTGCACTGCTGACGAACTTAGAGGCTGAACAGGAGACCGTTGAAGGTATGGAGCAGCGGGACGGAACAGCAATTGTAGTTGATGGTTGGGAGCTGCAGGTGACTAATATTGGGGACGGACTACAATGTAAACCGTTACAACCAGTATCAGAAGGCTTGGGAATAAGTATGCTCCTGCCTTGGGGTATTTATTTTGTGGATCTAAGCTAATTAAGGTATTTAGTAATGGATACTTTCAAAGCAGCCGAACTAAGCTTCCCCTTGGACATTCAACGCATGTCATTCGAAGATCGCCGGTCCTCATTCCTGGAGACTACCCTCTATATTAAATGGCGCCGGAAAACATCCCTAGACCAGCGGAGTGCTCTAAATACGACAAAAATAGCTATTCCCCGGCTTCCGATATATGGTAGTGAACCCCGTGTTTTGGCAGTGGCAAAAAGGGCACCTATACCACCGTATCATATTCACCTTGAGTACTCGGTTGAGAACCCGACCAATTATTTCCTAACTTTCAACCTCGTTATGGAAGCAAATGAAGCGTTTGCTTTCTCGGGGCCAAAGCAGAGTGCATTGCAGCTGGCACCTCTTAGTAAGGTCGATATCAGGTATCATATATGGCCGTTCGTCAGAAACGCTTGGATTAGGCCAGTGTTGAGGGTGGAGGACAGGTACTTTAATAAGACTTTGGCTTGTATACCTGCAGGGACTCGAGGAACTATGGCCATGGATAAAGAGAAAGGGGTAGGGGTTTGGGTAGGTGGATGGGATGAAGGGGGGCGCGAGGAAGGAGATAGAAAAGAACAAGATTAGGAACGGAAATAGCGAATTAGACAGAATTCCCTGATATAAGGGGTCTTGGGAATTCAATCCCGGCGTTATCCGGAATATATGGAGCTTTTGATATCATCTAGGGGGAAAGTGTTAAATTACCCACACAGTAGGCGATTTTCATCTTTGCGGTTTGCACCGCCAGACTAGGTTTGCACGAGATAATATATACTGTGTATGTTAAAACTATTTTCATTACGTAGATGATCCTGCTGCTGCCCCACTTCCTCCAGCTCTGCCCAACATCTTTTGACGTAAGACTACCCCATGAATGTCAATGCTAACGCACAGACCCCTCAGGAATCAGGGATGAACAAACCTTCTTCCACAATCCTCACATTCTGTGATTTTTGGGTAATAATCTTCTCTAAATCTGTCATGTTCTGTTGTATGCTATCCACTTTGCTGTTGTAAAATGCCTGTGCATCCGTTGTACTCTTTTCGACGTAGTATCCTGTGCCAACGTCGACTATAACAGTGTCCACAGAGGTGAGGGTGCCGGGGACATAGAGAGATGTGGTGAGTGGGATGAGGATGGTTTTGCCTATACCAACCAAGGGAAGATGAAATCAGCTACGTGGAAACTCCCTTAGACATAGTGGAGGGTTTGTGCAGATTCCTTACCCTCCATATCAGGACTCACGCCAGTCTGTATCGTCTTAATGCATTCCCAAAACTTAGACTGCGCAGTGCGCAGTTTCGAGAAGGAGTCTGTCAGATGCTGTAGTTCTTCATCGAGCTGCTGCTTTACGCCTGTTCACCCCGGGATCAGTTGCTGCCATCGATGCCGTATTTCGGTGGGGCAAGTTAAGTAGTTCCTACTGCTGAGGTTCTGTGCAGAAAGACTCGAGAGGTCAACTAAATATATATCTGTTAGCTCTATAGCACAAATAGGTATTCAAGCGTTGCACATGCCTACTTGCTGCTTTCCAGCGTCTTTGGATGAAGACATGGTTAGCGGTTTGTTGTTGATCTCTAACGGGCATATATATGATGGGGCCTAGCCGCATCACGAAGTCTTGGCGTGTGTCAAATAAAAGTATTGATTGTTGTATCGAACGGCAATAACGCTACACATACACTTGGAAACTGATATACTCACAGAGAGTATTGGCAGAAGTTGACGACTACAATAGCCCACTGCATTGAAGCTTAGATGACTTCCCGGACAGTGACAGGAGCTCAGTCAGCTCCAGAGCTGTCTTCGATAGAGGTTTGTTTAGCAGTGTTCTTGATTCATGAACTTCCACTAGGTTAATATCTCTCCAACACTCTAGTATTTCATCAGAGAATCAGCAAAGCGAACGCGTGAGATATTCGCCTCCGACTATGGCAGCGCATTGGTTCTGGACGATACAGCAAGGTAAACACCACCATCAGGCAGCGCACCAAATCGCAGCTAACCCCCAACATTTGACTTCAGCCAGAAATCACATCTAACAACAAAGATACGACTTGAATACGAAGATGTCCGCGAACTTCCTCCAGCGTTAGCAGCAAAACAGGCAGGCGCAGCCGCCACCGCAGCAGCGAAGCGAAGGAAAGTGAATAAGCCTGTAGCGACAGAGGAAGACGGCGTCAGCCCTGCAGCGATGAAGATGATTGAAGATGTACCAGCTGCAAATCCCCGGGGTGCAGCAAGAGCGAGTGGATCTATGGCTCTTACACTACGATCGAAACCAGATATGGGTGGGTTGCCAGGTGTAGATGGTGCTGGTAGTGCTGGTGCTGGTACTCAAAAAGGAATGCCGAGCTCGAGTTTAGTTAAGAGACAGAATGTGCAACCAATAAAGCCTCAATGGCATGCCCCGTGGAAACTCATGAGAGTCATATCTGGACATTTGGGGTGGGTGAGATCGGTTGCCGTGGAGCCAGGGAATCAGTGGTTCTGTACGGGTGCAGGGGATAGGACGATCAAGATATGGGATTTAGCAAGTGGGAATCTAAGGTTGACGTTGACAGGCCATATTTCTACAGTGAGAGGGCTAGCGGTTAGCCCGAGGCATCCATATCTATTTAGTTGTGGGGAGGATAAGATGGTCAAGTGTTGGGATTTGGAGTCGAATAGGGTAATAAGACATTATCATGGGCACCTGTCGGGTGTGTACTCATTGGCGCTACATCCTGTCCTTGATGTTCTGGTTACTTCGGGGCGAGATGGTGTTGCGAGGGTAAGTTTCCTCAGCTGTAATATGACAGGGGAGATACTGATTTACTGCTCAGGTTTGGGATATGAGGACGCGTACCAACGTTATGGTTCTATCAGGGCACCAAGGCACCGTTTCGGATGTGAAGTGTCAAGATGTGGATCCTCAAGTCATTACCGGGTCTATGGACTCCACTGTGCGATTATGGGATCTTACCGCTGGAAAGTCTATGGCTGTCCTTACCCATCACAAGAAGAGTGTTCGTAGTTTAACGATTCATGCCAAAGAATTTACATTTGCGTCCGGGTCTGCTCAGAGCATCAAACAGTGGAAATGCCCGGAAGGAGCGTTTATGCAGAACTTTGAAGGTGTAAATGGAATTGTGAATACACTCTCCGTGAACGAGGATGATATTCTGTTTTCGGGGTCGGATAATGGAGAAATGTGTTTCTTCGACTGGAAGTCGGGATATAAATTCCAAGTATGTGCTCACCAAAGTACTCCTCGACTGGGCTATTCACTGATTACCACTGCAACAGTCTATGGAGACAACGGCTCAGCCTGGTTCACTGGACGCGGAACAGGGTATGTTCTGCAGCACATTTGACAAGACTGGGCTACGGTTAATTACGGGAGAAGCGGATAAAACAATCAAGGTGTGGAAACAGGACGATGGTGCAACAGAGGAGACACATCCATTAGATTGGAAACCGTCGTTACGACAGAGGAAATACTAATGTTCGGTTGCCTGTATTGAAATGTTCAGTTGCCTGTATTAAGAGGGTTCGGGAGGCCCCCAAGAGATTCCAAATGCTTTTCACTAGTCTTTGTAAATTACTATAATGTGCGTCGTTTGAGGGGGGTTAGATGCATGGTGCACTGCTTAAATATAATGCCTATTCCATTTATCAAGGAGAACGACCCACAAATGACGTTACCCTGTGTTCAGACCACTTTAGGTTGGCACCGCCACTCGTCTATAGCTGCCACGCCAATTCAACTTCACACCTCGCCGGACAGTAAAGATCCCTAAATCTTTATCCATCAACAAACAAGATGTCGATACCGAATCAGGCCCTCCAAAAGGTCTGCTACCCGATTATTTCCGGCAACGACTCGGCCACAGGTGTTGACAGTGTTACAGCTCCTGCAAGAAATCGAAGCTCGGGCAACTCTATCACAGCAGCAACTCCAGGTTGTGCGAGGGCAAGTTGCAACGAAGCAGAGGGACATCAGGCTTAATCAGCTTACGATAAAGGAGCTTGAGTCGTTGCCGAAGGATACAAATGTGTATGAGGGTGTTGGAAAGATGTTTGTGTCCCCATACGAAACCGAACAGAGAGGCCTGTGTGGGGTCCTACCCCCTCAAACCAAAAAAGAGGCTAATTACTACTTTCATCCTTATAGGTTCTTCTCAGTACCAAGGGACAAGGTGAAGAGCAGATTGGAAGGGGAAGTGAAGGCACTATCTAGTGATGTGGAGGATCTGAACAAAAAGCTACACTATCTAGAGATGACCTTCCAAAAGACACAGGAGAATATCAATGCTCTCCTACAACGAGGGTCATGATTATGATGATAGGATTTGGAGTGGCGTAAGAATACACTTTGCAGATCCCGTGAGATGATCTCTAACTTGCCTTCCTGGTTGGGTGGGGTAAATGGACTGATGGTAATACTCTTAAAATAAATATGCAAGTCTTTCAAAACGAGAATGTCCCATAGACATTAGCTTGTATTATAGTAGCTCCCAAGCTGCAGCTGTAGTCACAAACTGAAGTGAGTAGACCAACAATTTTGACCCCTTATTGCCTCTGGTACGTTACGAAGGCCGCTGGGGCATAGAAAACATTGGGAGCCTCGCCGCATGTTGCGTTTACGTGTATGTAGGGGCAAGGTTGAGCTGCGCCAGGGGCGTCTAAACTTTCTTGTACCTGATATTCAACATGCTGATGCCTTTTCTCAACCACATCTTATACCGGTACTGTATAGATGGTCAATCCGAAACCAGCCCGTACATACGAAGCAAACTGCTTTTCACTCAGCCTCTGGGGCCTGCACGGGGGTCATTGTTTCCGTCACTGTGCATCCCCGATAGCCTATTGGGCCACTCTCTTTCCTTGCTCGGAACTATAGCGCGCTGCGGATTTAGCGCTCGGATTTGCGGTTTGCTCCTCCCAGCATCATCGTACTTTGATTTTAGATACATGTATGATATGCCATGTTTTGTTCGCTCGTTCTGCAAGATCCCTGATGTCCTCGTTTCATGTGCCTCGCTGCTGGTGAAGGAAGGGGGGTGTGACAAGAGAAAGAGTTTGCTGTCTTTACGCTGCGTTTCCTTACCTTTTCCCTGCGACCCCGCCAGGGAGGTGCAGGTGAGGCTCTCCATGGCGCCACCCTCCCGGCCGGGATTCTGACTGGTGGGTGAGATCTGGTGGTGCCAACACCCATTTGCAAAAGACCCTCGTCGCATAAAAGCGTTGTGCTCTAGAGCCCTCTGTGCAGAGAGAGGCTTAGCGGTTCTTTGAGACCTATTTGCCCGTGGGAGGGGTTTAAAAAGAAGAAAGGCTGCAGCCCACCTCCGAATTTCCTACATAAGGCACAGCGCTATCGTGTAAAGTTCCTCTCATCTTCTTTCAGCCGTTGCGTTGTGTCTGTTGAGATACCCCGCCCGACTTTTATAGGCATCCCCTCACCATCTCAGCTTGCATCCAAAACTCTGTCGAGAAACTCAGCACCTGATTGTTCTTCCCTCCTTTTGATTCCTACAGCTCTACAGACACACCTATAGGCTCTTCAACATACATTTTTGCCTTTTCTCAAAATGGCTTATACTGGTTATCCTGGCCAGGGATTCTCCATTCCCCCGCCTCCACCTCCCGTTAATGTTGCGCCAAACATGGCCGATTTCGTTTATGAGATTGCAGTACCGCCAAGCCCTAATGAATCTCCAAATCGAGGGGGAGCAGGAGGAGCAAAAAGCCCGTATATTGTATATGGCGGTGATGATAGAGGAAAGGATTATCATGATGACCGTGACCGCTCGCGCCTTGCTGTAGGCCGCTCATCCTCGACGAAGGAACACCGTAGGGCTGCTAGTGTACAGGTTGGTGATAGCAGGGATAGGAGGGATCGAAGCAGGCCTCGATCAACTTACTACCACGGTGGTGGACGATACGACGATGATTATCGTCATCCTCGAGGACGGGCCGATAAGGTCTACTATGGTCATGATAACTATTACGCTGAGTCCACCTATAGTGGATCTTCCCAAGGTTCTCGAGAGAACTCTCGGGAGCGGTACAGTCGACACCACCGCACTCCTTCAGCCCACTCCGAAATGGGAGATAGATACTATGATGCGCAATACCCTCTAGGGCCTCCAGGAGTAGCGGCTTGGGGGCCTCCAGTTCCTCCTCCTCCACCTATGCCAGGGCAACCAGGTATGTCGATGGCTTTAGCACCTCTTCACCCCCCGCAACATCACCCAGGGCAGCCATTGATGGCTCCTGGATCAATGGTGCCATGGCAACCCCCAGTGGTTATCTCTCCGGAACAGGAGGAACTTAACAAGAAGATTGCGGAACTACAGTTGGAACTGAAGAAGTCAAAGGAGGAAAGTGAGAAAATCGAGAAGACAAAGGCAGAGGTAGAAGCGCAAAGGAAAAAAGAAGCGGAGCTGAAGGAGGCGGTCAAGAAGGAGATTGACGCGAGGGCTGCAGCGGAGAAAAAGGCGGCGGAGGCGGCTGCAGCGGAGCAAGCCCGAATTCAGGAACAAGCTCGGAAGCTGTTGGAAGCTCAGGAAGCCGCTAAAAAGGCGGCTGCGGAGAAGGAGAAGGAGGAGAAGGCCAAACTTGAAAAACTTGTAGAAGAAAGACTTGCAGCAGAAAACCAGAAGAACCAGGCGGTGATGTTGGATCTTCGCAAGCCTACCCATACAAAGTTCTCCAAGACTCATCTTTGCAAGGAAGCTTTGGATGAGAGGAAGATTTCATATACCGAACACGTAAGTCTCCTTATCTCTACTCTACATCAGAGAGCAGACTAACAAGTTGGTTTCTTACAGGAGGATTCATTCCTTGTTCACCGTTGGGTAGACCGCGATGAACAGAACCAGCTATGGGCTCGCACCAAACAAATTCGAGGTGCGTACCCCGTTCTGCAAAACCCCATCCCCGTTCCCACGTTCCATTATACATATGCTCAGACATACCTGCAGCCTACCAACTTGAATACCAAAAGCGATTCAAGGAAGAAGCAGACAAGGCGCCTGTAATCGATACGCAGAATGGGCCGGTCAAGATTGTGAGGGTAGGGAATAATCCGCCCGTTACTGTGCCAGTGGTATTGGTTACGAAGAAGGCACCGGTCGCGGATGACGTTAAGTTTAGACATATCTTCGGGATGAGGTAATGGAGAAGCAACTACTCTTCTAGGGTTTTCAAGGATATTGCTATTTCTGTGTATGGGATGGGTAATTTGTATCAAGAGGGGGATTTTCGTATGATAATGACTGATGGCAAGGAGGAATGACTGCATGAGGCGTTTGTCTTTTGACGATCTTTATATTATGCTATTTTATGTTTTTGATGGTACTTCAAAAGAAGTAGATTCTTTGAACTTTACACATGTAAGCGACAAATTTAAGCCGCAATATGCCTGGAGTTCCACCAACTACCCTACTATCTCCCACACAAACACACGACAATCTATGAATCCTTTCTATGGAATGTCTAGGTCTCCCGCCCGATCAAAGGGATGTAATCGTCTTATATGGGGGCTGTTGCGGTCATAGTCACTTTTTATTGGCTACTAGGTAGATCTAGTACTGCAGTGCATACACATATAACCCATCTCAATTGCGCATACTTTAAGGTAGCCTTGTACCCAGGTTAATATTTTTGTAGCGTTCGTGAGATCATTTGTACGTGACAACGCCAAGACTGGTTACGAGGCTAACTTTAAGGTATGTATTGTTGAAAAGCACGTGTGTCACACATATCCGCTTGCAGCGATGCCACACACGTAACTACAGCATATACCTGCTTTACATGAAGCCTCGTACGTTATGAAGGTGAAGCCTCGTACGTTATGAGAAGCCACTCACGTATCAACAGCAATACTTGCTTGCTACTGCGTTATCCCTATTCATGTATATATAGTGTTGGGGAAACCCTTCTAGGGGGGATGAGTGTATAGAGATATACCTGCACACACATATACGTTCGCACATATTCTCACGTATACATATCCGCATACATTACGTACATATCTCAGAACCTTTGTTGGCCATTCATCTATCCACCGTTGCTAGTGTTGCTACCCATAACCTTGTTACTTCAACATGTATATGTTACGGGGACTTGCAATAATTGGAGGACGCTATTTCTATGTTATCGAGCCTACGGAGGCGCGGAACAAAAGTCTTTTCCCCTTTCCTATCTGGGAGTTGCATATGCAGGACTATGCATGCATTGATACTTGGCATATGCATAGGCATTCATGCATATTTACGGATATAGTCTCAGTGCTATGGCCTTCCCACATTATCAGTTGTCTTACTTTCTCACTGTCCAAACTCTCAATTTACTAGATATTACTGACATCTCAATTGGCTAGATATCCACTCTTCTCTAGCTACGGAATTCATCATGTATCAGCCCTTCCTCGACCCTTAACCCTTCAACTAACTCTTCCCTATAATTTATCAAGTATATTACCCTTCTTCGCCCTCTTAAATTGCTTATATTGACCTCAATTTCTTAGATATCAACTCTCCAATCGCATACCCCCTAAACCTGCCAATTGAATACCCCGCAACCTGCCAATTGAATACCCTTCGAGCCTGCCAATCAAGCACTTCCTAACCTACCAATCGAGTACCTCCCAACCTACCAATCGAGCACCTCCCAAACCTGCCAATCGAGCATCCCCAACAATCCCCCTAATTGGGATGTTTAATATTGTGTCTTACACTCAGGTGGTGATCTTGCGATCTATAGGAGAGACTCTAGCCATTATTCAGCAGCAAACTAGAATAACTCCAAGACATGTCTGAAATCTCTATACTGAAGCACAGCAAACGAGATGGGAACCTGGCATCTTATTAAAAATTGAGCATGTCCAGAATAGGGATCGCTGTGGAAGGAAAAAAAGATCACTCCCGCAGTGGAGCAGGCTATTATAGATGCAGTCACTAAGGATCAGTATGGTCGGGAGAAGACACTTGTTTAGCTTGGCTTGCAGTTTAGTATCTCATCTTAGAGCATATTCCGAGGGCCCTCGAACATACAAGGTGCGCTTCATGCCGCTATCAACATCCGGTGCAAGTTAGTAGGGGGTGAAGTGGGATGGGTGTGTAAGGTGGGTGGAGAGCGAAGGCATTGGTCATACAGTAGATAGCTAGTTGTAGATAGCCAACTTGAATCCGAACTAATATGCATATGCCAAGTATATATGCATACATATGCAGGGTTTTCCCAAAGAAGAAAGGGGAAAAGACTTTTGTTCCGCGCCTCCGTTCCAATACTTACCTACAATCCTCTCTGAGTCTCCGAGAGGAATGTATCAAGGTCAAGGTTATAAGTATGTACTATATGCAGCCCAACTCTACATGACTTTCATATCTCAGGCACCTTAAAAGCGTGTTTTAGTTTTCGCAATGTTCAAAACAAGCATTCGGACGACTGTGGCAAAACTTTCTTTGACAAGGAAAAATGAGCTGTCTGTTGGTATTGACAGCTCATCAGTCCCACCCAAGGGCGGGTGAAGTAAGAATTGCCAGCTGAAGCCCTGGCAATTAAATCGTTCAATATAATGGGCAGGTAAACAGGGCAAGTGAGAAGCTTTCTTTCTGCTTCGATTCGTTCCTTCCATGCATCACTGGCAAGCAAGCATCCAGCGGACAGCATGGAGAAACAACTATAACAACCCAGCAGGCCCTTACAGAGTACTCGAGTCCCAGTGCCGTCAGAGTTGAGGTATTTGGGACACTTTTCCATGAAAAGAGTTATTACATCTGTCACGTGAGATGATGTATCGGCTTACCACAGAAAGTTATGTTTACTTTGAGCCTCAAGCCCTTAAAGAATACGAGTTTCTGCTGCAGAACTACCTCCAGTCAATCGGTAATCCTCAATGCGAGATTCTGCTCTGAACTCGACAGCCGTATCGTGGGGGTTCTGAGCCTGCGAAGTTGACACATGCTACTTACTATCACCAACTATGTGATGATCAACTACATAGTAATGTGCGATATGGTGACTGACTACATTTAGCGATTTCTTTTATGCAACGAGATCATGAATAACCATACCTATACTCCGTAGCTTAATTACAGTCGCTGAATATGATTATTGTATCGACTGCCCGATCAGAGTTCCTCTAAACTTACTATAATACTTACAACTGCAGTCTTATTAATTTTCTAGGAACGAAAAAAAGAAAATCCGATCTTATCAGCACTTAGCGTTTGCTGTCCACCTGATACCCAACTCGATACCCGCACGATTTCAACGATATATAGACACGGACGCGACGTATACACGGACAATGGTTTCGCTTAAGAGTGTTTTATCGATTCCCGATTTGGTGGATTTTAATCAGAGGAGCTTTTTGAGTATGTGCCATAATTGTTTCTATTTGGGGGGATGTAGGGCATGTGGTTTGGGAGCGTAATATTTCGTTAACTTAGTGTGTTGGAATGAAGTCCGAGTGTGATGGCTGTAGGGGCTGGATTGGGCTGGACATTGGTGCTCGGCTCCATTCTGGCACGATGCTAATGTCGGTGGTGGGGGCATAGTCGCCGTTGGATCAATTTGTTTCAATCCGTTGTTCTGGAAGTAAGTTACCCATCTATCCGCCCCATGGAGTTCCGTTGCTGACCTTGAATTTATAGCATTGCTGCGAGGCAAGGTATTGCTTCCAACACGAAGGAAACATGAGGATATTGAAACTAACACGGACAGAGTATCGCAATAAGCTTCTAACTCGCCTCGCTGGTGGCAACTCACGACATGGCTGCTATGCACTTGCAGCGATCATCTTCAGTATTGGAATTTTGAGGGATTGGCTGTGAGTGCTCCGCACCTACGACATGCCCATCTAGTGAACTTGGTAGTGAACAATATCTATAGTTTTAAGCTCTCCCTCAAAGATCAACCCACTCTCGACGTCCTCTCCACCCCTGCTGTTCAGGCCCTCGCTACCCTCTTCTTCATCTCTGGAAACATTCTGGTCTTGACCAGTATGTGGGCTCTCGGGTTCACCAGCACCTATCTTAGTGATTACTTTGGAATTCTCATGGAAAAGAAGGTCACCGGGTTCCCGTTCAACGTTACCGATGCGCCAATGTACTACGGCAGCACCTTGAGCTTTTTGGCTACGGCGCTGTGGTTTGCTAGCCCTGCGGGGGTGTTGTTGACGGTGTTGGTGTTGGCGGTGTACAAGATTGCATTGATGTATGAGGATCCATTCACGAGTGAGATTTTTGCGAAGAGGGAGAGGGAGAGGGCGGTGAAGAAGCAGTAGAGGAGAGGTAGAGGACCCCAGTCCCTCCAGCTTATACTTCTCCACCCTTCCCCAAATATATTCTGTGAAGTGATAACGTTCAACATGCCGCATGTGTGCAGGTGGGGTTTATTGCACTTTTTTTCGATTTACTTTTTATTATTATTTTGATTTCATTGTCTTTTCTGATATTGTCGGGGGGCGTTTCTGTTTGCGTAGGAATTCAACTTCTTTGCAAGTGATAATTAGATAATTAACTAGCACATGACATACACAGTGCTGCGTCGTGCTGAATTGTTTATTTACAGTCGCTTAAGTTCTTAGGCGTCGTCATTATCATTCTAACTATATAACGGCTATGCAAAACAACGGCTACACAAACATCCCATCTATACCTACTTGAATATTCAGAGGTTGATTCCCCACTAGCAAAGCCGCAGTTCAATGCCCACCATGTCAGAAGCACAATCACCACCGCCAAACCCAGACAAAGAAATCCTCGAGAAAACCACTCCCTTCAAAGATCCATCTTCAGAAGACAATAAATATGCAATCCACGAGGCCTGCCGGGAAGGGAAATGTCCGTACCCTACATAACACAACCCTCCACATTCCCCAATAATCTCACTCTCATCTAACTGCTGATAGTCAATATTGTCGAATCCCTCTTAACTGCCAACCCCCGTCTTACGAACCTTGCTGACCCAGACGAACGATACCCAATTCACTGGGCCGTGTCATTTAATCATCCAGCAATAGTGGACTTGTTAATACAGCAGAAGGGGTTCGACCCCGATGTTAGAGATGGAATGGGATGGACGCCGTTGATGTGTGCTTGTAGTGTGAGGGATGGGGAGGGGTTAGTGGAGAAGCTTATAGGGAGAGGGGCAGACGTTGAGGCGAAGAGTGAGTGCATCCTGGGAGTGGGATTCGAATATACAAAAGGGCTTGGTGACTGTGGGCAAAGTTGACATTTATGAAAATAGACGACGCAGGACAAACAGCTTTGCACTTTTGTGCATCGAAATCCCACCTCCACTCCGCTCGGTATCTCCTCCAACACGGTGCTACGTCTAGAGTAAAGGATTCTAGAATGCAGCAGCTCCCACTACATAGAGCAGCCGCGGTGGGCAGCACGCCCATGATACGGCTATTTTTAGAGGATAAGAGCCCAGTAAATGCGACGGATAGGGAGGGGTGGACGGCGTTACATCATGCAATTGCGGAGGGGCATGGGGATGCAGCATTGGGGCTGTTGAAGGCAGGGGCGGATGCGAGTAAGAAGACGAATGATGGGGAGCTGGCGTTGCAGTTGGCACCGGATAAGAAGGTGAGGTTATCTGATTATATTTTTTGGGGTGTGATAGGCAGAAGCTAACCTTTACAGGTGGTTGATTGGATACGGAGAGCAGCTGCGGATGAGGGGATTACGATATGATGAGTTTCGGTTTCTGTGATGTGAGCGGTACTGGGCATTTGGTGCTGTTACTCATGTTTGGGTTAAGGGTAGTAGTAATGGCAATGGCAATGGTAAGGCGTTCACTTACAGCAATGCCTGTTCTCGTCACGCCACGCACTGGGATCCTCGGATGGTAAAGCAGCTCTGGCGCGCAGAATACTTCCTGGCTAAAGAGAACCCCAAGTGCGAAGTATATTGATCGAGGAAAACCCTCGCTCTAGCCGGCTATCCTCGTTCAGAAGATCACCCAGAGACCTAGCCAGACTACTCAGAGGTGGTGACAGTTGGACCACTAAGCCCCAGGACATCGCCACGGACGGACAATTCTCCATGGCCGGCCCACAATATCAGCCCAATCACTTACGTAATCAGAACCTTCCCCTCCACTGGACTGGATGCCAGTCTCGCCCCTGCCAGGCGCGCTCTCTGCACAAAACGGCGAAGCCGATAAGCCCTGTATAGTTACTTGTGTGTGCTTGGATGTTGCTACTGCTCTAATCCTTACCCGGCAGCCCGATACATACGTCAACCAGACTACTTGTGGTCTCTTGCTTATCAGTGGCTATCGTACCAGGAACAGTCGATACACTAAGTAGATATGCGTATATACATAAATAGAGCCAGAAACAAGTTCGTAGTCAAATCCAATTTCACCTCCTGCCCTCACGACACCACTGGCATCCCCCGCAATGGCTTCCGCAAACATCGTCATCATCGGGTACGAGCTGGCACCAGGCCATGTGCAAGTTCTCGCTCGATGGCAATTGCTAACCTCCCCTCTAGCGCCGGTGTGGCCGGCCTTACCACAGCGCTCACGCTCGCACGCACGACCAACCACAGTATCACTGTGGTGGCAAAGCATATGCCTGGTGACTATGACATCGAATACACCTCTCCATGGGCAGGTGCAAATTGGATGCCGTGCATTCTCCAGTCCGAACACCTTGAACATCAGAAGGGGCTAATATGAATGCCCAGGGTATCTGTACGAAACACTCCCGCGGCAGAATGGGACCGTGTAACATTCAAAGAGTTTTGGCGGCTTGCGAAGGACACCCCCGAGGCGGGCATTCATATTCAGGGTAACGCCTCCCGGTCCCTCCTTCGCGTACACACTCCCATGATCGGCAATGACACCTGCCTCGCAACACAGATATGATAATGTACAACCGAAAAGCCGACGCTGGGAAGGTTACAGCAAACTGGTTCAGTGAGCCCCTCACACAGGATCCCTGGTTCAAGGAAATCGTTTCTGAGGTACCCAACCGTATTCCAACAGCTTCCCTAACTAAACCCTTTAGTTCCGCCCACTCTCCCCCTCCGAGCTCCCCCCTGATGTCGACTCTGGCACCCACTGGAAATCTGTTTGCATAAACACAGCTCTCTACCTCCCATATCTCACCTCCCAATGCCTCGCCCACGGCGTCGTTCTCAAACGCGCCGTCCTCACCCACATCCTCGATGCCCTTTCCTTCCACCACCTTGTCCCCCGCGCCGACCTAATTGTAAACTGCACTGGCCTCCTCGCATCTAAACTCGGTGGTGTCAAGGACTCCAAAGTCTACCCCGCGCGAGGGCAAATTGTCATTGTCCGTAACAAGGCACCTGCCATGTACTCAATCTCCGGGGCCGACTCTCCATACGACAACGAATGCATGTACATCATGACTCGCGCTGCGGGAGGGGGGACGGTGCTCGGGGGTACCTATGAGAAGGGCAGTTGGGAGAGTCAGCCGGACCTGAATCAGGCAGTGAGAATTATGGTGCGGGCGGTAAGGTATTGTCCACAATTGGTCAAGCCAGGGCATGGGATTGAGGGTTTGGATGTGGTGAGGCATTGTGTGGGGTTGAGGCCGCTGAGGGAGGGTGGACCGAGGGTGGAGGAGGAGAAGAAGATCTGGGAGGGGTGGGAAGGAGTAGGGGAGGTTAGAGTCGTGCATAATTATGGGGCGGGGGGATTTGGGTATCAGGCGAGCTACGGAATGGCGGAGAATGTGGCGAGGTTAGTGGAGGAGTTGCTTGCAGAGGCGAAGTTTGATACGGTGACGAAGGCGAAACTATAACTGAGAGGAGAGAGGCGGATAGGGTCTAATCAATACCTATTATGCAAGGGATGTGTACACGTTTTACCCTCAGATTTTATATAAATGAGTTAGCTCAAGAGCTATATAAGCAATTTAGAATACCATCCGGCCTCGCCATGCACGCCTAGACTGACCTAGACTGTATATGTGTAGAAAGGCCCTAGATGCCCAGAGTTTTGCCACCCGCCAGGCTGGTGATCCCCCATACGACTCACTCCAAGAACGGGTGCCAACAGAGCTTCTTACCCTGAGTTTTTATCACCTGATCACGTGTCGATAAGATGGTTGATAAGGCTCTCCAACCTCCCTCTCTCCACCTCCCCTACCCCTCTCAACCCCTCCATCAATGGTTCAAGATGACTACTCAGACGAATTCCCCCTCCTCCGCGCCCATGGCCTCTACGCCTCCCCTATCTCTGGTGACGGCGACTGCCTTTTCCACGCCCTCAGCGACCAACTCTACGGCCACGAGAACTCTCACCGCGAGCTCCGCGCCCGCATAGTCACCCACATGCGCCAGCACTCTTCCTACTTTAAGCTCTTCCTCTCCGTTCCGCCTGCACGCAAAAAAGCAAAAGGCAAATCTGAATTCGTACCCTTAAGCGAATCCGCGATCGACGTTGCGTTTGAGCAGCATGTGAAGAGAATGAGCCAGCAGGGAGTTTATGGGGATAATATCGAGATTTGTGCGTTTGCGAGGGAGTTTGGCGTGCATGTGAAGATTTATCAGAGGGAGTTTGCGTATGTCGTTACTGGGAATGGGGATGAGGATGGGGATGGGGGGGAGAGTAAGATGGTGCATATTGCATATCATACTTGGGAACATTATAGCTCGATTAGGAATATTGCGGGGCCACATACAGGGTTGCCTGGGGTAATGCCAGTGTTGAGTTTAGAAGCTGCGACAGCGAAGGTGGGGGTGGAGGGGAAGAAGAAGGGTGGTGGGAAGTATGCACTGCCGTGGATGGTGAGTATGGTGATGAAGAGTTTGCCGTATTTGGCTACGGAGGAAGAGGTAGCAAAGGCTCTGGAGGAGTGTAAGGGGGATGTTAATGAAGCTGTGGGGAGGATGCTAGATAAGGACATGGGAGTAGTGGATGGTGATGGGGACGGGGATGGGAATGGGGATAGTTATGGGGATAGGGATGGGGATGGGGATGGGGATAGGGCGATTGGCAGGAATGTGGAACCAAATGAACAAGTGGAGGCCTCGAAAATAAAAGCGGCCGACGTTCTCGTGGAGGATAAACCGCCAACTCCGCCCTCTACACCAAATCAACATTCCCAGAAAGGTCCAAAGAGTCATCCTCAGAAGAAGGGTAAAGCGTCTATCACCTCTCCCACAAACAATACTACTCCCTCGAAACATACAACTTCCCAAGCTGCATCAAAAGGCAAAGCGAAGCGAGAAACCGCCCGCGAGCGCAAAGAACGACAGAAAGCTGAAGCTGCAGAACGGAAGCGGAATAAGGGCGCTGGCGGATTTAGAAGCGATTCTAAGACTGGGACTACGCTAGGCCCTATTAATGGTATTGAAGGTGGTATCCGGGAGCTGTATATATAGGCTGTTATATTTTCTTTTTCGGGACCGCGTATGTGGCATAATGCTCTGATCTTGGTATTTCGGGAGTTTGCAAAACATCTTTGGCGTTATAATAGGGGATTAATTGTCTAGAATTTGTCTTGTTCATTGCAAGGGATCATCCTCTGTTTTATTCAGTACATCTCAAGGAATGTGATACATTTCATAGTCCTCACTGGCGGGTGTCCGCGTGTATCATGTAAGCCTTGTCCGAGGTTAAGATCTCGAATAGGACTCTAAGCTGCAGCAAACATCCACGTCCGTGTAGTAAACTATACTAAATAATCAAATAATCTACATGTAACTACTAAGTAATGGCTATATTACCATCCACTCGACCTTTGGCCTTGGTAGAAGGCTCCATACGAATTGCTAACGTTGTTAGTTTTTGGAATTAACTGCGCCGTGGCAAAATAAGCAAAGCTTGTCGGAATTATTACTAGTGTCACTTAGAAGCCGTTTAGTTGTTACACGACAATGAGCTGGTTAAGGCGTCAGGAATGGGCCCTAGAATCTGATAAGCCTAGATGCTGAATCATACTAGCCTAGCTCCTTATGTACAGTAGCATTACAGTAGTATTCCAAGTCACGAGAACGCATTCCAGATGTATATCACAGGAATTCCGGCCCTCAAACACCTTCACATATAGTTACCTAAAGTTCAGTATTCATTAAGCCAAAAACAAAAGAGAAAAAAAAAGGGTAGTGACAGCACTCTTCAGGTGGTTACGGAACTTGAAACTGACCAAATATTCAATAGAGAAATGATTGTGCCCGGAGCATCCCTCCTCACCCGCCGAATCGTTCAAAACCTCCAGTACCCCGCTCTCCAATCCCAGCCCTGTGGCATTGATCTCACTCTCCGGCATGTTCTCGAATGGACCTCTCCTGGCACCATCGACTTCTCCAACCAGCACCGCAGAACTGCCCAGACCTCGCCTATTCCATTCACTGAAACAAAATTACCAAACGGGGAAACATACATGGCAATTCATCTAAAACAGAATTCATATCTTGTGGAGTTCAACGAAACGGTGGAGATGCCATTGGACGAGATGGGGCAGGTGTTTGTGAGGAGCACGTTGTTTCGATCAGGTGCTTTGGTTTCGGCTGGAGTCATGGATAGTGGATATCACGGGGCAATGGGTGCGTTATTGACGGTATTGAATCCCCATGGGATTGTCTTACATCAGGGGGCGAGATTGGCACAGTTTGTCAATCACAAAATGAGCGAGCCGGTCAAAGGATACAGTGGGGTGTACCAAGGAAAAGCGAAAATGTAAAACTTATATCTGCAGCTGGACCCCGATGCCCATATAGAAAACTTATTCCTATCTCTTCTCAAAATATTTCAACAATATCCTTTGTATCTCTCGAACTGTCTCCGTTCGCGCATCCAAAGCTTCTCTTTTCCTTTCATTCGACAGATCAAATTCATATTTTCGAGCCAAATTATCCGAAATTACATGCAAATAACCAAATTTCATACCGCTCTCCACAGCAGCTGAAGCCATATGGCCAATTTCTGGATCCACAAAATTGTACTTTGCCCGTTTCTCCTCAAACCACACTTTTGTCTCGTCCAGTACAGATGGAAGTGTGTAATGTTCACCATAGACAACTCTCGGGGAGTCTTCCACGAAAGGCTGCAATACATTCTGCCACCGTATAGTCTCTACTCTCATCAACTGGCTTGAACTTCCCGTGGCGATAAACTTGTTTGGAATATGGGCCGGGTCTAGGCTCCCCAGTTTACCCACATATATGACCTCTTCTGCTTTGTTTAGAGACTTGAGGAGTCTAACAATGTGGCCAGATATATCTCCCCAAAAGCTCACTCTGCACCCGAGAAAGGCCACTTTCCTACCGCTGGCTGGAATTGTCACAATCTGCCACCCGAAGAGCTCCCTTTTGGGGTCATTGCTGTGCATCCCATGCTGCCATACATCTGGTCGGATGAACCGATCCAATGCATGCACGTATCCCAAGACCACAGTATCCACATGCCCCATTTCCCGTAGGTTCGAGAGAAGTATGGGAGACATACATTCCTCGGCGGTTGGTATAGTATACAATACTGACTCGGGGTCTCCCCCTTTCAAACTGAGATATGTTGCAACGACGGATGCATAGTGCTTTACGTAGTCGACTCCCGGAAAGCACTGGAGGGCTATTTTCGTTGGATCGCCGTCCATTCGAGCCGTGGGTCTTTGCCAGTTGAATGGTTTATCCTTCTTCTCGAGCGGCGATATTCTCGAAGAACCCCAGCGTGAATGGAGCCCATGCACGAGTATCTCCTCCCAGGCCTTTTCCTTGTGGACAGCTTCAGGGTGAACTTTCATCTGCAAATATCTCTCCAGGGAGTGTCCCATTGTATGCGTATATGGATCTGCAATGGTTGGTCTGTACTTCTCTCGCGTTGGTATAGAATTAGAGGAAAGCGCACGATAGAGCCCCCGAGAGCGGATCCTTAATGGCACTTTCCCACCAAGACTCAGGACAACTCTTTGCAGGGGATAAGCATGGGTGCCGGTTGCCATTTTGACTAAGGATATGAGGGTACTTTGGTTTTCCTCTTTTTGAGACTAGGGTTCTTGGGTTGGATTTCTTACACTATAGAAGCCTCAATATAGACGTATGATATCCTTAAGTACCAATCAAATACATAAGTATAGTTCAACCTTACAATATGCATACCCGCATGGTCATAAACCTTCTCTGCTTGCCCCAGAGGAAAGAGCCGGTAACAACAGAGTTAAAACCCTGTGAGGAACGGTAAGATCGGCCGTCCCCCGACGTGCGGATAAGGTCACGAACATGAATTTGTGTCAGCATACATCTTCATAGAGCTCACGGCTGGAAACGCTGGTGGCTGCAGTGAATGTACATTAGCATAAGGGCCTTTATTGGCTTATCTATATGCATAGACGTCAGCCTCGCCCTCGCTCGCTGCTGGGAGTATCTCCATTTGAATACTCAAATTTATACCCTATGCTTTATTAATTCTTAGCTTCTTGACAACTCACATTTGCGTACCGTTGCGCCCGCTGCACTTGGTTACGCTTGCAGTTCAGCATACAATTAACTGACGTTAATATGCTACAGAACTCCTATTGGTTCAATTGAACTGTACCTAGCTATACTATAAAAGGCAGCGACTACCGAATCAGGGAATCAGGGAATCAGGTCGTATCCCTCACAAAAAAAGAGGTCATCAATTGTTTGATCAGACTTGTGCTAACCAGACTATTGATCAGAATTCAAATCTCCATTCCGTCTCCAAATTAGAGTAATTGTAGTTGAGCTGCAAGCTAGACAAGTGTGCCAAGGATAGCCCGAGGTATCTTCTAAGTAATCTTTAAAGCTGTGTTTGTATTTCCCAGTGGCCTTCACCACACCCCTACCGTCATGAAGTAGTTTTGCTTTCCATCTACATAAATACTATAGAAATCTAAATACTCAAACCAGAACCTTCTGATATCATTGCAAAAGCATCCAAATCAACACGCTCAAGAACCATTCACATGAAATAAACTCAGTACCTCCTCTTCGGAAAACATTCCCACAACCAATAATCCCCTTCGCTGCGCCATCTACCCACTGCTCCTCACGACCAACTCCCTATAAACCCTCTTCAACTCCCCTACCATCTCCTCTAACTCATCTACCCTTTCCATCTTCTCCCCCAACGTCTCCAGCGCCGCCTGGAACCTAGTATCCAACACCTCTTTCTCCCCTTCTAACGATTTAATTCTGGCTTCCAATTCCCTTTTCGCTTCAACCTCCCGCATCAGCTCTACAATCTCCGCGCGAGCTTCATCTCGCTGGGCCAGCGTCCGAGTGAGCTCGTCTCTCGAAGCAGCCATCTCCGTCTCGAGCCGGCGAATCGAAGAAGACATTCTTTCGACAAGTTGAACTGATGGCCCAGCTGCCACTGTTGACACAGAAACCATATCCTGCGCGTGTGAGGCATTACGGAAATTTGACACGAGGGGTGAAGCAAGGGGATGGATGAATGTCCCTTGGGTAGGATTGCCACTAGAGGGGCGGTTATTACCAGCAATAGGGTTATCGTTAGGCTGGTTGTTAATAAAGTAATCTTCATCTTCATCACAAATTACCAAGGACGTGTGTGAGGAATTGCCATGGTTCTCGGCAAATTGAGGCTGGTTGAGGGAAATGGTTGAGTCGACCCTGTTTTGTGTACTGAAGGATGGTCTTTCTTTACGCCTCTGCCCTTCAGGGGTTTGCTCCACAAAAGATCCCGAAGTAGAAGTATCCCTCCGCTGCAGCAGAGAGCAGGGCTGGATGTATACATCCCTCTCACTCATCCCTGGGGATCGACCAATCGACCGTGATGAAAATCTCTGTGGAGGTGGAGAGGGGGAACGCATTAACGAGGAAGCAGCTAACTGCTCCTCCCATTTCATCCTCTGATCTTCCAGCCTCTGAGTTAGTTCACGTGAAAATACCTCCTTTGCACGCTCTAGTGTAGACTGAGATTCTGTTAACGAGGCGTCCAGCTCTGTAATCTTTTTTTGGAGAGCTTCTTCTCGCCTGCGGTAGGACTCAATATCCTCTTCCAAATCTTTGGCCCGGGAGTTCGCAGACTCAAGGTCCATCTCAAAACGGCGGGCTTTATTATTCTACACAATCAGTGAGCATCACAATGTACAGAGCAACGTACATCACTGGCCTTGTGAGTGGTGGGCTTACAAACTCCCTCGCTTTCCGCCTAACCTCCATTTCCGCCCTTGCCAACTCGTCCCTTTCTCTTTCTACCGCTGCCACCCTATTCAGCAAACTTCCTTCAATCCCTTGCCAATTCTCACTAGCAATGGCATATTGCGTCTGCAGCGTCTCCACCTGCCGCAGTAACTTCGAGTGAGTATCTCCAGACGCACCACTTGACATCTCCTCCGCCCTCGCTCGGAGAACCTCTACTTTTGTCTCCATGACAGCTACTTCCGATCGAAGCTCTGCCTCTGTCATATTGGCTCTTTCTGAATCTCGTTCGATTTTTGCTTTGAGGTCGCCGATCTCAAGGCAAAGTTTTTCTCTCATTAAAGTGGCTTCTGACTGAATCCTGTCTATTTGCTCCCTCAAATCCCTTGTGGTTTTCCTCTCTGCTTCAATGGCTTCAGTCTGAACCCGACTTGCGGTATCATCGGCTCTAGCATTAGCCGCAGCTAGCTGCACCTTCAGATCCACTACCAATGCATCTCTATCAATTTTCTCCTTTCTGAGCCTTTCCACTTCACCCTCCAGTTTACTGCTCGCTTTTATCTGTTCATTTAACCTCTTTTCCGTCTCTTGTGCCTTCTTCAGCTTCCCCTTTCCTTCAACTACTTCCTTCTCCGCCTTCTCTAGTTTCGTTTTCACTCCAGCCTCTAGTTTCTCATCCTCTGCAATCTTAGCCCTTAACTTCTTAATTATTGTAAGGTTCTTAAGCTCCAGTTTGCTTAATTTTTCTCCTTCCTCCAGCAGGAGGGCTATTTTTTCCTCCTTCTCTGCAAGTTTCTTCTCGAGCCCACCAGCAGGATATGCGGTTGCACGACGTTTTGATTCATCGGCAGATTCCCGTACTAGGATCTTGAGCTTAGATTCGAGAGCGTCTATCCGCTCTGATGCAGTGTGAGATTCTTCTTGCCGGCGACTTTCACAAATGGCTAGGTCTGATCTCAGCTGAGAGATGATGGCTTCATAGTCGATGGGGTTGGTGATGGGTGTCAAGGTGGAGGTAAAGGCTTGAAGGGGGCTAGATATCGGTGTGAGGAGCTCACATGGGGTGATTACGGCAATTATTGGTGCAGGTGGAGATGCTGATAGGGGTGCTGATAGTGATGATTCTACCCCATCTGCTGAAGCCGCTGCCGGAGGCGATTGTATCAGTTCCGTAGCTGCAAACTCGGGTTCTAGCAGTGGTGGGACGACCTCAGCCTCCGGTTTGCTCTCCTTATCCACGTTTATCGGTGCCTCTTCTTTATCCTTATCTTTATCCTTATCTTTACCCTTATCGTTCTGCGTCACCGATCCGGTCCTAGCAACGTCCAAACTCCCCCTAGTCCGATCAATGCTGTTTCTTGCACTCTCCAACGCTGGAGCCGGGCTTCCTGATCTCAACCCTGGACTAGCACTTCTAGCGGTCGCCGCTGCCAACCTCTCTGCAAGCGTTAATTTGGCGCCTCCACCACTGGGTGTTACTGCCCGAGATATTGAATGCGCAGGTGAGCCAGCTCGATCAGGGGTAGCCGTAGGTGCAACTTCAGCTGAAGCCATAGCTCCACTATCAGTGACTCGTTGGCCGAGGGAGGAAAGGAGACGGGGTACCTTTGCCACTGGCTCGATCCGTGCTCTTCCCATCAGCAGCCTGTCCTGCGGCTTTCCTTGGGGCTGCCTGCTCCTGCTCACCGAGGAGGACACTATCAAGCTTCGACTCAAGGTTGGTAATTGTCTTTGCAAGGAAATTCATCTTGCCTACCACCTGCTCCCTCACTCATCAGCTGGGCGATTTGTGGCGATATTTTGCACCGTGTACTGGAACGGAGTTTGAATTAGAGTTACAGCGCATTTGCATATTCAGAAACTCAGAATTAGTTCTGGCGACTCAGAACGGGCTAGCTGTTGGTAAGCTGCACTGAAAGTCACGGGACTGTATATCACGGGACTGAAGTCACGAGAGGATAGGAGAAGGGTGACTACATACGATGTAGCTTGCTAGAGTATGATGCTATCCCATGTACATTTACATGCAATGTATCCTCAACTCAGCTGCTACCTACATCCACTTACCTATCGATCGAGATGACTTGTTACACCGTGCAGGCCAGCCAAACACCGGACAATATTAATCTCACTGTACTTAGTATTTGCCGACCATACTTTATCGGTTACATCACGAACTTCCCCAGTGCCTGATCTCGTGCTCCAGGCGGACACAGTCTAGCTTCGATTAATTTAGCTTTATTGTGCAGCGTGGAATGTGGACCTCAGGTTTGTATCTTCGTTTAGTACGCTGTCTAAGCCGGGGCTATTAGGGCCACATGCGGGGGTCAGCCTCCACATAAAAATTTGCATAAAATTATCCAAATATTCGGCGGCATATGAGAGGGATAACAAAGTTATCGGAATAAATCTGGCAAATTTCTGTCTCACGAAATCGGAGACCCTGAGTTCTGAGTAATGGATATGTTCTATGCAGGAACCAGCTAGCTAGATGTGTAATATGGTCAGGATGCACAAAGGGAACTCGCCGATAGTCTGGTTGGAGCCTTGCCCTGAGCCCCACCAAAGGTGCGGTGTGCGGTGCGGTCTAAAAGGTTAGACATTTTCATGTTTCAGACGGAAGAATTGGACGTCACATCGTCCCACTCGCACATGCACATGCAAGCACAGCACCCGACAACCCCTGTGCAGCCAACCCTCCTATGTCTATAAATTACTATAACTTACAGTATCATAATGTCTGTAGTCTGAGTTCCGCTGTTACGCTGCAGATCACCATGTATGAATAGGTACTCTATATGTAAGTACATACTTTATGTTACAAATTCACTTGCGCGTCCACCAAGTAGTCCCATTCCGTAATCTACCCTATCTTCCAAACGGCACTGGCTTTGCTCTTTGCTTATTGCTCGTCATGGCTCTACATATGTACATGTATGTCAATATTATGTAATGGCATTAGGTGGCTACATAAGACTTACGTAGTCGGTCGGCCAGAGGGTCTTGGCATGAGACTACGTAGTCAAAGTTGGAATATGCAGGATCAAGCAAAGCAAGCTCGAGATCCGCCAACTCCATCCCCCAACCTAGTTGGTCGCATCGCTGGTTACACCCACACAACCAAACTCAAAGAAGTTCGCAGACATGAGCATCGAACCAAGCCGAGTCCCATTGCATGAACGCGAACACAAGGGCAGGAAGCAGCTGCAAAAGGAACTATCTAAGCCCACGGCGTAATATCCTAATGCACAACACAATGTACGCGGCTGCGGGTGTTTGTGAACAAAAAACGTGGAATTCGTGTATTGCATATGCACGCAACTAATCGAACGAACCCCCTCATCAAACCAAGTATCATACTGTCGTGTATAATTATCCAAACATCAGCCTTACTTCATATACCATCCGATGCTTCGCCTCCACTTCGGTATATCCAACAGCATATGTCCTCCCCTCCCCTCCACCCTAATGGGAACCACACATTGGGGTAATTTCTCTTGATACCTTCACAAACATCCATCACTGAGAGTCCCTGCATATTATCTCCCATATGAGGGAAAGTACTAGTAAAAAACCAAAGAAAAAGAAAGATACTGGTAAGACGGGAGAAATGGCACTTCCTTCCCCCCCCCATCCTTGCTTGACACCTGTAGTGCAAGTCTCCACAAAATGAGAAGTAGCAGGCGAAAAGCAATCTATCACCCTGCACGAAATGTTGGCATGGGAGTACAATAAACGAGATGCAGGCATGCAAATCGAACTATCAAATGTAGCAAGGCAAGAGAGGAAATGCACTGAAAAAGGAACACCATAAGCAAGCAAGCAAAGAACCATTGTACGCCCCCTCTTTCGTCGCACCAGAAGGTACCACCTGACCCCGGTAAAAATGTACGCCCGCTGAAGATAGTGACATGGAAAATAATGTGCACAAAACACCACAACACCGATGATATGGAAAAATAAAGAGCGCTGTTTTTGTTCAAGCATATGATGCGGGTGTACCCATGAGGGGTGTCGTGGTAATGAGGCGGTAATGAGGTGGTAATGAGGTGGTGGTGAGGTGGCGGTGAGGTAGTGATGAGGTGGTGATGAGCAACTTTGAACTCACTATCATTATCGTTCTCACATCCACCCGAATTATCGTCATGGTGGCAGTATTGTAGAGGGTTAAAGAAACTTGTAATCCAGAGTGGTATTACCACCGAAATAAAACGCCGTTTACCAGAAAATTATGAAAAAGGCTGCCAATCATAGAAAATGCTAACGAGAAGATTTGTCGCTGCCACTGGAATTCATCGACCACTTGAATCCAGTCAATTGCCCAGTAAAGGAACCCCATCGTTTCACAGGTCGGATCTCCATTGGTAGGGTGACGCTTCGTTCGTAGGGGTCGGACATTATTGCCTTCTCGTCTGGTCCAAGAGCATAACATGCAATGCCACAGAAGTGGTGCCCACAGCCACACATTTGGTCCTGAGCAGTACGGCGGAGAGTACAATCGCAGCATCTCCAGCCGTTGTTCATAGCCTTTGTATAAGCTATCTGGCATCGATCACCGCAAGGGTTGGGAATTGGCCTAATGCTCTGCTTGCCGTTAAAATCTTGACAGTTGTTGATAATTGTCAAAAAGTCATTGTTCTCTTTGATCCACTGAACCTCCTCGGCCGTGATGAGATTGCAAAGGCGGTAACCAGGGCGGTAGTGGCCGCAAGAGAAGCGAGTAACGTAGAAGATACACATGTTGTTGGAGTAACGAAGTGGGGTGGTCTAGGATGTGTAGTATATGAGTGGTTTAGAGAGGCCGTATGGTGCCGGTGAAGCCAGTAAGGTTGTGGGCACCTGAGGGATTGGTGGAGGAGTTCGGTTTAAATCGAATCGCACGGAGGGGAGGTGCAAACACAGCCGTGGCCGCGGGCACCGAACTCAATATATAGCAACAATGCCAACAGAGTTCGAGCTGATAGGGTTCAGGTCGGGAGATGTGACGATCGGTTCGATAATTTGGGAGAAAGGCAAAAGGCAATTGACTGCTATCTGATCACGCCTCACTGGGTATACATTTGATTTATTAGAATGGGCCCTCAAGTAGACGCAATTGATTGGAGATGGAACGCCAAAGACGTAAAAGAGCAGGTGTACGTCGTGCTGGGAGTGGAGAAGGGGCAGTGGCGTTGTCAAGATATATAACTTCACACGCACACGACCCATACTCGAATTCCCCTCCGCTCCGCTCCGCAGCACCAACTTGGGCTGGCCTCCCCACCTAGCATGAGACAACACCCAAAACGGTGTCCAGAGCAGATTCCGTGGTGGTGTGGTTGCAATTGTCTGTCTCCGGACCGCAAAACTAGTGTGATGCAGTTTATTCGCCCGGCTGTTAGCTAAATCTCCCGATGACCCGGGCTAAAACGAGAAAGAAAAAAAAAAACAGCCGATGGTTTTAAGTTCACTGAATTATCACTGTAATGCATGCCTAAACCCAAGTACAACCTGCATACTGTTCTACATCCACCTGCCTCAGCAACCCCGGTTTCCCGTGTGATATTGATTTTCCCCACCGGCCTTCTACTTTTCTCCTTCGCCATTAACCCCCCCTCTCATCTGCCTGCTTCACTAGAGCCCTTTTGCCGCTCTAGTACACCCGAAGCATTCCCCGTCTATAGTTCCGGTACCCTCCTCTGCGAGTTCTGTAGCAGCCAGATCAGCACTTGAAGCTTGCAATTAGAGATTCGCTATTTGCACCAAGTCAGCCATTCCAAGCAGCGTCTCGTGACCGCTAGATAACGCAGCGGTGACGGCCCTCGATCCAAATGTGCGTGGCAGGACCCTTTGGTCTCCACATGTATCAAGCAGGGATGTGCAATATTGCATATCGTGAAAGGTCAACGGTCCAGAGTATTAGTACGGCCAGGCGAAGTACGATGATGTCGGTTCTGCTGCAACGTACTTGCACGAGAGTGGAAAGAAAGCTAGGAAGACATGGCCCTAGCTTGCACTCCATCCAGACAATGACAAAATTTCTCTACTAGGACAAAGTCCCGGCTCCAATGTATCCATCGCGGTTAGTATGGACTATCTAATGAAGAGAAATTGGGGAAATTACACTGATATTAGACATGGGGATGTCAACGCCCTCTCAGGGTTCTCTCCTAATGTTGGGTGCCTCGTTGTCGCCGAGCTGCAGAATTTCGATGGAGAGGCGTTTGGTACTGTACGTAGGCGAAGCGCAATGGAGGGGCACACCCAGGCCTGTGAGAAACATATTCCGTGCAAGCTTAGCCGGAGAAGATGAAGCTCCGCAAAATCTGTCAATTACTTTACAATTGCCCGTGCGTAATTCAGTTCAGTCGCACAACGTAGGTAGTGCTCTTCTTATCTTCACTTCACTTATTACGCGCATAAGTTGGTGCATGGGGATCATGCACGATCCGCCTAACATTTATTGGACGAACATCATTGGCCCAATGGTACCCGGCCTTCCACAGAATTGGGACATCATAAGTTTGTAATTAACCACCCTTGGCCTCGAGATATCTAGCAGAAACGGCTGAGTCCGACTTTAAACCTCACACGAATACTTAAGTACCTAGGTACGCGCTCTGAGTAAGCTCCTTTGCACCGGTGCCGCCTTTTCAATTCTCCGGGATATACCACACCATAGCTACTGTCCTACTACCTGCTATCCGTTTGCAAGCTTCAGGCACTAAGAAACAACTTACTCGCCCTCAGCCATTGAGATCCATAACTAGAAGCCGGGAGCTTTTAATGCTCCCCTTGTACTTGTCTGTTGTCCTTTGTCCTAGTCCACACAGAGACTACCTTCGTCACTTTATCTAGCCAGACTAAGTCTCTTGCCTTCGCCATGGTGAACCTCAGCCATACCATTCCTGGAGCGGAGCCAGGAGTGCATTTGATCCGTTCTCTTTGCATACTGTGGTCTGCTGAAGCAAATGAGTTTCCAAATACCCCAACTCAAAAAAAATGCGATGTCCTTCTCCGTCTCATCACTCCCTGGGCTTGGGAACAATGGCCGAATTATTCCAGATGTACGTCTTGCCAGCCTCTTGACGTACAAATAACTGTACCTGCAATTTGCTATAACGAAAACCTTGCTATTCCAAAAGAGTTCTGGCTCAGCTCTCACCAAGATAACAGCTACTGAACCAGACAGTCTTCTTTGCTGGAGGAGGTGCTCTAAATTGACCCGAGTGCCTATGCTCATTGCGGTGGGCTGAGAGAAGATACTAATTATTACCTATATTAGTTTCAATCCCACCTATATGGTAGTGGGAATGGGTTTTATTTAGAAATACTGACCAAACAAATGTGCCATTCGTTATCAGCGCATAAAGGTTCTACATGCCTGAACTAAAGGACATTCAATTCTAGTGGACCCTGCAGGCTCTCTAAACAGCCTGAATGAGACTGGTTCTGAAACGAATCTAGCTGGCGATTATCGTTTGTACCTTATGCCGCACGCGAGTACTGACCCCCTCACAAAAAAATTATCGTTTGTGGATAAAAGCATGCCAAGCAAAGAGCTTAGAACCTTCCCGCCTTGGCGACTTTCCTCGTTCCAACGCTCATGCAAGCCGTTAGAAGAAAAGCACGCAAAACTTATAGACTGGTTGGCACCAGCCTCTCGTAGAGAGCAAAAATTAAGCCGTTTGTTTATCTTCAAATATTCAGTCTCGAGGCCTCTACGGGGTGTTGTGCCAGCCAGACTAGTCTCGAGGTTTGCGAACCATCTCCGCGCTTAGGAGGGGTCATGCAACCAGCGCTATCCCTGCGGCACTCGAAAGATTTTACCAATAGGAGTTTCCTTCAGCCTTGGCACCTAAACACGGCACATAGCATCCGTCACGAGACTAACTCATGAGCTTTTTCCAAATCAGGCAAGGAGCATAAATAAGTAACGTTTGTCGCTCGCCGGAGGTAGTGTCGGTCTGCCGTCCAGCCGTGATAAAACAGATAGTCTGGTTGGCATAAAACAGATGTGAATGATATTCCCATATTGGGAAATTCTGACAAAGCAGAACTTTGAGGGCTGGGTACAAAGACAAGCAGCCTTAGATATCTAAAGAGTGCAGATGGTTCCCAGCGAAGTAAGGGGTGCTTAGACCTACAATCGAAGCGCTTCCTGTGGCTATAGCAGTTCTACACAGTTGAAGAACGCAGATATGATTCTTGGTGATATTGAAAACAATAAAGAATTCTCCTTCCTTGTATACCTTTCTGATGGAAGAAGTACATACTTACATAAAGTAGCTGCTACCATATGTGGTGAGATTTGAAATCCGACGTCTGTACTCTAAAATTGAGTATTGCCTTGCACAAAGAAATGGAATATGGAACGTTTAAAACCAAATCAGGAGGACCAATTGAAGGATCGTCTGATTGTGATGCAAATGGGGTGCATGTGCCACTATTAGATGTACTAGATGTCTATATATGTTGTCTATCTGCAAACAAGAAATGGTATCAAAAATGAACGAAAATTGAGATCCGTCACACTTGAACGCCAAAAATATGTCAAGTATGCATTTCTGAGCTGCACCCACTGACCTTCTACGTAGTAATTGGTCCCGCAACTAAACTCACCAGCTATGGTTAATGAGTCAGCACAGAACATGTACCTAAGGAATTGAAGTTTATGCCTGCCTTCACTTGTCTTGGTTCCACAAATAGCCCGCTTCCTTCAACCAAAACAACTGGTTTCTCTCCCTCAGTTCTTGGCAGAGTCTCAATGCGACCTACCGCCCAAGCCTTCCTCCCCTCAGCCTGCGTCACCTGAGCCTTCATGACGATGTACTGTCCCGCCTTTGTCGGAGCCCTGTAATTGATGTTCAAATTTGCAGTCATGCCCACCTTATTTGGTAAAGCAGTGAACGTGCACCTCCCTAGCCCCTCATCCAACAACGTAGCCAATAATCCACCATGCACAAACCCAGGGTACCCACAGACAAGATTGCCCAAGTAACACACCATGACCATAGCCTTCGCCTCCTCGTCAAGAAAGACTATCGGTGGTACTACAATCCTCCCAGGACCAGAGAGAACTCCAGCGGTTAAGCTAGTAGTGCGATGGGCATCACTAAATCGGAGATGGGGTCTAGACTCGGAGAAAGCTGGGTTGGCGCGGAGGGACTTTACAAGGGGGTGGTTGGTGATGTATTCTTCAACTTCGATTTGATGTTCGTGCTCCGCGTTGAAGGCGGTGGCAGACTCGGTATCGGTGAGCTTGGGAAGGAAGGTGTTGCTGATTGTGGACATGACTGCGTATGCTCCAGCTCCGAAGGAAAGGATGCTGATGACGATGACGTGAGTGAGCCTGAACCCGGATTTCTTTGTTTGAGGTTGTGCTGACGAGGTTATTGTTGTTAAGCATGACGGCCAGATACGAAACTCGGATTGACCTACCGGAATTTGCGTTTGCCTGAAGAACTTGCTCAGAAAATTTGACACTACTCCTGAGGCCTCGTACCCAACTGTTGGTTGAGTTATGAGTTAGTAATATTGTTGGCCTTGGGCTTGCAACGGAGGATGATTGGAATGCCCTTTTGGCAGAAAATTGCTGCTGTGGCGTCTGCCTAATACTGAACACCGATAACCTAGGAGCTCTTACTGTAGCACCTCCCTGCCGAACACCTTGGTATATAAACATCATGCCCAGCTCTGAACAATATAGAATTGGGGCAATGAACCAGGGCCAGAGCTTAGAGTTCGTCGTTGGGGGTCCGGCAAGATATACTGCCGACTGCCGTGAGTATGCGCACAGTACCATTGGTGCAAATACGGGACAAATATAAGGAACCCTGCAGGAAAGTACCTCGGCTTGAAAAGATAAAGTTATATGCCAAGACAAGGCTGTGCAAGTGACTTAGTCTTGGTAGAAAACGTGACATGCCGAGGTACGGTGCCAACCAGACTACGAGGTACGAGTGCGATTTTCTTTGCGTTTAGTCTGGTTAGCACTAAGCGTGGTTCGCTTCCCTACTGGTATACCTAAAACTTAGTCTGGTTGCACTACTCCTCGCGAGGGGTAGTGCAACCAGGAATGCCACAGCACTGTAGATCGAACGATACACTGGATAGTGAAGTGACGTAGTGAACCAGAAATTGAGTGCCTGAATTCCTGCAATGCAACGCTTGTTTCCGCCAAAGGTACTTACATTATTTTATTGCTTCATAATTTGTATGGCTGTTTAACTGCGTTTCTTCAAGCAAAACATTCACTGTATGCATACAGCTTTCACGGAGACGCTATACTGAGAAGCGATTAAGGCAACTTCAGAGAGCTGTATCTTTGGGCCTGTTCATGTTCCCAGAGATGGCTCCAGCAGTATTTATAGCTCTCCTGCCAGATATTAAAAAGAAACCCGTCACTATGAGGCAAAACATACCAGTGAGCACTAGCCATCCAGTCCTACTACCTTATCAATGTTAATGGCGGCTGTAGAACATGATGAGGAGTACTTTGCCGCCGTAGACGATCTTTCTGATTCCGAGCTGGTGGATTTCGATGTAGGCAGCCTGGAGGAGGTCAAAGTTGATACTAGTGCTTATGGGTAAGTGCTCAGATGTTCAATTACTGTGCAAAACTAGGGTGAACTTAGCTAATGCCTGAGCAGTGTTTTTATACTCGGTAAAGTGCATCTCCAAAAGGTAGAGGATGGATATATCTATGTTAGGATGTACGTGGGCAAGGAAAGTGGAGAGAAGATCCAGCAATTACATCGGGTGCTGTTAGGGTAATTAGAGAAAAATGCTACTTAGTCTTTGGGGGGTAATGCTCGACTGGCACAAGCTTGATGAGAGTTAAATATATGATGACACCAAATCTGCACCGAAATTCCACAGCCATTCTCGCAACAGGCGTTTGCTGGCCTAAGGCGAAATCAAGCGCGAGCAATGCAAGAGGTTATATATAGATTATGTGATACCTCAGTCACCTAACTACACCCTCAATCCGGCTCTCTTTATCCTAGTCCATATGCCAGTCGCTTACCTAGGTACTTATAATTAATTGGCATGCGGATGGAGACTCGATTTTTCTATAAGATACACCCGCTTCATAATACTATGTACAAACTCTCAGGGAACTTAATTGATGCAAGTCGCCAATTGTAGTCCGGCGCCCTATAAACGAGCCTAGGGAGAGTTGGAAGTTGGACCAGTTACCCTCAACATATGCATTAGTGCACATCCAATGATATTATGATCACCTACTGTGTTAAACAGTATTGAAAGTCTTGACAATTAGAATTGTGTTTGTATGTTTATCTTGAACTATCCCGTGTACCCAATATCCCTTACTTTGTCTCGGTGCACCTCCGCGTACTGCTTTCCTATGTCATGTCTGCAGGGCGTGGATGAGCCCCGGAGAAATATTGATGTAGGGGAAGTGCAAAGGTGCAAAGGAAACCTGGAAGAATATTTCGTAAATATATCCCCAGGGATTCGAAAGCTTCGAACTTGATAACCAGACGAGCCTCAATCATCCCAATTAGGAGGCCACTTTACCAGAAAGGCCTTGGTGCTCTGGTTATGTTGGAGGTGAGACCGGCGGAAGCTAAAGCGTAAGAGAACCTGTTTATTGACACCGACTGCTCACCGAGCCCATTCATTGAATTTTTCGACGAGGTGCTTTTGAAAAGAGTGATTAGCATGTTGATTGTAATTGGTATGCTTAGTGCACCATCAAGGTACAATTCCATTACACGCATGAATATCTATCCTACGCAGCAAATATGTGTTGGAGTTTTTATCGGAGTTTTAGACTTGCACACCACTAAACAATTATCAGGTGACACCAGTGTGAGGTCACCTTCCTAATCATGGAATTTCCCTTGATACATGTATGCAGACCAATCTCTATCTTATAGTATAGACCACAATTGTATTTTTTTCCTTGAGTTTGACTACTTTTTTGTTCAATTTTTTTTTTGGCAAACTAATACAGTTGCGAAAACCAAAAAAAAAAAAAAAAAAACTTCTCACAATTAATTCACTCCTGTTCTCATGCCCAGGCCGATTTATTTATTTGAGGGGTAGCTTAAATCGATTCACTCCCAAATTACAGCTGGAGACAGTGGTTGAGGGAAATTCAATATAACACCAATTTTGGGGGTGGTTGTGCATTGGTATACAAATCATGTGAAGCTTAAACCCGAATCTTGTATGATAGGGATTTAAGAAGCAGAAATTCAATGGTAGCTATTGCAACCTTCAAGCCAACAACTTCATAGACTCCGTACTCCGCTCCAAGCCAGATTTCTCCTATTGTTGAATATTAAACCAGAAAAGATTGTTCTCGTGCCCAGACCGATTATCATTTAAACCACACCAAATAAATCGGTCTGGGCACAAGAACAAGAAAAGGTGCATATTGTCGGGAGCCAATTTTCTTATCCTGAGATATAGTCTGGCTGCCTCAGATAGTACTCTACCCAACTATCGCCTAAGGAGTAGAGAAATGGATGATTGAACCTCTATCCCTTATAATCTTCTGATCAAGATCTATGCAAATTCCGAAGAAAAAAGCAGTTTGCAAAAATAGACACGCGCAAATTTAGCTAGACTACGGGAAACCCTAGTCTGGTTTGCACAACACCCTGGGAAACCCTAGTCTGGTTTGCACAACACCCTCCGTGGGAAACCCTCTCGTACCCTCAACAGAAGGCTTGGTCAATTTGGCCTCAGCAGGGGAACAGATCGAAGGATACTTAAGGTGAAAAACGCTTTGAAAGGTCGGAGAGCTCTAGCGGACTACAAACGGCGATGATTATGTTAGAATAAATGGTTTGAATTTAACCTCGATACTTCCACTGTACCTGAGCGGTTTATATGCAAAAGGTAATCAATATATATATGCATATGTGCTACCATGTCGTGATTAGCTAGTACGGCGAGCAGAAATATCACCTCGCCTGTTATTAGTCTGGTCCCAGAAGTGATTATTCTGGTGCTGAATGTACCGCAGTGAAGCTGGAAGCTAGTAAATGAATGGAGTTTAAGACTTTTCAAGTCCTAAATACAGGTAAGATATGGGGCATCGTATATCCTTGTGGTACCGTAATACATCAATTGGAATCTGATAAGGGCTGTATAAAGATAAGATCAACCATAAGAGCGGGGTGTTGGTGGGGTATTTCAACGGTGAG
The DNA here is from genome assembly GCA_015179035.1 of Tirmania nivea. Lineage (NCBI taxonomy): Eukaryota > Fungi > Ascomycota > Pezizomycetes > Pezizales > Pezizaceae > Tirmania > Tirmania nivea. The sequence goes on along the minus strand of WHUY01000059.1, from coordinate 58,611 downwards.
ACAACAGATGAGAAAAAAGTTTGACTCACGAGCACTCTACTTTAGAGCTTCCACATCTCTACTATTACAGCTGTCAGCTATAAGAACTAAGTAGTTCATATCATCCTCTCTTACTGCATACAATCCCACCTTCACTTTTAACCCTTCGTTTTTGCAATTGAGATACCCACACAATGGCCACCAAGGAGAAAGTAAGTCACTTTTCTTTCCTTAGACTTCCAATTGGATATTCGAATTGTGTGTCTAGAGCTGCTTTTACTAATGAACTGGGTTGTCCGAATAGGTTTGTCTTGCCTACTCGTGAGTCATCCCAAAAGCTGTGGATATACAGAAGCTACATCGCCTAACATAGCTGTTCTCACAGTGGAGGTCTCGATACCTCTTGTATTCTTGGTGGGTCAATTCCTGCCGGGTGGCAGCTTCTGCATGCAACTGAGATGAAATAGAAAAGCTAACAAACATTCTTATAGCATGGCTCCTTGAGAAGGGATACGATGTCGTCTGCTTCAGTAAGAATTACAAATAGTCATCAGACATAGACAACATGAGCCCTCTGACATGAATGTGTAAACAGTGGCCGACATTGGCCAAGAGGAGGACTTTGAGGTTGCCAAGCAGAAGGCTCTCTCCAGTATGTCCCTATATCCGAAGATTGCCAATCACACCATACCTTGTGCTGACCTCATTGTTAGTTGGCGCCTCTGCCGTGCACGTTGAGGACGTCAGAGAGGAGTTCGTGAAGGAACTCTGCTTCCCTGCCATCCAGTGCAACGCCAGCTACGAGAACGTCTACTTGCTCGGTATGCAACTATCTTTCCCAGGCTATGAAACCATCACACGCTAACATCACACCAGGAACTTCTCTCGCTCGTCCCGTTATTGCCCGTGCCCAGATCGCTGTTGCTCTCCGAGAGGACTGTGTTGCTGTCTCCCATGGCTGTACTGGTAAAGGTAACGATCAAGTCCGTTTCGAGCTTGCCTTCTACGCCCTCAAGCCCGACATCAAGGTTATCGCCCCATGGCGAATCCCCGAGTTCTACAATCGCTTCCAGGGCCGTAACGACCTTCTCGACTACGCCACCAAGGTCGGCATCCCCGTTTCACAAACCAAAGCTAAGCCATGGTCCATGGACGAGAACATGGCTCACTGCTCTTATGAGGCCGGTATTCTTGAAGACCCCAACATGACTCCTCCAAAGGACATGTGGCAGCTTACCGTCGACCCACAAGACGCTCCAGATGCTCCAGAGGACTTCACCATTCACTTCGAGAAAGGTATCCCGGTGAAACTCGAGTGCAAGAACGGAGAGGCCGTTACTGACCCAGTTCAACTCTTCCTCACCGCCAACGCCATTGCCCGCAGGAATGGTGTTGGTCGTATCGACATTGTTGAGAACAGGTTTATCGGTATCAAGTCCCGAGGGTGCTATGAGACCCCAGGTCTTACTATCCTCCGATCTGCCCACATCGACCTTGAGGGCCTTACCCTCGACAGGGAGATTCGTGCTCTCCGTGACCAGTTCGTCACTATAGGGTACTCTAGGGTTTTGTACAACGGTCTTTACTTCTCCCCCGAGAGGGAGTTCCTGGAGGCTAGCGTTGTTGCCTCCCAAAAGACCGTCAACGGTACTGTTGGGTGCCGAGTCTACAAGGGATACTTCTCCATTCTCGGCAGAAGCAGTGCTACAGAGAAGTTGTATGACATGGACGAGAGCTCTATGGACATCATTGGTGGCTTGGAGCCAATTGACAGCACCGGATTCATTAATGTCCAGGCCATCAGATTGAAGAAGTAAGTTTTCTGTCAGTTGAAAAATTGCACCAGGGGCACACGTTAATGACACGGTAATAAAGGTACGGACAGAAGAAGGCCGAGCTCGGTGAGAGACTGTAAATGTCTTCTCTTTCCTTACCAAGGCTACATATAGGTGATAAGGCTAGAAAATACTTAGTTTTTACGAGGCCGGTGCCAACCAGACTAGAAAATACTGGGATAGAAAGAAAAAAGATACATGGGATAGGGACATACTAGAAAACTTGGAACTTTGTGAGGGAATTTTACGATATCATGGCATTCTAATTGAACGAAAAAAAGGTTTAATCATCACGTGGCGTAAAGAAACCTCACAAAATTTCAACTTAATATTTGACTAGTAAAATCCTCAGAAGGTCTACTTCCCCCCAGTCTTGACCAGATCCAACATAATTTTCCTCTTCCCGGTACTCTCTTCCTTGATATTCCTTACCCTCACGACAAGCTTATTGAAAAGCCCTATTTCCCATTTCTTTCTCCCACTCCCCACTGTCAACACATAATTTTCTGCATCATACGAGACATCCTGCTCCTGCACACCCTCCAACTCCTTCGTCCTAATCAACCCCTCGATACCAAACCTAGGCACAAATACTACAAACCCATTGCTAAAGATCCTCATCACGAAGCCTTCTTCCTCTGTCTCACGGTTTTTGAGTGCTTGTCCTACATAGTACTCAACACTCGCCCTCCCTGCAAACAGTGCATTCCTATGACGGACGTTGATATTCTTGCAAATATCCTCCAACTTGGCCTTGGAATGTAACGAAGAATCAAGCTGCTCATAATCAATAGCAGCAGCAAGCTGTCTATGCGCAACCACATCTGCATATCGCCGAATAGGCGACGTAAAATGCGTATAAATCTCTGACGCAAGCCCGTAATGCCTATATCCCGGATACGCCTGTGTCCCAGAACAAAAGTACTCTGCAGCAAGCATGCATCTCGTAGCCACAATACGGATAAGGGTATTAAAAAAAGGCTCATTAGGATCCACACAAGTATCCAAAGAATCGGCCAATGCCCTCGACGACTCGACACGTAAATTTAGCCCCTTACGCACTTTAAGTTGATTTTGAAGTTCCTCAAAGTTTGTCGCTGGAGGAGCACCGTGCCGACGAAGCATGGCGGTCTGAGGGAAGGCTTCGTAGATCTTACGTGCGACACTGATGTTGGCGAGTAACATGAATTCTTCCACAAGGGAGTTCGTTTCTCGAAGCTGCTTTGTTTCTACATCAACAGGGTCTGAGGTCTCAGATTCAGTCTGAACTTTGACTTCCGGACTGGCGAGGTTGAGTGCCCCGGCGTCCATTCGCTTTTGTTTAAGCTTCTTGGAGAGCATAAGAAGCACTCGCATTCCTTTCGTTAAGTCATCCTGGAAGGAACTGCACCATGTTAGGCTGGTAGCTACACTCTGATAGTCAAAAGAAGATTCTCACCTATCGTTGATGCGGATCTGAGCCTGCTCATAACTGAAGGCCTCCCGGGAGCGAATAGCCGATTTGGAAAAATTAACATTCACGATGTTCGCATCTTGATCTAGTTCCTGTTGGAGAGTTAGATGCAGTAGAGAATGGTTGAGCTATAGAGCAGGCTCACCCATATGCACGAGAAGGCAAACCTATCAACGTATGGCTTCAGTGAACACAGGTCAGTTCCCAACAACATAGGCAGCATGTCAATACGCTTGTCCACTAAGTATACTGTAGTTCCTCTAGCTGTTGCTTCATCATCCATAGGATTGTCGGGCTTCACGAAGTGAGTCACATCGGCAATATGAACACCAACCTCATAGTTCCCATTGGGTAGAACACGAGCATGAAGTGCATCATCAATGTCCTGACATCCTGTAGGAGAGAGTGTTAAGCCTACGAAGACGAGGATATAAGTAGACGTGAGCACATACCAGGCGGGTCAATACTGCATATCAACAAGTCTCTGTAATCTTTCCTCCCCGCCCATAAAGGATCCTGCTTATTCCCTGGCACCCTCCAGTCATGACCCTCCTTGGGCAGGCAATCGAGGACAGCTTTGGGGAAAGGGCGGTATTGGACATCCCACTCTAACAATAGTGCCTCTGTTTCCGCCTCCTTCGTCTCCACCTCCCCCAAAGAGCGAACAAAATGCCCGACCGGATACCTCGAAGTCCGATCCCAAGTATCAATGCTGACGACAACTCGCTTACCTAGAAGCGCAGCGGCTTGGCGAGTGCGTATGCGAATTTTCGGGATGCGCTTATCCATGGGCAATAGAAAAACTGTTTGCTGCCCCCTTCCACGCCCTGACGACACTGAGCTTGGGTCAACATGGCCAACATAGCTATTTCATTGGTTAGCCCATGTCGCCCACGAGCACAACTTGCATGCATTGGTAGCTACAAGCATGGGCTGTGATAGAAACAGTACTGGGAAGAAACAAAAGCAAGTCGGGTTTATCTTACTATCTCCAGTTGCGTTTGATGATTCCGACTATTCGTGCAGTTGGCTGGGGTCTGGTCTCGAGAGATAATCCTTGACTTTTCTTAGCCTCGTCAATAAGGACTTTCCGCTCCTGCTCTGTTTCAATAGCCTCCGGTTCGTCCAAATCCGGATTGTCATTCTTTGTGAGGGTTTCTTCGTCTACTATCTTCGTGGATGGCTGCTTCCACTGGTCTTTCGGAAGAATCTCAACCACCACCTGGTCGCCTTGCACGGCACGATTGATATTCTCGCGGCCTAACACAAGCAGGGCTCTGTCAAACGTTGCAGTGGCAACAGATCCCTATTAAAATTAGAATTCAGCTAATGCAGCCAACACCAGAAACAGATGATAAAAGATGATCACAATGACTGAATAGAAAACATGCTTGCAAATCTTTCGCACAAATGCAGCCCGGACGTACCTCGAGGAAATTATACGGGCTGACGTTATATGTACCTTGATGCAGGATACTCGCCTTTACGCCCGTCATCATCTTCGATATGGAGTAATACTGGTTGGCAAGCATTAGCCTCAATTTGCATCTGAATATAAGAATGTAGATACCTCAGGATAGAGCATCTCGCTTTTCACTAGCCTCAATTCTTGGTCTTCAACAGCAGCACTGATCATATCTAGTAGCTCATCGGCATTTTTCAGCCCTTGAACATATTCTCGAACTGTGAAAACAAGACTGTAAGTACTCAAAGCATGCAGGCCATTCTTAAAATAGGTGTGTTGTATCATGAGTTGTTATGAAAATCACCCAACGGTCGAGCAATGGATAGACCACAACCACTTATACGAATGTAAAGGTTCTGGATGCAAAAAGAGAAGAATATTAACATACTATTGCAGCAAGAAATTCCCTCAGATTTCGCTTTCCCCAGATTACCCCGATCGTCCGAGAGCATGACGATTTCTGGTAGTTTTATGGACGTACCCGCCAGTGCAGTGGCCAGGTGAGATTTGTACCAACTACACGCTTTCCTCACGGCTCTATCGTTACGATCGTTGATAATCTCCCCTTGTAGGCGCTTTACATACGTCTCCTGTCGGAATTCATTATGAAAGACATAGAATCGTTTTTCGTCACTCTTTGTCAGTGCTCTCAGCCGGTTGTATAAAGGTAAACTTCTGTTCCGCACTTCTTCAAGGACAGTTTGTAGAACAATGACATCGTAGAACGCTGATTCATGTTCCATAACATCCATGCAATATAAGAATATATTTGTGTCCGGAATCAGGTAATGTCCATTGGGATATGCCGGAGTTCCAGCTGGCCTTTCGGACAGGACAAAGTTTTGCACTATTTGAGTGGAATCAGCATGCTATGGGGCACAAATAAAGTCATATAGATGCATTGTCTAGACGATATGCATCCCGTAGCATGGGAGAAAGATGAAATACCTTTACCACTCGCATCTGTTGGTGCAATGAAAGTACATGGGGAGCATAGCTTTGAGGAGCATGGGATATCTTGTCGAAGATAAAGCTCACGCACTATTTTCTGGCATTTCCCCTTTCCTGACCGTACGAATACTTTGGATGAAATGTTCGTGGTTGTAGAGATTGATCCATTGGACATTGGCCCTTTGAGACTCGTCATGATGGTATATGTGTAAGATGTCGTGTGGTTTAAACTATCGAGGCGATTCTAAACACCCTAGAACCTTGCTACACGGGTTGCCTAAAAGGCCCTTCTGCGCGATCTTGTGTAGCAATCTCGATAGTGGGGAGAGAGTCGGGGCGGGATTGCAGGCGTCAGTACTTTATTTGAGCCGATGGAGCGTGTTCCTCGTGGTGTACTCTTGTTTGTAGCTATTTCACTCACGTTTTAATTTTAACAAGCTTTTTTGCATCAGACCCGTACAACCAGACTAATCAGACCCCAGTTGTGTTGCGGCTCTGCCGACGGGCCTGGACTCCCCAGGCAAGTTCCCCCTCCCCCACCCTCCACTTCTCCACACCAACTCTTTTCTTTGGGTGCACTATTGGAACCCGACACGGCGGATCGCTATCACTGCAGCACAAGAGCTAAGGAAGGAAGAACACCATTTATGCATTGCAGCAGATAGTGCCCTTCATGCCTACACACAACCTTCCAGACATTCGACGTGTCGACATCCAAACTGCACCCATTTAGTGGCCGTGGTCTATTACGTGCAACCAGAGCAAACTTCCTCCGCAGCTCTCGAGCGATTGGCCTGTAGAGAGGGGTTGATGCCGTATTTTCCTGCGGAGAAGACCCTGGTCACATGTCACTAATACCTACTTGGTGCAGAGTGCAGCATCCCAAGTTAGTTGCATCGCAAGAGACATGATCCTGGTCGAAATCCTTGCCCCGTTCAAACGCCAGGCAGCAAAACACACTGTACGTGCATGGCGCCTGCCAAGCTGTTCCCGCTCTTGCGGAACACATCAAAGACCATCCCCAAAGTTGTCCAAGCTGCCGCCGGATTTATGTGACCAGTCATGGAGAGGGTTTATCTGCCAGAAGAGTTGGACATGTATCTGTCATTGGAAGTGTTTGATTACCGATTTCATATTCCCCTGTCGCCCCGAGAGCCAATATATTATGGTCGTACCAATTGAGCTAGCAAACAATACTATACAATTACTTAGCCTTCGATAGGACTAAGGTCTTCAGAGCCATAAGCACAAATAACCAAGCGGCTGTTTGCGGAGAAAAGCAAACATATATGAAAGAAAGCTGTTGCCCGACCAGAGTAATAAAAATGGGACGAACCTTTTTGTATTGTGACTAGACGGACCTCAAGCAAAGCCTATTCTGGTCTGTACCTTTTCAGAATTGAACCCAAAAATCCATTTATTTGGAAGGTCGGGGCACACATATTCTCCAAGTACCAATCTGGCCAGAAACTTTTTATTATAAGGTTGGGCAGGAGTTAAGGAAACAGCGATTTCGAAAGAATAGAGTAGCTTAATATTATCGCATCGGCGTTTCGCAATGAAACCCGAGCCAGGGTTCATTTCGGCACAAGTCTGGTTGCTCAACTCCCAAGAGGATTCACCTACTTGTTCTGAGAAGTCAGGCGATGATAATACTCCTCGCAACACGTTACATAGCGAACTTTCACTCGCGGCTGAACCAACGTTACAGTGCATTCGTGGAGAACTGATTTCGCGCAAGTAGCTCTTGCAACATTTGGTGAGAATGCACAGCCTAAAAGAGAAATGATATGCTGCCGGATGACTCAATTCTATCACTCCATTGGATTGCCGGAGGATCTAATTGTAAACTAGTACCAGTGAATGGACACTTTGATGCAAAATTCCGACGAGAGTCTAGAGACATCACATATCCTGCGAAAATGGTTATTTTTGCTTTTAGACATTCTGTTTACTCTAGCTCCCATATTCGCGCAAATGTTATTACACTGCCCACGATGATGATGATGATGATGGTGGTGGTGGTGGTGATGATGATGATGATAATGATGATGATGATGATGATGATGATGATGATGATGATGGTGGTGGTGATGATGATGATGATAATATAGTGCTGCAGCCATTCATGCAGCCTGCTGTTTTTCCTGCTTTTCTTGTCCTGGGGGTGGTGCAATCAGAGCAGAAGCTGACAAGGGGCACAGCATCATAAACACAACACGAAAGCGGCCTAGAAGAGGACAGGCTACGCGTGCGGCTAGTAGGAAGTGGGTAACCAGGCCATGCGGCTAGCACAAACCTCGAGACGAAATCCAGACGCCGCCAGCATAGACGAGCAAGTAGCAGGGAATGAGACTAAGTAGGAGGTAGTTATGTAGTTGCCCATCAGTAGTCGAGTAGTCAGCCCTTGATCGTTCAGCGCTCTCTCTGCTGAGAGTACGCATCTTCCACCATATTTCCCTACCGCAACGCACATCACTTGCCTGCCCACCATTGCACCTTGCGTCCCCCACTCCACAAGACTTATTCCCATCTATTGTTTCAACCTCCAGGCCATCTTGCTGCCCTTTCTGTCTTGCTGCCCTTTCTGGGTGGACCTGGCCCAGCCCCGGCCCACACTCGACCGGCCTTCTTCGTACATCATAATAGTATCAGGGTTCCTGTTCCCATCCTCCGGGCAAGGCATCCAGATCTGGAGCAGGGCAACCGTGAGATTGCTGCCATCAGCACAACCCCACTTGCACAGTATAGTCCGAGCGGGTCGTCCGAACCGGCTAGCACCATAATAAACCACACGCGTGACAGTGAGCGAGCCTAGTCTAGTCACAGCAAGGCCCCAGCCCAGCTCATCCAACCAACCACCCTTCATTTCCCCGCCCACCACACCCCGACAGACTTACACCACCACCACACCTACAACCAGCTCCGCCCACCACCACCACCTCGCCCACCACCACCACCACCACCACCTTCTCCACAACTCCACGCATACACACACACAAACATAATTATTATTTGATACTACAGCGCGCTTGACTCGCAAATAACCATTTTATTTTTTTTGTCTTTTTTTGTCTTTTTTGTCTTTTTTGTCTTTTTTTTTTTTTTTTTTTGTCTTTTTTTTTTTTTGGCTTGGTAAGATCCACAACGGTCTTTTCTAGTGGTTTTGATTACCACAGTCCCCTTCCCCAGTCCACAGCGAGAGATAGAGTCGAGATCACTAAAAGGGAGGGACACGCCCCGCTGCCCAATGACTCTGAACGACGACGCCTCTTGATTATCCCAAGCGAAGAAAAAACAATTGTGCACGCAGCCAATCACGCGCGAGGCCCACCGCTGCTGCTCGTTGACCGTTGATTCATGCAATACGCAAGGCGGCACTCTCACCCTCGCTGCCCTTCCTCGACTAGCATCGCCCACACACGAGGGCCCACCTTATCATACTACTAGCAGCCCCCCCCCCGTCGCCCTCCACATCCTACCCGCAACGCTTCCCTTGAACGATCAGTCGTCCTTTCCAGATCCAACATCGAGAAAGCTAGCCAACCGCCACAGTCCATTCCTCCGCCCCTCCCCATCTCTCCCTCACTACTGTGTCCCACCACCCCATCCCCCACCCACACCACACACACTCTCTCTCTTCCACACCTCCGCTCCCGACCTTGCGCTTCCTCGACACGACACCAAAAGAAACCGTAGGGCCAAATTTCTTTGTCTACGCACCCCACCTTTTCTCGTCTCGCAGTCGCTTGCTACTGCTATTGACGACCAACGTTCACGTCAAATCCGTTCTCCACCAACCACTACCAAGACAGAGTTTCGCTTGACACCTCCCCTTCTCCTTCCCCCCCTACCCCAGAAACTATAGCCGTGCATGACTCCATCATCCGCACGTTTTCCCCACATGTTCTCAGCGTCGCAATCGACTATGATGAACAACGGCGGGGAGCTGGATGGCTCAGGGACCATCAATCCAGCAACACTTAATCCAGCGGGTGCTTTTGCTGCTCCCCACCAGGGTCCTATCAGCAGACTATCACAGAGCTTCTACGGCCCGGCAACGGCAACCCATGACTTCAGTACCGACTCGAAACCTCGCGTTCCGGTCATTGATCAGAGCCCCAGGGGAGTCAAACGAAGTCGGTCACCCGAGGTTTATCGGGAGGGGCAAGTAGTCAACGATGACATTAACCAAGGTACGCCTAACATTCCTTACCTTTTCTGAACAGTAACTCCATAATTTATTTGGCTTCTTTACTCACGGGCATATAGGCACCGCAGAGGAGCCGGTTCGAAGAAAGCGCGGTCGCCCGCCAAAGAACAAGCCTGGTGTCGCCCCGGTGCCACCGAGCCCGAACTTGAACTCTACTCCCCAGCAACCTCAACCTCAACAGCAGCTACAGCCACATCAGCAACAACAGCAACAACAGCAACAGCAACAACAACAACAGCAACAGCAACAACAAAAACAACAGCAGCAGCAGCAGCAACAGCAGGCGCCCCCACCTCAACACCCACAGCAAACCCATCAACAAAAACTGCCACCCCCACCACCACCCCCACCCCCCCCACCCCCCCACCAGATACAGCAAGCTGATGCTACCTCACAACAAGCCCCTGCCACTGCGGCGCCGCCAAAGCCAGCACAACCAAAGCCAGTTGTGAAGGCCCTTCCAACCGTGCGTGACCACACCACCGACCAGCTGACCCCGGAGGGAGACGAGTATATCCCAAGGGAATTTGATGAGGAAGGTGACAAGAAAGTGCTGCCTACAGGGCATTTAGTCAACGGACGCGAATACAGATGCCGAACATTTCATGTACCTAACAGAGGCGACAAACTATTCATGCTTGCAACTGAGTGTGCTCGAGTCCTAGGGTATCGTGACTCTTACCTTCTTTTTAACAAGAATCGGAGTCTGTATAAGATCATTGCCACGCAACCTGAAAAGGATGACCTCATTGCTCAAGAACTATTGCCCTATTCTTATCGTTCTAGGCAGATCGCAATTGTCACAGCCAGGAGCATGTTCAGACAATTTGGTAGCAGAGTCATTGTCGGTGGCAGGAGAGTGAGAGATGATTACTGGGAAACGAAAGCTAGGAAGCAAGGATTCACAGAGGATGATCTCGCCGGAGAAAAAAGACCAGGAGCAGCTAAGCAACGCCAGCAGCAAGCCGAGCAGCAAGCACAGCAACAGCAAGCACAACAAGCACAACAAACCCAGCAAGCACAAGCACCTCCCCAGCCGCATCATGAGCCAACGTATCCCCATGAATCCGTCATCGAAACGCCTCAACCCCAAATGGTTCAACCTGGGCTTGGGGGGCCTGCCCCTGGCAATATGGCACCTCTTCCAATGATTCATTTATCACAGACACAACATAACCCAGAAGATAATAATAGATACAAAAAAGAGCTCCTCGCAGTTCCTCGACCGAGGCAAGAAGTCACAGGCCCCCCTTATCACGATCGAGTCCAACCAACGCCTGCTCAGGCTATGGCCGAGCAGGCTCAACAAGCAAATGAATATAACAAGAATCTTGTCCAACAACGTGGAATACGGCGTGATGTCTATAATACCTACTACAAGCCAACATCTCCTCCAAAGCCAATTCAGTCTCAAGCTGGTGGGCAGCAATTGCCAAACCCACAACCTCAGGTTGCGGCTTCTACTATGCCACATCCCCCTCCTCAACATAACCCACATCCTCAACAGCATGCGCAGCTAGCGCCCCCTCTCCCCCCGGCACACATGAACCCCCAACAGCTCTCTTCGCTTCACCACCATCAACAACAACAGCAACAACAGCAGCAACAACAACAGCAGCAGCAGCAACACCAGCAGCCGCAACAGCATCCAAATATGCCGCAGCAGTCCCCAGTAAGGATTCCTCAGAACATCAAGCCAGAGCAATTGCACAACCAGGGATACATGAATCAGCAACCTTACTTTCATTCGCCTGCACCCCAGCCTTCCCATCCCCAGCATCCCCAGCAACAGTCCCATACGCAGCCGTTGTCTCAGCCGCACCCTTCATTGATGCACCCTCAACATCAAGGTGGACAACCAATATATTCTGCTCAGCAACATTACCTTCAGCAGCCAGCTCCCACTCACAGCTGGAAGCCTGCGCAGCAGCAGCCAGGGTGGTGGGGTCACCAACAATGATCAAGGGGAATTGGTTGGTCCCACTGTTATTATCTCTGCGTTATTGAAGCGCATCTTGACACAATGACCTTCTCATAACTTCAAACCTCTGATTAGTGGATGTGCATTCTCTTGGGCACTTGTGGACTACCTGGCCCTTGTCATTCGTATCTTCATATGGGTATATTCAGTCAAGTACAATGAAGTTTTGGCTCGCCCCATTATATTTATTGGGAATAGGCTTTCAATTAGGTTCTCAAATGCAGTGGAGGCTTTTGGATACGCTCGATGAACCTACATTCTCCCTTTCCTTCGGTCACCTCGACTAGTAGCATTGTTTTTACGGCTCTTTGATGCGTCACATGGTTCGGATTATAGCATCTGGATGATACTTCCGAATTGGCAGCGGGTTTATCTCACTTTTTCTCTTACAACTCGAAGGCTCCTCGTGTTTTCTCTGGAAGTGATGAAACATATCAATTTCTAATTACTGCCTTTTTTCATTCGGTTTGTATGCTGGTTTAGGGTTTTCTTTTCTTGATTATCTCCATTTTTGGGGGGCAACTGGTGCTCGTGTTCAGTCATCGTTGCTGGATTTCTGTGTTGCTATTCGGTTTTGCGGTTTGTTAACATCCCTGCACCCACTTTGCTCTGATAACTTAAATTTTGATTTGAGATTTTTGCTTGTTTCTGCTATAATCCTGGGTTGGTTGGTAGGTTGATTTACTGCTTGTTTTATGTCATTCTTGCTTTTATTCCCTTATCTCTTGGTCGAGTTGGAATGCTTCTTGCTGTTAGTTTACCTTGCCTGTATCTTGTTTCTTTGACTTCGCTTTGGCTGGAGATATATGGGCAATATGGTTGTCGATCGATGGTCTTGACTCCCTAAAGGGGTGGTATTGCAAATGTGCACACGGATGCAATAGATAAAGCTGGATAGTTGGTTTGGATCGGAAGGAAGGTGATAGCAAATTATGGATTGGTGGATTGGAAGAGTTCTATTTATATTTTATCTTCTATATATCGAATGCTACCATTACACCTGAATCTCACAAAGCCTACTAGGTGCCGAGACGAAGGTTGCTGGCCCGTATAATATGCGTTATTACCAAAGGGGGTAGTCTGGCGGCACTGTCCCCCCGTAGAGAGTAGATGTCTGCACAGTGTTGAGGGTAATGTCGCTCCTTTTTGAATCTAGTTCCAAGAGAACAGTTTTGTCTTCATACGTGAACCTATAGTTACAAGCAAAATTAGTGAGTAATGTTAGGAGCTCGTTGCTATGGGTAGGAAGGTTAGGAGCAGGATTTGCGGAAGGATGATGTCTCCAGGGACTCGGGAGCAGAGCCCCTTTGGGATGCTCTCCAGGATTGATTAATTTCACAAGCCCCAACCCGAAACGTCTTCCAACGCTGAGCTGCCGGTGTCCTGCTCCGGCCTGACTGTTCCAGTGATACTTGAGAGAGGCCAATTCTTCAGCTTTTTACTTCTGTGTTATAATTTAGGCTGCGATCACAATCGATAACCCCCGAGGATCTAGACCTTATACCGAATACCGTTACCAGACTAACCTGATAGTAATAAGTAATATATGCGGATATGATGATGGATCCGGAGATAGGGAGAGATGCACTTGTGTGAAGATATAGTGGGTGCGAGTTTTTCAATAGGATTCTGGTTTCAATTCCTACAATTGGATGAGAAATACACTTCTTTCTGGCCAATGGGAGTGGATTACGGCTCTATTATTGAAAGTAGCTAGAGTGAGTATACATATATTAGGTTGGGGTGAGAGGCTGCGGCCCATGGTTGCAATGGGACTGATAGTTGAAGCTTATCATAATCAATGCTATTGCTGATCATATGATTATGAATTCGAACATATAACTACCGCTTTGACACTCGGCCTGCATTCATCGACTCGTCATATTGATATGCAATAGGTGCCACATTCTAGTCGGGTCAAGGAAGGGGTAGGGGAAAGTTGTATGGTACTTGCGTTCCCCAGGCCCCGGTGTGAATTAACATACATATGAAAAGAGCAGCAGCAACGACTATCAAATGCAGATTATGTGATGGCCTCAGGAACGAGATATGCTGACGCGGAACATTGGTCCTGAACGAAAACATAAGCAAGGGGGGAAATGCTGTTCTCTTGAAAGTGAGACTAAGCAGCTGCATATTGACATCACTATCTGCTATCCTGCAGGCCCATTGCCTTGCCTCACGTCACGACTGCTTAAGTAGCCAAATATGAAACCTATTGGCTTCACTCCGCCCTCAGCTAAAGTGAGTGTGAGTCCACGGGGCCCTAGAACAATGACCTGATATTTCAATCACGTGAGACACGATATCTCGGAAGGAGATGAGGAAGCTGATTCTCGAGTATACCTAGGCCTAGACCTCAATACACCTAAGGTGTATGTACATGTTGACAATTCAGTGCGATACATGCAGCACAATCCATGCAGCACAATCCATGTATGAAACAACATTCTGGTCAACATCAATATATGAAGCAAAAAAGACATAATTCCCAGAGTATGCGATGCGAACCTTCCGTCGACGACACGCAGGGCATTGCATACTCCAAAATAAGAAAGTTTAAACCGCCAGAACCAAGCCCGAATTGCATGTATGAAAGTTGTTTATAGCTGCAAGATTTCATGTAGATACCCCTGCGTCCATTGGTAAGCAATCCAATTAAAGCGAGGTCCACAGAGGGATACAAGAGCCATAGGGTTGAGAATCATGTGTGAGGGTTCCACACACTGCAAGGGCAAAAGCTTGTAGCTATCGTAGTGTTCAAAATGAAAACAAGGCCAAATTACCAAAAATGAATTTCTACAAAAATGAAAATTCGTAGTCTGGTTGGCACAAGTACGAGAGGCTTGTGCCAACCAGACTAGAAAATTCGGTTGAATCACTTGTAGATACCGACCCAGGCGTGAGTTGTAACTGGCTGGAGAATGCCCACCAGTTCTTGAATGTGGCCTTGATGGGGAAATTGGTCTCACTTTTGACTTGTGATTGGCTATCGGCTATTGCCCCTGCACATTGAGGTCATGTTATTTTCGGTGGACTGACAAGGAGCCCGAACCCAGGTCCTTGGTCAATTAATTGCACTGCTGACACGAACTTATTGATTGTTGCATTCGATCAGGAATGATATCAGACAGTTTTTCTCAGATAAGGTTATTGTGCCAACCAGACTAGAAAATATCTTTGTTGTGATTATAATATACATGTAGGTGTCTCGTTAATACTATTTCTCGGAACGCCACCACCCGTCCTGTTTGGGAATACAACTGACGGTTATTAAGGAAATAGAATGCTGAATTGATGAATAATCGTGCAACAATTAAGTGAGTGAGAGTTTGAGTATACCACCCAAAGTGAGAGATTCCGGGTGGAACAAAGAAAGAGCAAGGACTAAGTACACTAAGTAAATGAAGCCAGAGCAATTAACATAAAAAAATGAATAACCCGGAAAACAAAGGAAAGATATAACATATAATCAAAACTAATGTAAAATTGAGTAAAGATAGGCAGAGCTAGATTTAGTGAGTTGAGTATACACTAGGGCCAGTCTTATTCTAACGATAACTAACATCGAAACTGGGGATAGACAAGTGCTGCTGAGAGTCGACGGCATCATCCAACGCTCGACTTTACTATTCAGCCTTACACTCAATAACTCCTCAAAGGGAAATGCGTTACTCTCCTTGCTCAGAAGAATCCCGCTGCTAGCACTGCTTCCTTCTGACGGGAAGTCGTAATAATTTGGGAGCCCCATATGCTTATACAGCTGGTGCTCTGGTGAATGCATTTGATATGTTTCTGGCAATAGGGCGACAGATGGCATGTGGTTATCGAATGTGGCAGACTCTGGGTTAACAGTGGTACCGCTGAAGTCTAGATCGGGGATACGTTCTTGCTTTAAGCGGGGTGTGGGCGAGCAATACGAATCCTCGTCATCCTGCACCGGCTGGAGAATCTTAGGTGAGGGCAGTGGAAGTAGCCGTGGAGATGCGTTGTCATTGCCCATAGGGCGCATTAAAGATATTTAGATTGAAATTACTTGACTCAGTGGCAAGACCATGGCAGACTTTTGCATTCTTGTCAAAGTCGTCCTTCATTGAGCGGGGCTGTCTCATTGACTTGATCTCAGCGGTTGCCTCCTCCTCCAGCAGGGCGCCGTTGAAGGATTTGCTGCGACCTGATGGCGGCCTGATGCTGAGTAGAGTGGGGCATGCTTGTTTTCGGCGTGTTGCAAATGGGGATTGTACTTCCGAGTGTTGAACATATTGATCTGAACCAATTGATGACCTTGTGTTGAAAGCGTTGGATGCATCGACAAACTCACAGGGACATGAGTCACGGCGACCGAGTGATAGGGCTGTTGATGGGAGCGATGACTTATTCTGGGGTTCAGCACACAGAGGAGACATTTGCCTTCTCTTCATCAATCCAAATATCGGAAGTGCAGGCATAATAAAAGGTTTATTGTATTGGTTCATCTCGATGGCCGCCGCGAACTTGCTGAAATCATCTTGAACAGGCGCATGAGTATCGGATGGCGACTCTGCAGTTTGACTATTTGTAGGATTATCGAATTCGAAGGGATCTTCCAACTGGCCAGCGGGCGTAGGTGTATATACTGCAATAGAGTTTCTGCTACTACCCCAGTCGGAAAATGCTGAAACTGGCTGCTGCCACGGAGTTTCGGTATTATGAACCAGATGATAATGATTATGCTCTGGATATATTGGGATTCCAGCGAGAGCTGCTTGTGGTATTACATGGCTATATTCGTTGATCCCTCCAATAAAACTCGCTTGCCGCATAGCTGCAGCGGCCGGATCCAAGGAGCGAGTAAGGGATGCATAACTCGCTTCGGTTGGTGAGGAATAAGGGGAAAAGTTTGGCATCTCAACTGGATGTACTGTAGAATCAGATTTAGCTCGCCGTCTTCCCGTGACTTTAAATTCCGCAGCCTCCTGTGATTGATGAGTGGGAGAAGAAGGTTCTGTTATCCTCCATCGACCGGCTGGTTCAAGTACCTGCATGACGTGCAGCTCTTCTGAACTTTTTCTTTGACCCGGCGGTTCTGAAACCAATCCCGCGCAATATAAAAAATATAGTCAAGATGAGCCAACCAGCGGAGATAGCAGCTGGGTGCTTATCAAATAAAGCCAAAAAACCCTACCCCTACTCGCTGCATGGATAGCCCTGCTTCTGTGCAATAGAAAAGCGCATGGCTCCAGAAATTGTTTTCGAAGACTTGCTTGCGTCATCTGCACAGCTAAAGCCATCTCGCCTGCTTGCGGTTACTCAATTGAGCATGGAGGTTATCTGTTGGATATGTTCTGTGAGGCAATGGTTGGTGGTGAGCAGCAACTAGAATAGATCGTCTATACCTGAATTAGTGTCGATGGCTGACAGTCATTAAACACAACTTGCCCGAATAGATTTGGGCTTCCTCGTACGACGACATGGTATAGGTGGTTCACCGGGCAGGGTAGTTTTGAGCCGGATGAATTTATAAGTGATATGAATGTCGAATAGCCGTTTATACCGAACTAATATGTGAAGCTGAGATATTGGAAAAGAATTAGCATCGCAGCTAGTGGTGATGAAGCGCGAAAATCCGACTTAACTCGCCCCCACGAACCGTGCCATCATTTCAATTCCAATCTATATCCCCGTTGCGGAAAAGCAAGAAGCAGCGCTGGCCTCTGGCCCTTCTGTCCGCAAGTCGATCTTTGAGCCTGGAGGATATGGGGAACTCGATTGGGCTAACCCACCAACCTGGGCGGGTGACCAAGACAGTTGGAGTTCGACAGAAAATCTTTACATTCTGGCGATTAATAACAGCGTGGAGGATGACCATCGCTCATGCCAGACATATTGAATCACCAACTAGACATCCAAATTACATCTTTTCACTTATTAGTTAGTGAATTTGTTAGCGTGATCCGCCTGAATCGCTTCCAACTTGTGTAATACATTCCCAGATACATACCCAGCGTGATGGGTGGTCATGTGTACATTGAGGCGAATTCCTAAAGATGCTTAGTTAGACAAGCAAACAAATACCACTCCCTAGATGAGTGATCTCGGAATGGGGGTGTCTTACTGGGTTTAGATTTGCAAGGGCCCCCTTGCATACCGCCAACCAAACTACCATCCCCCCTCTTCCTAACAATCAGTTGCATAATGTAGACCACCCGCTCATTGCTGTGCGTGAAGATCGTGCAAAGGACCCTATGCACATGTGGGGCCAATGGGCAGTTAAAATTTATTTCATACCGCAGCGAACCTATACCTAGCTATCACTACCTTAGCACCGCCAATTTCCAATCAGGCTAGCAAAGTCCAATAGTGAAGAATCACCAATTTGGCGAAACATATATTTTCGTGGGGATCTATTCTAATTCATTTATTGATTTATATATGGGTCCAGTCCAAAATGATATAGGATCCACCGGGACCGCTTTTCTTAACCAAATAAATCCCCTATCGATTTTGCGGTGAACTTTATTTCAAGGCCATTTTCATCGCCATTTCCAAAGTCAACACTAGCCAAGTCGTCAACGATGAAGGTTGCTCCAGCTTCAGCAATTTGGTCCCTTGTGTGAGTTGTCAGGAGCCCGAGCACATCGCAACTGGCAGCTATCCCTGCCCGGACGCCAGCGGGTGCATCCTCAATCACAAGTACTGGCGCATCAGCGGGAATGTTTAACAGTTGACGCGCCATGCGGTAGCCTGTGGTGGGTGTCAGTTTTCAGGACATGACATTCAATTGATAAATGATCCTTACCTTGTGGGTCCGGTTTGCCATTCTCAACTTGATCCGCCGTAACGAAGATCTCTGGAACAGGGAGATCCATAACCTGAAAAACGATCAGACATCATGAGTGGGAGAGGGAGCACTTTGCCCCACCTTGACCCAACTTTCAGCTAGGGCTCTAGTGCCTGAGGTGACAATTGCCCACTTCCCCTTGACCTTATGTATCGCTTCTACTAATCTCCTAGCACCTTTACTTGGAATCAGCACCTCTGCAATTGGTATGTTTACCTCCTAGTATGGGATTTTCATTCTTTAGGCTTACCAGGCAACTCCCTTGCATCTTCCCCATTTCTCTTGGGTATCTCAGTCTCCAGTGCAATGACATTTTCCCATGTGGCCTTTTCTGGTGCGTATATCTTCATCACATCAATAGATCTCCGGCCGTGGGACGTTGCCAGGATAAGCAAAGGGTCTAGCCCATGTTCTTGACCAAAACGAGTCCAATGGGCGATAATTGCATTTGTAGAATCGATCAAGGTTCCTGAGTATGTCAGTATATTGGCTGAATTCTAGCCTTATGAAATAAATCATACCATCCATATCAAACAAGATGGCAGCATACTTTTTCGTCATGACAGGCATTGCGAAGGTCGAAAATTCTCAGGAATAATGATTGGAATTTCCACAACTTTGCTTCAGAAGGCAAGTGATGTTCATCAATTGTCAAACTGGAGCTCCGGAATTGAGTCAGACCCCTATTGGTAAAGTTGAGGCGCCCCGCGCTTCAAACCAACAGCAGGGGTATGCTACTACAATATCGTAGCACATACAATTTTTTTTTTTTAGTCAGCACTCGCATGCGAGGTAAATATTAGACACTGCTACACTCAATACAAGCAAGGAGATTTCATGTAGCTAAATTAAATACAAATAGAGAGAATAGGAGTCACGATACTATCTACAACTTCCATGATCGATTTCCGCTTGCAAAATCCGCAGCACGCAAACTCGTCAAACTACCTATATCTACTCGCTGACTGTCCCAGATTAAGCTGATCTATTGACTCATGTATTATTGCCATCCTATATGTGAGTAATGAATAAATTTTTATTATTATTATTCAACTGCTCAACACTCGTGCTTAATTATAAGTGCTGTACTATCTATAGGCCGAGAGACTTTGATTTGAACATGGTATAGATGCTTACCATGAATACTGTTATTCTGCTGTTTAATAATCTTGCCTTCTGTCGCAACTTTGGCAGTACCTGATTCGATTGATTTTGGCACTCGTATTTTTGAACTCGTATTGTCCATTGTATTGAAGTAGCCCTTGTTGAAGTGTTCTATAAACTGAGTCGACATAAGTATGGCCATATTTCATTAAACTCGCCTGCAGATATAATAACTGGCTTACTGGGCTCAAACAAATGGTACGGTAGTGCAGAGCATCAGTGATTCGTTGTATAGAGATATAATACAGTATCTACTCTCTCCGGGAGCTTGTATGCATTGAGTGTAGCAATAGGTATCTGATATTCGTGCTGCTACGATACTGTAATAGCATACCCCTGCTGTTGGGTTTGAAACGCTTCCACCACTTTGCTTTCTAAACGGCGCCGGAAACCTGCTGCTGGATAACGGATGTGTTCACATTTGAAGCCATGTGGGGAATTTCTTTGTCCGGTGTCGAACAATGATATTCTGGATCAATGAAACTGACATCCTTCTCGTTGATGGAGAACCCCCTGCACAAGACACATAGTTTAGTTGTATTTGCAATAACCACTTATCCTTAATTCCCCGGAAGGCAAACAAATAAACCTTGGAAAATGTGCAAATGGCTTTGCAGAATGTTATGATAGTATTTCACTGGAATTAAACCGAGCGGCTCTTATGTATTAATTACAAGTGACATTACGGGGATTGAGTCCCCACAAATATATTCTGGCACAGCAGTATACAAATACATAAGGGTGAAGACCCAAACTAATCAGACAAGAGATGTGCGTAGTCAGCAACCGACGCAAAGGTAGGCAGATGCTTCAGCTTCCGCTTCTTTTTCTTCGTGCCATCATCGTCTTCGTCCTGCTCGCCCACAACCTTCTCCTCAGATACTGATGCCATCTTTCCTTTCTTCTTATCCGACTTCTTTTGCGCAGACACCTCGGTACCCTGGTTTTTCGTTTCCAGCTCTGCAGCAAACACAGCATCGAGGTCCATATCAAAATCGGAAGGTATCTTGATATCATCATCTGATGCCCATGCGTCACTACCTCCCTCATCAAGACCAAGAGTAGCATCGTCATCGCCATCGCCATCGCCATCGTCATCCTCAGACGCAGCGGCGCCGCGTTGAGATGCAGCAATAGCAGCATCAAGGGATATTCCCTCTTCCTCCGCACCTTCACTTTCGCCTTCCCCTTCCTCATCGCCTGACTCCTCAATATCGCTTCCCTCCTCACCCTCGCTGTCACTCATGTTGCCCAGATCCAGATCATCCATATCCTCATCATCCATCTCCACATCTCCACCATCAGCTTCGAGGTCCGAACGACTTCCCACCATTGCATTCCAGATCTCTTCTTCATCATCCTCGCTTTCCTCCTCCTTCTTGTTCTTGTTCTGATCCTTTATTCCAGTTGCACGTTGGTTGAAATACTTGTGGAAGAATATCTCATCTGGAGCAACATCTTCAAGTTTCTTCTCCCAAAACTGCTCTGAGTTAATTGATTGTTGAGTCTTTCCTGTACCTCTAATTGACAAGACCATCCCTTTCGTCTCAGTTCCTGCACCAGGAAGAGGTTGCATGATCGAGTGCCCTCGGGTGGTTTTCCGGGTTGTGGGGTTCCTGAACACAAAGCGGTCAAGAAAGTGTGTAAGTGTATGTAGAGATAGATCAGGCTTATTGGGCGTGGCCTGCTTATAGAGGAATTGCGACGCATAGAGAGAGACCGAAGGATGGAAGTGGCAGGCGAAAGGAAGCTGCAATATAGTCAGTTGAGAGTCATGAATTGGATGATAGAAAGGCACTCACAATTTCCCATAAGCAAGACTTATCAGCGTTGGCGAATTCAGGGTCTCGCTTCCTGCCATCATATACATGGCGCGGCTTTTTTGTACTGTCTCCTGCCTCTTTCATTGCCTTCTCGAGAGCTACACCCTTAGCCTTATTCACATCATCATCTTTATCCGGTACATCTCTAAACACTTCCATTTCATCGCCTTCTCCAGCTTCAGGGGTGTCGAGCATTGCTCGTAAGCTGGGGAAGGTAGATTCCAACTCGCTAAGTAAGTAAAAGACACCACATACGAACGCTGGTTGGTACATAGTGGAAACTTGCACCAATCTCTTCACAAAGGCTCTCACCCGTCTAAGGTTAGTGTCAACCTTCAGTGACTTGAAGAGGAGATTGAGGTACATTGCCTGCTTAGATGACGTTATAAGCCGTTGGTCGAATAACGATTCATAAAGTGTCCGGTAGAACCGATCAGACACCACTTGCTTTGATGCAGAAACTTGGTGAATTAACATAAGTGCCTGAATACTCGTATTGAAATTTCCAGAATGTGTAATTCGGAAAAGAGTGTCAACATGTTTTTCGAATAGCTCATCGTTAACTTTCGAGAATGGGTATGCTCTGTTTACTCCAGTGAGGACAGCGGAAATAAGTTTCGCATCGAGTTCTTCGCTGTTTTGAGCTTGCCTTTCGGCCTCTTCTAATCTTCTCTTTGCCTTTTTCGAGAGTTTGCCGTTTGCGTTCCCATTTTTAGTTAAAGATATTTCTTTTGGCACTGGTGTCTTTGTGGGATTGCCTGATTGACGTGTTTTCGATAATAAACCTGTAAATACCGCAAAGTACAAGTCAAGCAGCTTATTGGCAACCTCTAGTTCTCGTGATGATATGATGGTCTGGTTGAGGGTAATGATTGCATAGTACTTGGCGTGAGCAGAATTTCCCGGTCGAAACAATATCTCCGATTCAATGGCATTTATGATAATCGGTTTCATCGCAGGGTGCGTCTGCTGTAGCTGCAGGAGCAAAAAGGAGACCTTAGACGAGACCTTTTTGTCGCTGTCTCCCAATTTATTCACCAGCATCCTGAGCAAATTCGCCTCCTGCTCCGGCTTCTCTTTGAGCAATTCCCAAACATATCCAACTGCATGACTGCGGGCGAATTCAAGCTGATCAGCACAAAGACCCTCGAGAATCTTCAAAATCTCAAAGTAAAATGACTTCAGCCAATCCTCGTAGGTCCAGACCAACAAATGCAAATCAGTGACTGCGCTAGATCCTAGTCCAACCTGCTTTACAAACGCCTTCAGCTTTCTGTCTGACGGCAACACAACACCAGAGGCTAAAAGATCCTTAATTGCAGCTAAAGCGGCTACTGCCTGTGATCGTGATTTTTTCTTGGACAAGGCGAGAAGAGTTTCGAGTGTCTTGGTTGTATGCAGAGGGGATTCTTGACATATTAAAGTGAGTGCAGAGACCTTGTCCGACAGAGTACCGGAAGTCATGATAGTTGACAAGAACTGTCTGTCTGAGGTCTTGACAAGGTGGATAGTTGAGTAAAGGTTATTCTCTGCCTCAAGAAGCTCTTTTCCGCGAGTATGGAGAGATTGTAATAAGGATGGTGAGGGATGTTCGCCAGCTGGCTGAAGCGTTGGCAACTTGTAGGCATGCCAGTCCGGGCGGGGAGGTAAGAGCTACAAGGCCCAGTTAGCATATGGATTAATCTCACCAGAAAAGTGTGGCAACATACCAGTTTTCCACTTGCGTGCTTTGGCGAGACAGGAGTCTCCAGCACCTTGCTTCCGTTGACCTTTTGTCTACCCACCACATTTTCCACCTTATCTTCCTCACCATCATCACCTTCATCCTCCTCTTCCCCCTCTACCGACAACTCGTTGTCTGGTTGTGAAGAAAATGTCTTTAAATCATATCCCACTTCAGCCATGAGCTTCTCAAGATCCCCTCGGAGACCTTTCTCACCCTTAGCTATACTTCCCCCTTCGATAATCTCATTGTCATCATCTGAATCAACATCCTTCACTAGGCCAAGGTCGTCCTTGGTTCCATCCAGTTCCAAGATTTCCTTGAGTAGGTCTTCATTGGAGATCGAATTTTTCTTGCTGGGGACATTTCTCTTTGACAATCCCTTGGAATTGCCATTCTCAGCTATGGGTCCCTCCCGTCCATCACGACTGCGCTTTATCCCTCGCGGTTTATTCGATGCATTCGGCTGTGGCGCTGGGCTCTTTTTGCATGTCGTTACCAATCCTCCCTGTTTTCTCTTGCCTTTCCGTCCAAATCTCGCCTGTTCCTTTCCCTCTAGTATTTGCTGGCCCTTCTTGTTGTTCTTTCCTCCAATTGTGGCATTTTGCATTCCATCCTGCATTTTTTGCTGAAGTTTCTTCACGACATCCCTATTGGATATTGGCTCTGTGTTCCAAACGTTGCCCTCAGGCGCAGCTGTGGTTGCGGCCCCTCCAGTTGCAGCTTTATTCGATTTGCTCTTCCGAGCCATTTCAAGCTGATTCTAAACTGTTGAGGTGACTGTCATCACCCACTTCCCTACAATTTTCAGGACGGAGGGGTGGGTTAATGTGGCTTATTTAGCATGTGTGAAAATTTCGGTGCGAGCCACGAGGTAAATTTTTGGGTGTTCAGGGATTGGGCCTCCAATAGCGCGGCGTAACTATCAGTACTAACAAGTGTGAAGGTTGCGGATTGAATTATAACCTATTCATCACCACCAGTTGCTCCGAAAGTCTGCGCCATCTTAGTCTTATTACCCTGATCCAATCTTCCTTCATCCCATTCTGCGACAGACAATTGGGCGAACAGGATGACCATGGCCCGTCCACTTCCCTCGCTTCTGCGGACTGCGTCGCTTCTCAGAAATGCGAATTCTTCCGGATGCCATTCATGTAGACTCCTTCCCCAGAAGCTTCTATCAATGCCGCCATTGGCGGTTCGACGGACACTTGCCACTGCGCTCTCCAATCCCAACTCTCAGCAAAATGTTAAAAAATCCAAGGCCGCCGAACCTCCTTATGACCCCAAACTTCCTCCTATGATTGATCACAGGAATCGCATGAGCAACTTTTTTACACCTACTGGTGGGATAACAGCTGATGCAGAGGAGGGTAAGCTGTACTTTCTAGCCGACCTTGTAAGGGACTTACTAACATGAGCTTCTTGTAGAGGATGTTCATGCATTGCTTATTCGAGCCGGTTTTCTACGACAAGTATGAGCCCGACGAAGCTCCGGTTATTGACATGCCGAGCTGACACTTCTAAAGGCTTACTCTGGGATATTCCATCTCCTACCTCTTGGGTTGAGAGTCCATGAGAAAATCGAGAAACTCATTGATAAACATATGAAGGCAATTGGTCTGTTTTGTTTCTATGGGTTATTACTGCGTATGTGCTGACTTTGGGAGAGGTGCCTCAAAGCTTGCACTGTCGACGATTTCTTCGGAAGCTTTATGGACGAAGTCTGGGCGCCTCGAGAAGGGTGGGAAAGAGGTATGCACTGAGAATTCAGGAAGATCAGAGCTAGGAGGGAGCGTCAAGGGCCGGATAGCGGGGGGAACTGGTTTATTGAGACATCCGGAGCTCTGCTAATGCGAGGGACAGCTCATTCGCTTCAAAGACCGAAAGGACACAAAGTACCTGCTCTCACCTACACATGAGGAGGAAATCACCAACTTGGTGTCTTCTATCGTGAACTCCTATCGACAGCTTCCTCTACGTCTATATCAGATCAGTATGTCATCACGGTTCGTTGCTTCCACTGCATTGTGGATTCTAGTTCTAATCCGTCAGCTTTAGGTCGCAAGTACCGTGATGAGAGGCGTCCTCGAGCAGGATTACTTCGTGGTAAGGAGTTCACTATGAAGGACTTGTACACATTCGACTGTGATGACGCTACCGCGATCAAAACATACAATGATATCTGCAATGAGTATCGTGCTCTGTTTGAGGAGCTCAAGATCCCTTACATAGTGGTATGACTTATAATCATTCGAACGCATACATATGCAACCCAAACAATTATAATTTTCCTGTACTAATTACCCTGAATAGGCTGAAGCCGACTCAGGCACGATGGGGGGTAACCTCTCCCATGAATACCACATTCCCTCCCCATCTGGTGAAGACGTGGTAATCACTTGTACCTCCTGCAGCTACGCAGCTAACGAAGTCTGTGCTAAATCTGCACCTCCTCGCCCATATGAGACGCTCGAATTCGACCCTCAAATCGCAGTCTTCCACGGTATCACCAGAGACCGCAAAACACTCATCAATGCCTTCTACCCTAAACTCCGAGAGCCCGCTGCCGACCCAAAGAAGAGAAGAATTCAAGATGCAGAGAGGCACCTCGACCCCCGAGAACCAGAAGGAACTATCCACTTGAACGAAGTCAACCCACACAGCATCAAAGACCTCGTCCCAGACTATGACCCTAGCATACAATCCCCTCTCGAGCTTTTCAAGCAGCATTTCGTCGAATATGACCCAGTGGCATTACGTTTCGCCCACCCTGACAACCCTACCAAATCAGCTCCAGAAAAATATAGCCAAATCATAAACATCTATGACTACCGTCTCTCCTTCTTCCCAGACCTCAACAACTCATTCGCTAACCATAGTCAAACTGCAACACACTTCGCTGCGTCAAAGGATATCCCTACAATCAACATTGATAATTCTGCAGACCCTGACGCAGAGCCTATTAATGTCCTGAAAATCTTTGATGGAGATCTTTGTCCTAGATGCACAAACGGATCGCTTACAATTATAAACGCAATTGAGTTGGGGCATACTTTCCATCTTGGAACAAGATACACTATCCCACTCAACGCCAGAGCATCCTCTCCTGTGGAAGAGGACATGGGAAAGATGGTTCCTATGTCTATGGGTTGTCATGGAATCGGTGTCTCACGAATGATTGCAGCGATCGCAGAAAACTTCCGGGACAATAAAGGGTTGATGTGGCCCCGTGTAATTGCTCCATATGAAGTTTGTATCATAGGCACAAGAGGAGAGGGTATGGAGGATGTCTATGACATTTTAACGTCGGAGGATGTCGTTGAGGAGGCTATAGGAATTGAAAATGAGTTGAGAACGTTGGATGTGGTTTTGGATGATAGGCAAAAGTCGATTGTGTGGAAGATGAATGATGCAGATTTAATTGGGTACCCAGTCGTGTTAGTTTTGGGAAGGACATGGAAGCATGATGGTAAGGTAGAGGTGCAATGTAGAGCGAAAGGCTTCCAAGGGACAGGTAAAAGTAAGATTGTGGAAGTTGGGGAGCTTAGGAAGGTAGTTGCCGAACTGCTTAGTGATATTTAGTGACTCGATATAATACTACCAATCTTTATATAATACATAAGAAGGCATAAAATAAGAAGCTTTGTAGCAAGAATAGGCGCTACAATTGCACCTATAACATAGAAACCCTAGAAAAAAGCTGAATTCAAGACCAACTAGATTAAACTTCGTTGCTGGGATATTCAACTTTATCAATTCCCACAAACTCCTCCTTTACACTCCTCACACTTACGAATCTGCTCAACAGGCCTGCACTTCCTGCTTTGTCATTTGTTCCACTGGCCCTTCCACCACCGAATGGCTGTTGTCCGACAACTGCCCCTGTACTCTTGCAGTTCAAGTAGAAGTTACCGCTCGCATATCTTAGCCCCTCCTCGGCCTTCCTCAACACGCTCCGATCAGAAGCAAATACTGATCCAGTAAGAGCATATCCACCTCCGCTGCGATCCACCATCTTGATGACATCATCAAATGACTCGTCAGGGTACACATAGACTGCTAGGATGGGTCCGAAAAACTCAGTGAAAAGGACCTCGTGATCAGGGTTGCTAGTGACATAAATTGTTGGGTGAATATAGTAACCTTCGGAGTCGTCATATTTTCCTCCAGTGAGAAGTGTCAATTCCTTGTCGCTCTTCGCTTTATTGATGACCTTCTTCAACTTGTCGAAGCTGCCACGGTGAATGACAGGTCCAATGAAGTGCTGCGCACCCTCATCTGGCGCGCCGATCTTGAGCGCTTCCGTCTCCGCTTGGATACGTTTGGAAAATTCGGGCCAGATAGTCTGGGGTACATAAACCCTAGAGGTAGCAGAGCACTTTTGCCCTTGGTACTCAAAGGCTCCACGAACAGTCTGCGCCACTGCGTTTGGAATGTCTGCCGAGTTGTGGATAAGGTGGAAGTTCTTTCCTCCAGTCTCACCAACAATACGAGGGTATGACCGATATAACCCCGAGACAACACCTTCCGAAATCTTACCATATAAGTGACGGAAGATCTGGGTAGAGCCAGTGTAATGGAGGGCGGCGAATTCTGGATGAGAGAGGACGGTAGATGTAACTTCTTCCGCGTCACCTGGCAAGAATTGGATGACGCTGGGGGGTAGACCAGCTTCAAGGAAGATCTTGTGGACGAGGTAGTTGGAATACATTGCAGATGGGGATGGTTTCCAGATGACAACATTCCCCAAGAGAGCAGGTGCGGCCGCAAGATTACCTCCGATGGCGGTGAAGTTGAATGGGGAAATGGCATAAACAAAACCTTCAAGAGGACGGTACTCTACACGGCTGTAGACGGGATCTGCGTGAGTAATGAACTACTTTTTTGCTCGTGAAAGCTGAGAGAGGCTGTCTTACTTCCACACACCTGGTGAGTTCTTCGCAGGTTGCGACGCATACATCTCCTGGGCATAAGAGCAATTGAACCTCAAAAAGTCTGCAAGTTCCGCAGCTGCATCAATCTCTGCCTGCCAGATGTTCTTGCCTTGACCTAGCATAGTTGCTGCCATCACCTGGTACCTGTATTTTCCAGAAATGAGGTCTGCTGCCTTCAGAAAGACAGCAGCACGGTCTGCAAATGGTAGGCGTTCCCATTCCTCTTTGGCCTTTAAAGCAGAGCCAACGGCTTGCTTTACAAGCTCGGGAGTGGCCTGTGAGGCTTCTGCGAGGATTTTGGAATGGTTGGAGGGGATACTCTGGGGAACTGTGGAAGTGGTCGTCACCTAAGGATGAGATTGTTAGAAGAGACACTTCTATACCCTAATGGATGGGTAGTGGGCATACTTACTGGCTTGCCGTCAATGACGAGGGGTAACCTGTGGGGCATCTCCTTTTTGATAGCAGCAAGGGCATCTTCGATACCTTGCCTATCCGCTGAACCCTTTGGATAGTGCCTCTATAGCAGACATATTTAGTAAATGATTGGAAACCGCACGGCGGGACCTAAATGAAATGCATGCACTTACATTTGGCTCATTTTCCAGAGCTGGGAGCTTGAAAGTAGCTAGATGTGCCATTGTTCTTCTTCCTGATGTGCTATACAGTGACAATGGAGATAAAATCCGAGCCGAGCCTGAGTATTGAACTGAGGTGAGGCTAGTACACGTGGTAAAAGTTCGGCTAACTATGGCTAAGGGTGATCTTCCGGAGAAAGGTACTAAAGGTGATGGGATCCTCGAGGTCCAGCTCAGCTGTATTCGTGAGGTGTTGTACAAGAACATCATGTAAACTGCTTCTAGGTATCTTTATCCAACAGTCCAGCCCTAGGCCAAGCTCAACGCGCTATCGGATAGTAGCGGCCTTGGTGTCCTGTGGTGATCCTTACCACCGCTAGTCTATTGCAACAGCGGCCAAACCTGTAAGTGACGACACGGCACAAAGCTTCATCGTTCGATATGAAATCGCGCACTTTGATAAACGGAATGAGCCCTGTAGAAGGAAACATAAACTGGCGTTATAGTTAGTCTGGTTGCATAACCCCTCCGTACATGCAACCAGACTGTGCCAACCTACGATTGTGCCAACCATACTAGCAGCTAGTCCCAGCGGCTATGATCTACTCATGCAGAGCTGATAACTATTGGTCACGTGATGATAATGATGCAGATCTCGTCTTGTTCTCATCCACAATATCCATAGCGTCCCACAAGTTTAACTATTTCTTCTAGTCAGTTGTACAACAATCAAGTCCTTTTATCGGACTGCCATAGGTTTTCACCCCATGCCTCCTATTGCACTCGTATCCACATCCTCTTCAATGCACCTGTTTACCGCCTGCTTAATGTCTTCCCCTCCCCTAGTCACGTCCAACCATCTACATCCAAGTCCCCCACCTCTCTCTTCACTAGGCCTTGCCTCACATAGCTCGACCACGACATTCGCCAAATTCTGCCTACTTAATGGCTCCATTGCATTTCTCGTTTTCCCTAAGTCACACTTCCTAGTTGCGGGTGTATCTCTTAGCTCTCCTGGCCGAACGCTGAGTGCGGAGAAGTATTCCTCCTCACTATCATCCACACCAACGTTCAGACCACCTTTCTGGGCTAGACCCTTACCATGAGCCCAAGCCCCCTCAACCAGCATCGTATCGACTTCCGTCTTCGCCTAGACATATGTAGGCATAGTCTCATTTTTCATCCTGTTGTAGTATTTGGTAGTTTCCGGACTCCACCACGGCGCCGGTTCGTTCCTGCGGATACATGCACTAATGAAGATAAACCTCTTGACCATTCCCCCAGAACAAACTCTATGTCTTCCAACCTGATTGATAAAAAGCACGGCCGCATCACGCATCACGCTCCACGCTCAACTGATCCTGTGGGTGCCGTGGAATATTTAGCTTTTGCCCCGGCAGCCCAGATGACCCACTCAAGAGCCCCGCCACCATGGCTTAGGACTTCCTGCACTTCGTGAGTCGAAATGCCATTGAGGTCATGCACAAGCGGAATTAGTTCAGCCTTGGGGAACGGTTCAGCGAGTTTCTTGATCTCTGGAATTTGCGATGTATTGCGGATGAGTATTACCGTGTGAAAGGGGAATTGTGGTAATATATTGAGCAGTGCGGCCATGGCCGCCTATTAAGAGCACTTTTCTAGGTCGGGTAGCCATTCTGTGAATTTTGTGGTAATCTTCCGTATTGAACAATATTAAAACTCTTATTCCTTCTCTGTTGGAATATATATTCATTCATTCATACTATAAGTGAGGCCATCGCCTTAGCGTGATGTGACGTTTGTAGTTCCAGCGGCTCCAGCCGCAGCGATAGATCAATAGGTCCTTGCTTAAACCAAAGCTGTAAGTGATGATCCTCTCAAAAAAACCTGGGGTGCACCTACAACTATAATTCCTATAACGGAACTCGACGTGGTGCTATTCCAGACGAGCTTGGGCTGCTG
Source organism: Tirmania nivea (assembly GCA_015179035.1). Classification (NCBI taxonomy): domain Eukaryota; kingdom Fungi; phylum Ascomycota; class Pezizomycetes; order Pezizales; family Pezizaceae; genus Tirmania; species Tirmania nivea. Next base: position 27,748 of record WHUY01000059.1, on the reverse strand, counting down.
CATTTAGCCCCCACCAAAATTGCCTCTCGGTACTCTCCATATAATGTTGTGCCAGACCGGGGATGATAGACACCAAAATCCCTCGAAATTGACCTGAGAGATCTATATTAGTCGCTGCCCTACCGATCTCTGCAATGGTTTCAATCCGAAATACCCCTACCCAACTAGAGTATCGTATACCGAGGTTTTTGCCGTTCATACTAAGTGCTACTGTTTAGCACTTAGTATCACAGCTCTATTCAGGAATCTACCTTGTTCCATTCCTATATTATACAAATAATCAATGCATCGCACATCTATAGAAACCAAAATAAAAAGAAAAAATGTATAACCAGAGGGGCAACGCAACTGCAAACGAACAAGGTCACAAGTTTTTCTTGCTTGCTCCATTTGCTCCATTCACTCCATTTGCCGACCCAATACCTTCCACAAAGCCTGACCTTCTCCTGACGCATGGTAACGACGTGAACCTAGAGGGCCAAATAAACACGTATTCATCTGTTCTCTGGTCAAGCACATATCGCAGATACAGCCCTATAGTAAACCGAGTGTTAGACGTAGCTTTCAAAATCTATGCTTGGAGCCTTTACCATAGGTAATGTAAAAATAACCACCCAATCCAGTGAGTAAATGCCAGTGAGCATGCCCTTCCAAGGCAAACCCCCAGGGCATTCCAATTTTCCTTCTAACATCTCTAAGATGTCCGCAGAAAACCGTATCGAGATTCCATAAGATAAACGCTGCTCCAACTGAGGCAAGGCCCAGGAGAACCATATCTCGCATATTCCTATAATGCTCAGGTAATGTTTCCTTGACCCGGGTATGTACCTGATACCAGCTTCGTCCAATCACGATAATAGTCAAAATAGCATAAACATTTTGATGGAACACTGGATCTCCAAGGTAATGGTAGACAGAAGCTACAATTATGAGGACGCTAATAAGGAAAAGAGCGAGTATCCAGTTGAATCGTTTGCTTTGCTTGTGACCAAATGTGGCAAACCACATTATTAAGGTGGTATTGATCATGCTAAGCTCGTCAACAAGCTGCATTGAATCTATTCCGGACAGAAAATATCAGACTTCAGTATTTTCTGAGGTTATGTGAATGTGTAAACTTACACCAGAGTGTAGAGTGGAAAAGAAATGATCCAAGTCCCACTATCAGGAAACTAATCCACGTGATCAAGAAAACCGAGTCATGGCTATGTTTGATGCAGTTCCAAATCCCTTTTCCTGACACATACACGAACATGAGATTCGTGAGCGAATTGATGAGCTCTGCACAGTCTGGTATGAGTTAGCAACATTCTCAAGCCCTTGATGAAGCCCAATCTTGTCTCTAGCCCCTGATAGAATCAGGATCATTGACCCCTCTCCCTCATTGCAACAGCAGGACGAGAGAGAGGGGGAGATACTCGGAAATTGACCCCAGTGATCCGTTCTCACTCACAAGTCGTCACAATATAGTCCTCCTCACACCAGCTACATACCGTACCATTAGCTTTTGTACCGTCAAGGGCATGTAACCATGCATCATGATGGAAGCCTTACTTGATAGTCGATGTAACTGGTCCCCACATGGGATAGTTTCCGTCTCCATATGCTATTGCGGGTAGTTTCCACATAGTTCACGAAATTCAGGTGGTATCCTTCAGAATGGAAGTTCCAACAGTAAGCTAGCGGGAATGGCTCGCGACTATTGAACAAAGTTTCAATATTATCGAGACGTCTTGCTGGGTAAGTGTTGATGCTTTGGGAAGAAAATCTCTCGTAAATATGATAAGCTTTGTGTGTTCTTTAGTCGAGAGCATACAGGGAACCAGTGGATTTTTGTCAGCTTCCTTTGCGTCAGTCAACCTGTTAAAGCAGTAAAGAATGCGAAATAAAGTGCTGCTGCTCAGGGCCGGCACCGTGATTAGTATCAGAGCACTTAATTTCAGTAATAGTGCCATGTGTGGTCGGTCCTGGAAAGCTCGAGGTGACTACCCATAAAACCAGACTAGGATCATTGCCGCTTGGCGTACGATTGTCACATGGCTCCAAATGCACTGTAAGGAGAATGCAACTCGTGCGTTATGCTCCATGGCTCGTACCTAGATGACTCATTGGTGCATCCCAGAGAAAGATACAGTTCGCTGCAGAAAAAAACTGTAAAGATGCAAGAAAAGGGGATATCAAAGGCACGCCGCCCCTATAACAAAGGACCTATTGAACACATGAATCACAGACCCGATGTGGTGAACGTCCAAATACACAAATTCGCCTAATCCATATCATCCTCATGCACCCCTCTCCTGGCCATTTCTGCACGCCTTTTTGAGCTTTTCTTTGCCTTCACAATCAACTCTAGGCATTCCTCTATCCTGCCCTCAAACTCCTTGAACCCATCCTCTGCCCACTCGGCTCTCTCTTTAGGTTTTCCATCGACCAAAGGATCATTGATCCCTCCTACCTTCGTTGGTTTGAAAAAAGCGTTGATCGCAGGCTTCCACATACCGCGGCATCCAATTGGAAGACACCATTGGGTTCCGAGCTTATCTATCCACTCTTGTGAGGTTAAGCTTGCACCCCATCTCGTGTCCGGGGGGATTCCCTTAACATTGGCAGATACACCCTCCGGCGTATGCCTCGGGGTGAGATAGAAGTCATACTTTGTAACTTCAAAAATATAAGGCGTGGTGCTGATATACCATTGGAATTTAGTCTTCACACAAACCGATTCCACATCGAGACCGTGAAGATTCACAAAATTCATCAATGGCACAGGCCCTTCTTCTCGGTCTGCCGGGGTAGGTAAGGGTACATCTAAAGTTACATTGTGTATAAAGTCGTTGAAGATAGGGTATAGGTCCGCAAGTGGGAGCCTAGAATAGCTCGAAATCTCCAACTGCCAGGCCAAATTTTCTGCAAGGTCAAGTACCTTGATATCAAGAGGCCCTTTCCTCTTGTACGCGCCCTCATTATCATGGGAAGCTCTGTATTGATGGCCATGTCTAGGAGTGCTGAGCCAGCTCCAGTGAATTATCCGGAATTGCTGCTTGTTTCCTACAATCTCCTCCTTGCCGAATTGGCACTCTAGACGTATATCGGTAGAGGTGGAACTGTCACTCAGCGTCAGCGCAAAAGTGGCGGTGTATATCATTTCCGGGCGGCCTAGAATATATGGAGAGTTTTTGTGGATAGGGGTGAATATCTCATCGCGCGTACGACAGATTGATATCAACTCTTTTGCGACGTTCATGGATCCAATACTTCATAGCTCCCGTTAGATACTTCCTCGTGTGATGCTTTTTGGGGGGCGGAGGGATTGCTTACTGTCGGAGGACTTCTGCGTGAATGCCCTTGCCCCTCATCATCTCCATGAAGTACATAGTATCATGAGATGTAGAGTTACCAGCGGGTCTCTGGTACCCAAATAGGACGAGAGTCCCAAAATTTACTTTCATGACCACATGAGCTCTGCAATATAGTGTATCATCGAGACCTCTCTGCACTACTTTTCTCAAAAAGGCGGAATTCGCTTTCAAGAGAGTCTCTCTTTTCTTTTCCCATGCTGCAAGGGCTTTCTGAGTAGGCTTACGGCCTGTAAGATGGCACTGAACTCCTCCGTTCTCAGGTAGACGCTTGACAGTGATTTGACGATCCTTGAGATTGTGATTACTGTCAAGATGCACGCCCTTCAGAAGTTGCTCAGGGGTTGGAGGCACCACCATGTGAATCCTAGTTGCCGTTGCACTAAGACATCGGTTCTTCGTTGCTATTTCGCACAAAACTCCATGAATTCGGTCGAGAGCTTCCTGAACGTTTGCTGTCTTCATTCCATACACGAGAAACGACTGTGTTTCACGCACGTATTCGATATGGCACTCGTGGTCGGACCTGATAGAATCGAAGGCTTCTGTATTCATTCCCAATGCTGTTTGAGGACTGATTCGGGGTGTTAGATGCTTTCTTCACCAACACAACGAGGCACTTACTTAATATCTTCTGGCCAGCTAAAGACACCCTACATACTGGTCAGTTTGCGTATAAATCTGGAAGAGCGCTGAGCACGCACAATTACTGGAAAGGCAGTTAGATCCTCCGGGGCTTGTTTGTAATGCTGCCGCTTAGCTTCCGCAGAATGACTTTTGGCTATCCTCTCCGCCTGAACCTCCGTAGGAGGTGCATTGGTTTTGCCAAACTTCTCCTTCGCGGTTACTACGCCCAATCGAGTGCTTTTCAAAGCAAACTGCCCAAGTTTATACAAATCCTCTTTTGCTTCTTCTATCCCCTCCCGTGGGCCCCACATTTCCACGGTCTATGATAGAGGAGGTCAGACATAATCAATGAATATCCGCGAGATTTAACTAGATGACGTACATGAATATCCGATGCTGAAGGCGCAATATAAGTATCGGTTTTGGCAGCAATATAAGATAAGTTGATATCCTGTAATTAATCTTTAGTTATCGACTCTATATCATGGCTATTGGAACTCACTCTTGGACCGTAAAATTTCCCTTTGAATCCATCGGGGAAGAACAGGGAGAAGTTGTAAAGATCTTAAATGGTTGCAAGGTTAATAAATGCCATCAAGATTAGAGAATACAGAAAAATTTACCATCTGGTGGTTCTCCAGCCCTTGCTCTCTGATGTGCCTCATTGTCCAGGATAATTCCCTCTGGAGCAACGTCATGATCCCTCCTCCTATTGATTGCTTGGATGTCAGGTAATGCATTGAACCTCCCAGGCTGCCCGGACTGAGGATAGTTTGAATGCCGGCCCAGGTTTGATCTACCAGGCCGAGCATACGAAACCACTGTGAAAGTCTGTGCAGGGATAGTAGGAGAACGTAAGACTGGAGCTGGTGGCTGGGACTCTGTTTGTGGTGTTGTTGTAGGCTGAGGCGTTGCACTCTCCGTGGATGTCTGCGCACGCTGCACCTTTGAACCAGAAGAAGCAGCAGCCTCCCCTTCAGCGTAGGCCCTCCATTTTCTCGCACCACTGAACTCAAAATCGAAATCTTTGGCTTTCGCTTTGGCCTTCCCCGGTGCTGCCATTCTCTTGTATTTCACGGCTGTAGGAGACCAACTTAGGATGATGTAGTAGGTCGTAGTGGGATGAGATGGGATGCGGGGGTTCTATCCCCAAAAGACTCTAGCAAAATATCTCTGTGTCAGGTCGCCAAGAGCTACCCCAGTCAACGTTTGCGAGCAACAATACAATAGTTGTCTACACCTTGCATTTCAATTACTCAAGCCAGGATGCCGCCAAAGAAAGGAAACGCCTCAATACATAGTACTCCTTCTAAAAAAAGTCAAACATCGATCACGCCAGAAAACTACTTCGAGGTGTTGTCAGAGAAGATTCGGATGATGAGCTAGGAGACGAGGACGTGCCATGGGAATGGATCTACGAAGGCCTAACGGACTCAAATTCTCCAGACGATAATTCGCCAACGAGTAAGAAGCGACGGTCGCAGCGGGAGACGAAAGCGCGAAAAATAATCGGGGCGAAAATAGGGAACCGCTTCGAATGTCAAATCGGTGACTGTTTGCTCATTAAGGGAGAGGGGCTCTCCGGTGAGGCATACGTTGGTATGGCGTGTGAGTTTACTGAAGAAGACGGCGAGATGGAGTGCAATATAATGTGGTTTTCTACTGAGTTCGAGATCAAAAGCAGGAATAAACGCACAGACTACCTTCCTGTATGCAACCAGACTACTTCTTTATGTTGCTTGTATGTACTGACAGAGAGGTCAGCATGAGTTGTACCTCAATCCCAGCTGGAACAAGATCCCATTAAGTTCAATTAACGGAAGGGCCATCATCCTGTCACAACAAAAATACCAAGAGCAATATCCCAACGGTGTTCAAAAGAACTCTAAACAATATGGCAAGGTGTTTACCTGCAGAAGAGGATGTGCGCCCCGGACTGCAACGTATACGGAGGAATTCATATGGGAGGATATATATAAGGGCAGAGAGACGGATATTGACATGATAGTCCGTAAAATATCCAATGAGACCAAGTTGACGAGGAAGAGAAGGCCTAAAGCCGTCCAATCATACAGAGAGAGTTCACGCCTTGGTGATGACTTTATAGAAAAGGTGCGTATCTCTGTATCTAGCTCAATGTGCGGTTCGTGTTGACCATTAGTCAGGAATCCGACTTTGATGAACTAGATGACTCCAAAACCCCACGCACATCAAGAAAGAGACAAAAGACAAGTGCTGCAGTCACACCGTCAAGAATGACCCCACCATCCAAGTTTACCACTCCGACACACAAACGGTATGTCACACGACTTTTACATGTGTACACTGCTCATGATTCTCGCAGTGTGATTATCAAAAAGGCCCTAGAATTTACCCCACTAGGCACCCGTATCCTCCCTACAACCCTTTTTGACTCACCCTATGTCCTCGCCCGCAACCGACTCCACGTCTCCGCCGTTCCCACCTCCCTACCCTGCCGAGAGGCCGAATTCTCCGAAGTTTACACCCACCTCGAAGATGCTATCTCTGAAGGCTCTGGCTCCTGTATCTACATTTCTGGCACACCTGGTACTGGGAAGACCGCTACGGTCCGAGAAGTCATAGCCCAACTTCAGGCGTCCGTGGCTTTGGAAGAACTAGATGATTTTATCTTCGTCGAAATCAATGGGATGAAGATCGCAGACCCGCATCAGAGCTACAGTTTGCTCTGGGAGGCTATTAAAGGGGATAGGGTCACCCCAGCCCATGCATTAGCCTTATTAGAGGCAGAGTTCTCAACGCCGAGTCCTAGGCGTGTACCCTGCGTAGTTCTCATGGATGAGCTAGATCAGCTTGTCACGAAGAATCAAGGTGTCATGTACAATTTCTTCAACTGGCCCGGCATCAGGCACTCTAGGCTCATTGTGCTTGCTGTGGCGAACACTATGGATTTACCTGAGCGAACGTTAAGCAATAAGATCAGTAGTCGGTTAGGTAGGTTTTTTTTCATTACCCTGAACTTACAATCCTCCTGGGGATATACCGTTAACAAACGTTGCTCACAGGCCTAACTCGTATCACATTCCCTGGATACACCCACGATCAATTGGTGAAGATCATCCAATCTCGCCTTGGGGGTGTCCCAGGCAACATCGTCGATTCTGACGCCATTCAATTCGCCAGCCGAAAAGTTGCGGCTGTAAGCGGCGACGCCCGTCGAGCCCTCGATATCTGCCGCCGTGCCGTCGAAATCGTGGAATACGCTTTTGACAAGGTAGATAGTACATCAGTACATGGCACCCCAAGCAAGCGGGGCCGAGGCCCAATTAGCGCCCTACAATCCCCAACCAAAGCAGGGCTTTTTGGCCCCCAGGGTCAGGGAAGAGTCACTATTGCTGTAATCAAGCAAGCAATCAATGAAGCCACCTCATCCCCGCTGCAGCAATATCTCCGCCATCTACCTCTCACGGCAAAAGTATTTCTTGCTGCTGTGCTTGCGAGGATTCGCCGCTCTGGCGTAGGAGAGAACATCATGGCGGATGTTATTGACGAGGCAGAGAGGATGGCGAAGATGACTGGGGATTCTGAAATTGAAGAACTCTTACTATATACTGAGGTGATAGGAGGAAAAGGTGTTGTAGGCGGAGGCAGAGTAGCGGGGCTGATGAGCGCTGCTATAATGTTAATGGAGGCCGGCGTTATAGGGCTGGAAATGAAAAAAGGGGAACGAGCAGGAAGAGTGAGGTTAAACGTGGGGGAGGAGGAGGTGTTATCCGCGCTACGTGATGATAGGGAGGTAGGGCGAATGATTGGCTCGTAGTGGAGATCTTATTCTTTCCAAGGATGGAAGACCATAGATGGCAAGGGCGTCTAATATGTAATGGATGTTTAGTCATAGGCCGGATATATGATCGGAAACCTCATAAAGAGATCGATGGAAGAACTATTATGGTAAGATCATAACATACGCGGACTCGAGTCATGGTTGAATTATACCAACAGCCAAGGAGCACGTCTTCAGAGAATGTTTTTCATGTTAGTACTAGTTTCCTAAGACTACTTGTCCCAAATGGCCTCGGGTAGTGGAGGGTGGCCGCTGCGGTGAAAACGACGGGCTAGTATAACCTGGTAGTTATTGTAGCGTTAAAAAAAATGAAAAGAAGCTTTAGTCGTCGAGCCAGGAGAGAAAATTGATATCAGTAACCAGGCTACTAACTTATAAAAAAGTACGGAGCCCAAGCTGCCGGCGAGTAGAAACGTAGCTTTCTCAACTAAAGTCAAAGTGAAATAGCTCACACTCTTTTAAGGCCTTATCTGATTCCCGGCTGGGCTAAAAGAATACTTATGCACACAGAGAACTATTACTAGTTCTATCTAGATCACTACCAGGGAGACAAAAATTCAAATTGCATCGCACTCTCTAATTGTGAAGTCCGGAAGTCTTATGTAGTTTATGGCCCTGACTTCCATTTGAGGTTTAAAAAAAAAAAATATACTATTCTACTTAATAGTAGTATGTCTCTCATGATGTAGCCACTTCCAATCTTGTTCTATTGCATGAGTAATAGTAATGCGTTGAGCTCTAATACTATCATAGTAGTCTTTTCCAGTCGTCAACAATATTGTCCACATAGTCTACCACTTTATCCTTAATTAGCTTAATCAAGATGGTATCGAGAGATATATCCTGTACTAGTACACCCTTCTGGAGCCTCCTGTTGTGCAATTGGGTGTCTTAGACAGAGCAGAGATCATACTCTAGTTAGTTGTATTTGCAGCGCGGCTAAGGTTCTTATTTGCCGGTAATCTGGCGAGTAAGACCTCCAATCACGCTATATTACTACTAGTCTAGTTGATTGCTACTGATTCCACTGGTTTGTAAGCAACCAGAGGCCTTAGAACTACATATAACTATATACATGGTGAGAGAGCTCGAAAAGAAAGATATCAAATGCTTGGAAAAGCGGGTGACATACAAAAAAAAATTGACATCACATTCTAATCATTGTCTCCTACCACATATTCCGTTCCCTTCCTTCTATTGTACCTTTCATGTGACCACCTTCATGTCCAAATCACCGGTTGTCCTCCAGTAGCCATATATCTCATCTCGTGAACCCTCGAAAAAACAATCAACTCTGTGCCTTCTTATCATCGCCTTTACCCATTACAGTATAGACCATGCTTTGCATTCTCACCCTGAAATTCCCACATCTAATCAACCTCAAGCTGGGAAAGTACTGTACAGTTTAAAAAGCCTACACTAAAAAGAACATTAAAAGAACAGGAGTCAGGGGCACTGGAATTGAGAAAACTAAGAAATTTCAAAACTATTAAAACAAACCTCGAATACCAGCCCGAAGTCAAGAAGCAAAACATACCCCATCAAGTGCACTCTTTATACATTACTTATCTGATGGTGCTGGCTTTGGTTGTTTTTCCGAGTCTAAGCTAGTGAGTTGGATTGCGTCCATGTTCATCTTCCGATCCACCGGAGACGAGCCACCGATACCTCCAGCGACGACACCTGGAAGAACTGCTACCATAGTCCCAAACGCAGAGTTGGATCTTGATCTCCTGCGAGTGAATGAGCCTGGAGATGGAGGAGGCTGCTGTTGCCCAAGCTCATCAACAGTTGGAGAAGATGGAGCCGATGGCCTGAATCCAGGAATGTGCTCAACAGCCATCCGACCTTTCAACTTCAATTGGTTAATTCTTCCTCCACGTATCGTCTTGAGGAATGAGAGCTCTTCGTGAATGTCCATGTATGGCTTACTCCACTCGAATCTTTCGTTATGAGAGACATAGACATTTGCATCTTTCCTCAACATCCAGTCCGGAATGATGGATTCCAGCCAGCTATCTGGAATTAAGCGAATGACGACAGCGACCGGCAAGGATATTGCACCAAGAACAATCGAAATAGCCCACTCAACGCCATTAAGCCTGGTGACGGAGAAAGCAACACCTCCAATGAAGATAATCATAACCTGGCCACCAATCATGATAATATTAATACCAATGAAGAACCAGTTGCGAGTAATGCCCTCAAAGATATTGAATTTATTGTCAAGGCGACGATTATTGTACTGATTGAAAATCTGTAGCCAGACAAATGTGTTGAAGACCAGTGCTTTCATACTAAGCAACTTTTCCTCTGTGTGGTAGTTCAAGATCGAAGGTCCAGCGAAGTGTAACACGAAAGCTACCACAAGTTGATAGATGGATTGACCGAGAATCATCTTCCACATATTTACTGTAATTAAGGGGGCTGTTTTTGGTTCTGGCTTGCGGTTGAGAATGCTTCTGGTAGGTGGATCAGTGGCGAGGGCCAACGCAGCAAAGGTATCCATGATTAGGTTGACCCAGAGAAGTTGCACAGCAGTCAGAACGCTCTGCTCCTCATTACTTGCCACGGCTGTTACGAATGTTGTGAGCACAGCGGTGATATTGACAGTAAGTTGGAACTAGAACAAATCATGTCAGTTAATCAGGATTTCCGATCAACACGACACTTTTCTTACCTGTAAAAACTTCTTCACGGCATCATTGACAGCACGACCCCACATAATAGCCTTGACAATTGATGCGAAGTTGTCGTCCATGAGAATGATTGCAGAAGCCTCTTTAGCAACTTCCGTCCCAGCTATACCCATAGAGAACCCAACGTCCGCAGTTTTTAAAGCAGGTCCATCATTTGTACCATCCCCAGTGACAGCCACTGTCTCACCAAGCTCTTTTAATTTCTTGACCAGAATTCGTTTATCCTCGGGGCTTGATCTGGCTAGAACTTGTAGTCTAGGAATCACTTGCTCCATTTCCGTAGGGCTAAGCTGTCTGAATTTCGGCCCTTCCATCACAATTCCACCAGCTTGGAGAATACCGCAGTCTCTGGCGATAGCCTTCGCTGTCATGACATTGTCTCCAGTAACCATCCTAACGACCACGCCGGCATGTCGGCAGTCATCAACAGCTTCCTTGACACCAGGCCGCAATGGATCCTGAATACCGACAATGCCAAAGAAAGTCATCTCAGAGAAGACATCAGTAAACTCGGCCTGCGTTGGATTCTCGGTCTGAACACGAGCACCTTCAGGTGGCCATTGTGGGAAATCTCTGTGGACAAGGCCAATAGTGCGAAGGGAACGTGTTGCATACTGAACGATGATCTCATTGATAGAGTCGCGATTGTCACTAGTAAGTTCAGTCTCACCCAGTTGTCCGCTAGGGTCAGTAATAATCCGTGTACATTGGGTGAGAAGGATTTCCGAGGCTCCTTTGACATATAAACGATATGTTCCATTAAGAAGTTTGACTACAGCACCCATACATTTTCGTCCAGAGTCAAAAGGAATCAGTTGAACAATTGTCGAGTTTGCGCGCTCTGCTGCCAAAGGACCCATGCCAAGATAGTCACGGGCATATCCCAAGAGTGCCGTCTCAGTCTTGGATCCAATAAATTCAGTTCCGCCATTAGTTTCCTCAAATGCCGTCGAGTTGCAAACAATGCTCTGAAGTAGCACAGCCTTGACATCGCTAGAAAACCTGTCCTTGGCATCGCCGATATGAAGAACAGCAGGCAAATTATACTCCTTCTTTTCTTCTACCTCTTTTGCGTCTTCGTCGAAGGTGGAATCCCATTCAGGTCCAAAGGATGTTTGGAGACCAAGCGTACCTGCGACGACAGTCATCTTGTTTTGTGTCAAGGTACCAGTCTTGTCAGAGCACACAGTTGTCGCATTTCCCATGGTCTCACATGCGCGAAGTACCCTAACCAAGTTGTTGTCTCTCAGCATACGTGTCGTCGCAAACGCCAGTGCCAAGGTGACAGCGAGCGGAAGACCTTCAGGCACCGCAACGACGACGACGGTAATCGATGTGATAAGAATACGCATGAAGTTCTGCCCTTTCTCATCACCTGTAGCATCATTTCCCTTGAGATTGACAAAGAATCGAATCAGTAGAACAACGAATAAGAGTAACGCAGATCCTCCACCAAGCTTCGCTATGGCCTCAGCGAGGTTATTCAATTTCATCTGCAATGGGGTAGCGTCGGTATCCTCCCGAAGGGCCATCATCGTTTTGCCGTAACTGCTGTGTGTACCAACACTTGTAACAATGAAGGAACCGACACCTTCAAGAACTTTACTGCCAGAAATGATAAAGCAGTCCAGTTTTTCGTACAATCCACCGTTTTGCATTTGCTTCCAAACCTCGTCGGCTGCGGTTTTCTTCATTTGGTCTGACTCACCAGTAGCAGAAGACTCGTCACATTTGACGCCATGACCAGAGATGAAGATTCCATCAACAGGAATCAAGTCACCAGGTTTGAGATGTACAACATCACCAACAAGGACTCTGTAGACAGAAATCTGCATCTCTTTACCAGAGCGTGTGACATCGATGACACGATTTTCTTTCTATAGCACCGAGTAAGAAGGTTAGCATTAACTCTTTCACTCTAAAATTTGTATGTCTCCTTCGAATTTACCTTTTTGTTGAGCTTCACAAATTGCCGTTCTTTTTGCCAATCGTTTCCAGCACCAACCATAACAACGATCAGAATAGCGACAATAATAGCAACTCCCTCAACCCATTCGACCTTAGCCGCACCATCCTTATGCTGAACCCCAAATGTTTGGTATAAGCCCAGTGCCAGTGAAATAACAGCAGCGCACGATAGGAGAATCAAAATCTTGTCGTTAAATGCAATCCACATGAGTTTCCAAATCGTCTTTGCCTGTTTCTCTGGTAGAACATTTTCTCCAAAGCACCTGATTCGATCGCCATAGGGTGTTACGGTCTCTAACTCCGCAGCAGGTGTACTTCCAGTGACAGGACCAGTAATTACACCTGTAGCCTCCTCAAATGAAATTGAGTCGACAAAAGTGTGCTCGTCTAGACTCAACCCTGTTTCGCGATTCGTCCGTAACCCCTTCTCTAACCCCGCAAGACCACCCAGAGCTTTAAAAGCACCGTGTGATTTAGGATTAATTAGTTTGGCAAGCTGACCGGGTGAAAATGCAAACTTGTTATTGTCCACCCGGAATTCGGCTTCGTTGCCCGGATCTGGCTTGAGGAAGTCGCCGCCCTCCTCTCGAGATGGTTTCGCCCCATTACTGCTTGAAGACGCCGTAAGAGTTTCTCCACCTAAAGACGAAGGTGTAAGAGGTGCGTCCAAAGAACCCCCACGTGATTGAGTACCTGGTACATGAAGGAGATTATCTCCTCCACCCGATCCGTTATCTTGATGTGTAGTGGGAGACAATTTGGGAGCGGAATCTCCAGGGCCATCCTTTAAAATTATGTTCTATAACGGAGCATTAGCATAAGGATAACAGAGGGAAATGGAGGCTATACTACATACAGATGAGGTGTCCAATGTGATCTGTGGAGCACCAGCTCTGGGGGAGGTCTTCCGTGTCTCGCCCTCAGGGTTTCCCGACATATTGATGTCGAAAAGGTAGGGAGACGTAGGGATTAATTCTAGAAGACTGATCAGTGAAAGATCCTTTTATTCTTGCTGAAACATATCATTTGCAACAATTGTTTAGGGCGAGTGCACGCTGGGTAGGATTGGAACTACCTATTAAGTATGTACCAGTAAATCAAAACATACAACAGGATTATGGCGTTCGCCTAGGGATAATGCTCTGTTTACTACGCTCTTCCCTCGCGCTGTGAAGCTGGCAATTATCGAACGTATCGGATTCTCATAAACACCTATTAAATGGGAATGTCGAGGAGCGGGACCAAAGGGTGCAGTAAAGCGTCCACGTTTGTAAGGCGTAGTGTTGTATTTCTTTGAGCCTAAGCCGGAGGTTGTGTTTGCAAGGCTCCGCTTGTTGAGATTGTACGGGCTGTGCTTTTTTTGAGTAATAACGAACGTATTTTGAAGGTATTAGCAGCCAAAGACTGTTGGTTTGTTACAGCCTTGTATAGATACAAGTACCTACGGAAGTGGTCGGGGCCTGGAAACTACAAATAGGGCCCCTTTGTACTCAGATGATTTCTCAACACAATAACCGGTCCCACCACGAATTTCCACTACGAGTACACCAACATTCCTAGCGGATCTAGAACTTTAGTGCCGAAAAGTTAATACCAATTGCAAAACCACCGTATCACCAGCCACGTACACCCGCAATAAGGAGAGCGTTGAATTTTTAAGAAGGAACAAGCAACAGAACTTCTGAGCATAGTGCCTCATTTAAGCCCCTCCTCTGAAGGTTGTAAGCAACTGGAGTGGTGCTCTGAGGCAGTGCCACCTACCAACTAGATCCGGCATCCCTATAAACCACCAGTGTTTGCTCGTTTCTTAAGTCTTGTTTAAGTGCACTCAGACAAGTCGCGCGATTCTGTGGCACAACGGAGGGTTGTTTGTTTCTTCTGCTGATTGGCATTGAAAATTAAATTACGGTTTCCCAACTCCAAGCACATCAAGAGGGCTTGATAGTCGGCCACAAATTCAAAATACAGGCCTTCCATAGCCAACGAGCCTGGCACTGGAATGAACAGGCAACATACACGGCACAGGCATGTGTCGTTTTGAATAAGAAACAAGCTTTCAATAAAACGTCTTGTTGCACCTTTTAGGGGGTAGCTGTTAGCTGCACCAGCGTGGAAGACGGAGATGAGGCCGCCGCTAAGCGGAAATGGTTAGTTCTTATGCGCTGGGCAGTGCAAATATAAACATAAAGTACCTAGCTTGGGGCTGTGCATACTCAATGGCGTGCAGGCGGAAAAGCTGGCTGACCAATATCCCACAGACCCCGAGTATTCTCGGCCGGCATACCGTGAGAAGGTCACAATTGCCCTGTTGGCCGGGCCGGGCATTTTCAAGAACGCTTATATGGATGGCTATCGAAATTTGCTATCAGAAGAGAAAGTTATTTCATTGGCTTTAAACCATTAGATGTATTGTCCACTTACTCATCTGAGCTCGTACATTACTTAATGGAGTTATTCTTGGCCGTTCATCGAGTGGATCTCCGAGCTCCTGCAGCTGCATCTAATCATTGAAGTTAAATACCCCATTGCTAGGCTAATATGGGACACACTTATTTCATTCTGATACTTTCGCAATATAGCCTAAGAACGTAGCCGGAGCGACAACATAGCTGTTCTCGTGGAGAGGTTACTCCAGAGAAGTATTCTTTAAGACAAGGAGACAAGAGAAGGAGACAAGATAAAGAGACAAGACAAAATGAGCAAATCTTTGTTTTACTCTGGTCCATAGCGCGTACAAGGCTAGTTCTTTGCGTTAGAAATAGCCGGGTCCTTGAACTACACGGTACTAATGTACCAAGTAACCAGACTACAAAGTAGCCAGACTACAAAGTAGCCAGACTACAAAGTAGCCAGACTACAAAGTAGCCAGACTACAAAGTAGCCAGACTACAAAGTAGCCAGACTACAAAGTAGCCAGACTACAAAGTAGCCAGACTACAAAGTAGCCAGACTACAAAGTAACCAGACTATTATCAGCCAAGTTTGGGTCCTAGCAAATCGGGCTTCAATTGGTGTACAGAGTATTCGATCAAGAAAGCTGAAAGCCATTCTGTGTCCACAAATTACTGGTTCCCAGCTATGAACACTGGGTTCCAAACATGAGACAAGCACTTTAGTCGCTGTCATGCACGGACAACGAATATATATACTTGGGGGGTTGCAAATTCACACCTGTTGAGCCATTCTGGTGCGAGAAGTGCCCTGATTACGAAATTCAGGAACTACTGATCCAGCATAACAAGTGTGCTCGAGTAATGAGAAGACGTGGCTACCTGGAATAACTCTCCCGGATGGGTATACCTAACTGAATACCTGGTGGTATCTGTTAGGATCTCTGCTAGTGATTTTGCGTCTTTAGATTGAGGGATCTGATACAGAAACACGGTTGATGATGAGACCAGACGTATTTGCGATGACCAGCTAGGCGAATATAACAGCAGTAGTGGAGATCTCCTCGCCATGGAAGAACATTAGCGATTGCGTACCAGTACATCGGTGGTATGTTCGCATTCACCAGTGGGCTGTGCACGTTAATGTGAACCTACAAGGATTAATGCAACTTATCACCAGGCCAAACACAACCTGCAGTCCTATCATGCACAAGCAACGACTGTTGCTGTCTTGGACAAGTACTCAGGATCGGACGAACTGACTATAAGACGCCACACTGACAGGGCAGAAGCAGGGGTATTTATTCCGCGAACAAAAGTCACGAGAAATTTTATTAATTGCTACTTTACAACGCAAATCAGCAACAAAAAGTTGAGTACGTACTAAGATCTTAAAATAATATAAACTTTTGATTATAGTTTTTCATCTACTATTAATATATATAAAAATTTCAATATGAAGTTATAAAAACTATAAAAAAATAAAAAGAAAGGTTAATTTCTAATATATATAAACTCTAATTAATAGCTTTTAAAATAATAAATTTTATAATAATTAAAATTTAAATTATATTATAAAAAATTTATTAAAATAATAAAATTATAAAAATATTTAAATATTAAAATTTAAATTATAATAAATATAATAAATAATTATATAGTATTAATAAAAAAAATAATTATTAATTAATATAAATTTTTTTATTATTATTTTTATATAAATAATCTTTATTTTATTTATTTTATAATATTTAATAATATTTAAATATATATTATTAATAAATAATAAAATTAAATTAAAAGTTTTTTTAATAAATATTAATAATTAAGATTAAATTATAATATTAAATTATATAAAATAAAAAAATATTTAAAATTTAATAAATATAATATTTTTTATTTAATTATAGATATAAAAAAATTATAAATAAAAATTATTATATAATATAAAATTTAATATAATAATTAAAAAATATAATTAAAAAATATATAATTATAAATTTAATAATTATTTATTTTATAAATAATAACTAAAATAAAATTAATTTAAAAAATAAAAATTAAAAGTTTTTTTTTTTTTTTTTTTTTTTTTTTTTTTTTTTTTTTTTTTTAAATATTTAGTATTATAAATTATAAAAAAATTTTAATTAAAGTTTAATATATTTATAATAATAATAAAATATGATTTAAATATTAACTATTTTAAATATAATAAAAAGTATAATATTAATATAAAAATATTAAAAATAGTTATATATTAAATAATATTATTAAATAATTATACTTTTAAAAAATAAAAAGAAATAAATAAAAAATATTATATTAAATTATAGTTTTAAAATATAAAAATATTTTTATTAATAAAAGAAAATTAATAATTATATAAATAATAATTAAAGTTTAAATTATAGTTTAAATTATTTAATTATAATATAATTTTTTTATAAATAATTATAATAATTATATAATATATTTTTAAAATTAAATATAAATTTAATTAAAATATTATTATATAAGATTTATAATTTTATATATTTTATTTAATATAGTTTTTTTAATATAATATATAATAAAACTTTTATTTAAATTTATAAAAATATTTTATATAATTTAATAAATTATTAATAAAATTAAAATTAAATAATTATTTTAATATTATTTATAATAAAATATTTATAAGAATTAAAATTATAAATAAATTTAAAAATATTAAAATATAATTATTATATAAATAATAATTATAAAATTAATTATAATATTTTATTTTTAAATAATAATTAATAAAAAAATTTAATTATAAAAAAAAGTTTCTTTAATAGTAAATTATAAATATAATAATTAAAAAATTTAAATAAATTTAAAATAAAAAAAAAAGTTTAGTTAAAATAAAATAATATTATATTAATATTATTATAATATTAAAAATTTTAATTATTTAAATATAATTTAATTAAAATTTAAGTATAATCAAAGTTAAATATTAAAAAAGTTAATTTATAAAATTTAAAAAAAATAATATTATTATTTATAATATATATAAATTTATATATTTTAATTAATTTAGTTTTATATTAATAAAATTAATAAAAATATATATATAAAAAGTTAATTACTAATAATAATAAAAATATTTATATATTATTAAAATTTATATATATATTATAAAAATATAATATATAAAAATAAATTTAAATTAATTATTATATAAATAATAATTTATATTATATTTATAATATTATAATTAAATTAACTTTTAATTATTTTTTAAATTTTAATATTTATTTTAAATTATATTAATTATTAATAATTATAAAATATTAAAATAATGAATATTAGTATTTATATTATATATTTTTAAATAATAATAAAATTGGAAATTAATAAAATTAAGAATTAATTAAATATAATAATAATATAATAATAATTAATTTTTATAAAAAATATATTATAAATATTAAATAATATTATTATTATATTAATTATTAATATAAGTGATAAGAATATAATATACTATAGAAATACAATATATTTTAATTAAGATTCTATATAGATAGTAATTATATTATTATTATAAAGAAAAGTAGGACAAAAACTTATATAATATAATTAAAATTGAAGATTCTGAGATATTAATTACTATAATAATAAGAAAAGAAAAATTTATAAGGTAATTAAAGATATAAAGGAAGATATATTTTCTTTAGTTTAAAAAGTTATAAAGTTTTTTAAGATATTTAAAACTATTCTTAGGTAATAATATAATAGGACTAAAAAGTTAAAAGTAGAAGTATATAAGAAGTAATAATAGTTAAGTATAGAGAAAGAAGGGTTAGTAGTTAAATACTATTTTATAGTAGATAGTTCAAGATTTTTCTTAACTTATAAGCTATATAGAGAAATTAAAGAAGATTTATATAAATAATTTTATAAAGAGAATAAGGTAGAATTTAAAAATATTAGATAAGATACTTTTTTAAAAAATTATAAAGAGCTTAAAAATAAGATAAAAAAGAGTATTTTTTATTAAAAGTCAACTAGAAATAACTCTAAATTGATTTCTGAATTTTTAAAGAAAGTTTATATAGTAGTTATATTATAGATTATCCTCTTACTATATCCTTTAACTCCTCTAGCCTTAGTACTATATTAGTAACTTATATACTTATTAGTATATATTTATATATAGCTTTTAATTCTAACTTAATATAACTTTACTATACTAATCTTAGTTTTTCTTACCTAATACTTCTAACTCTAAACTCTAACTTACTAGATTACTTTAAAGATCTTAATTAAGTACTTATCTACTAGACCTTATTTAAAAGTTTTACTATATTAGAAGTTTATCTTTATATTTATTAGTTATTATTATTATCTCTTAGAATATTCTTATATCTTTTTACTTAATATTCTATAGAATATTAGTTTTTTCTATTCACTTCTTTTATTTACTTCTTTATATCTTTATATACTTTCATTTATTTTTTTTCTAACTCTTTTATATCATTAGATTTCTATATATATAGAGACTTTTTTATTTCTTTTATTCTTTACTTTCTTTATATAATAACTTATTTACTTTTTTATATTTAGTTATTATAATAAAGATACTCTTTTCTTAAGTATAGCTTAGACTTTTTTATTTTTATTTATATCCTTTTTTCTAATATATATAAATATACTTATATATATATTATTTATTATCTATAATATAAGTAATATTCTAACTATTTATAATACTTTATTATATATTTTATAGTCTCTACTATATATAATATTTACTTCAACTATTTAACTATCTATCATATTAAAATATTATAGGTATTAATATATACTTAGAATACCCTTTAGAATAGGAAATTATAGACTAGTAAGATAGTTCTTTAAGTACCAATAGTATACCATTCTAAAGAAAGAAGTATTATCTAACTTATCTAATAATAGGTAATATAATAATATTACTTAAAGACTAGATAATATATTAGAAGTAGTAAAGGATCTTCTCAAATTAAAAGACTATATATACTATTAAATATAAGATAAAATAATTAGGTTATGAGTAGCTAGAGTAAGTAAGAGTAACTAGTTATAATATAGTTAGTTAGTTAATAATTGAAGTAATTACTTTAGTACCTATACTTACAAAAAGTCTTCTAGAAGAAACTTTAGTATTTTGAAGTAGATATTGAACTATACTTACTGAAGATAAAATTTTATCCTTATAGATATTATATAGAGTAGTAAAAAGTAATTATTTAATATTATTTTATTCTTATAAATAATATTTTATTACCTTATTTTATAGTTATAACTAAGTATTTCTATAATATTATAATATTAAATACTACTACTACTTAATATCTTTATTTTATTTACAATATTTACTCCTTTCTAAATCAAATAGTAGTAAAAACCTATCAGTATTCTCAATAATATAAAAGTACTTATTATTTAATAACTTTATAAACTTGCTAAGAAAATTCTAAGTAAGAATATAGATATACTAAAAAAGGAATCTATAAATATAGATAAGTTTTAAATATAGTTTTAAACTAGTATAAATATATTTTTAAATAAGTAGTTAAAAATACTTTAAGTTCTAGTATATTAGTTAGAAGAGAAAAATAAAGTCTAGTTTTAATATCTTTAGATAGTTACTTAGTATATAATATAATCTATATTGAAAATAAAGTATTTCCTAAAATAATTTTTAAAAACTTATATAGTATTTATAGAACTAGATAATATAGACTAGTAATAGGACTTCTCTATGAAAGAAATCTTATATTTAAATAAAGTACTAAAGTAAGAGGTTAAGGATAAAATAAAGTTAGAAAAGGATAAGGACTTAAACAATATATTTAATCAGTAATAATAAAGATAAAAACGAGATACTCTACCTTTTTCTCTATTAGGAAGTTAAGTAGGATTTACTTTAGGCTTTAATAGACCTAGAAAAACTAGTTTTAATAGAATACTACTACTACTACTACTACTAAAAGGAAAAAATAAGGTAACTATAAAAGATAGAGATAGTAAGCCTTCTAATAAAGAAAATGAACCTATACTAACTTTAAAAAAGAAAAAGAAGACTACTATAGTATAAGTAATATAAGACTTTCTAAAAATACTTATTAAAATTATATCTAAATCTAAAGAATTAAAGTTTAAAGTTCCTAAACCTAAAGTATTTAAAAGAGATCTAAAAGATCTCAAGAAATTCATTTGAAAACTTAATAATATATAGGCAATTAAAAAGAAAAAATATTAGGATAACTTAGTTAAAATTTGATATACTACTAACCTTCTATAATGATTAAGTTGTATTAAGTATCAAGATTTAGTTAAGTAGTATAAAGTCTATTAATTAAAAATTAACCATATATTAGTCTAAGAACTACTTAATAGTATTTGAATAGTATTAGACCTTATTTAAGTAAAATAGAAGGTATTTATAGAGACTTTTTAAAGAGTTTTTAGGATAAAAGTAAGTAAAAAGTAAGTAGTAATTAATTAGCTAAATCTTTAATATAGTAATTCTATTAATAAATATTTAGATATCTTAATAAACTTCATATAGAAAATAAGATATCTGGAGGAGATTGCTAAAGATAAGTTAGTATAAGTACTAAATAAAAAAGTTAAATTAGTATAAGTATAAATACTAAATAAATTCTAGCTTCTAAGTAAATAAATAGTAATAATATAGGATATTAGCTATAATTTAGAGAATTTTTACTATTTTCAAGGTAAATTCTAGAAGGAAGAAGTAAGTAAAAAAAAAAAGTTAAAAAGTTAAAAAGATAGTAAAGTATCTAAAAGAAATAGAAAAAAAAAGAAAAAAGATTAAGGAAAAGATATTAAAGACTAAGAATTAGAATAAGTAGGTATTTCTAATAATATTATTAAAAAGTAAAAGAAGTCTAACTCTTATCTAAAGTATAGTAAAGAAAACTACAAGTAGTGTAAGTATTAAATAAAGGATCTAGTCACTTCTAAAGTTATTAATATAAGTAAGAAATTCTAAATTAAAGGAGAAAAGGTAGATAAAAAAAATAATAAAGAAGAAATTAAGATCTTAGTACTCAATAAGATAGTAAATAAATATAGAGAAAAGATTATTGAATTAATAGAAGATAACAATAAGAATTATTATTTATTAAAATAATTAGAAAAAAATTAATTAGAATTTAATAGATTTCTTATTATATTTAAGTTTAATTAATGTATTTATTTTTTTTTTAAAATAAATATTATTAAGGATAGCTTATAACTAGATAGTAAAAAAAACTGAATATTGTATAAAAGGTCTAAGCATATAGTATACTTAATTTAAATTTAATATATCAAATCGTATCTATCATATCTTTGGTAAATATCTTATCATATAGTCAGATATATATATTTTATTACTTATAATCTCCTAGCTATCTATTTTAAATATCTATATTCTAGTTCTTTAATATTTTATTAATATTAAATTATATTAATATAGCTTAATTTTATCCCTTAAATTCTTTAGAACTCTCTATAGATGCCTCTTCTTCTCCTAGGTACTCCTCTTCTATAAGTACTAAGGAAGCAAAAATAGCTCTTTAGTTTTGAAAAATAAAAGATTATTTTTACTTATAAATAAGGATAAAGTTACTAATAAATTGCAGACTATATAAGTCAATCAAAAGATATTATATATAGCTTCATTAAGTACTATATTGAGTATAAAACCTATAAGATATTAGAGAGTCTCTATAGCTCAATACCTCACCCTATAGCAGCTAGTATTAAGATAGAGGGTTAGTATATAAAGTACTAAATCTATAGTATTTCTTATTCTATATATATATTTCATACTAAATCTCAATACTATATATTATATCTATATATAATTAAGCCTAAAATATATATACTAAATATAAAATATTGTATATAGCTTATATAAGACTATTTAGTTTTTTTTATTACTTAGCTATAAATAGCTAAAATATCTAAAATATATAGTATAATTTCTAATTACTATAATAATTTAATAAAACTCTATTAATAATACTTGAGTAAATAGAAATCTAAAGACTTTCCTATCTATAAAAAAAGGCTTCTAATTAAAGTTAATTTTAAGATCTAAAAGTAAAAAATACTTTATAAATTACTATTAGATTATTGAGTAATAGGCCCTATACTTTATAATAAATTTATTTAAGAGTCTAAGATCCTTATAAAGAAGTATTAGAAGCCTATTTAGATTTAAAGTACTAATTAATAACTAATTATAAAAGTTAGTATATACTATATATAACTACTAGATATTATTATAGAAAAATACTTTGAGTATATAGTCTAAAAGGTTATATAAATTAAGGATAGAATTAATAAGTATTTATTTATTATTTAGCTTTTAAAATATAATTTCAATATAGATTGAGAAAAAGATATACTATAATAAAGAAATAACTACTATAAGTATAACTATTTATTTAAAAAATTTAAAGTTAAATTAGATAATAAATTCTAATTATAGAAAAAGATTAGAGAGAACCCCTTTATATAAGTAGCTAGTTTAACTTAGTATATGAATAATAAGTAGAATATTAAAATATTTTTCTTTAATTAATATTATAAGTAGGCTTATCTTTTTAGTAGAGAATAAGCTATAGAACTATTATAATATTCTAAATTTAATCATATTATTAAACTAATAGCTAGAATAAAAGCTCTTTATAGATTACTATATCTATTCTTTAAGTAAGAATTAAAAGTGCTCAAGATTTGGTTAAATAATTAAGTAGTAGTAGTAAGAAAAATAATTAAGTCTTAATCATTAATAGAAGTATTTATTCTTTTAATATAGAAGATTAATAACATCTATTACTTTTATATTGATTACTAAGTATTTAATAAAATCATAGTAATAAACTAATACATCTTATTATTGATAATTAAACTTAAGTAGAAGATAAATAATACTAAACTATGTATTAAGCTTAACCTAAAAAATAGTTACTATCTGATATAAATATCAAAAGTAAATAAAGAAATAATAATATTCTAGATTTAATTTGGATTATACTATTAGTGAGTAATATCTTTTCAGTTATATAATATTCCTATTACCTTCTAAGCTATAATAGATTATCTATTATATAATCTATTAGATAAACAGTCATTATATATTTAAATGATATTCTAATATATATCAAGGATAAGATAGAATATAATAGACTTATTAAAGAAGTATTATTAAGACTAAATAAGGTAGATCTAGGGGTAAACTTTTAAAAGAATAAGTTTTATAAAAATTTAGTTAAGTTCCTAAAATATAGAATTTTACTAGAAGAAATTAGAATAACTAATAAAAAGATTAAGGAAGTTAATAACTGGTAAGTACTATAAAAGATTAAAAAAGTATAAGAGTTTTTAGGATTTACTAACTTTTATCATAAATTTATTAAAAGATTTTTAAAAATTATTTATCCTTTAACTAAACTTACTAAGAAAGATTGCTAGTAGATTTAGATAGTAAAGTATAGATAAGCCTTTAAAAAATTAAAAAAGTAATTTATAACTACTCTAATCCTAGTTTATTTTTATTCTAATACTAAAACTATTATTGAGATAGATGTAAGTAATTATACTATTAAAATAATTATATTTCAAAAATAGCCTAATAGAAAAGTATACCTATATGTATTTTTATCCTAAAAGTTCTTTTAAGTAGAGATAAATTATAATATTTATAATAAAGAAATAATAGTAATAGTATAGGCTTTTAAGAAATAGAAACTATTAATAAAATCTTATTAGTAGCAAATAGTAGTTTAGATAAATTATAAAAATTTAAAATATTTTATAAATATAAAGATACTAACTAGTATTATAGCTGAGATTATATAGACTAGGTTAGTAGTATTTAATAATAAGTGGCTTAAAATTAGCCTTACTTTTTATATATATATATATATCTTTCTATATCTAATTATTATTCTCTAAGACTTAAGTAAAGTCTTATATTACTCAGTTATTTTATTAAATAAATAAGTTTATATTCTTTATACCTTTAGCTTAGTTAGACCTAAATCTAGTAATTATATCCTTGTAGGCTCCATATATAGATATTCTAATAAATATTACTATTATTACTAGTTTGCTTCTAATATTACTTTACTTTAATCAAAAAGACTAATGATCCTAGCTAATTACCTCTCTTTTACTATTAATACTATTAAATATTTAGAATATAGCTAAAGAGATATTACTAATTTATTTAGCTATATAAGTAATATTAGAAATAAATATTTAATTCTTTTATTTATTATTTTAATTAATTTAGAGTATATTACTAATTATTTATATATTATAAAAACAATTTCTAATAAGAGTAATAAGTATAACTAGTATAATAAGTATAAGTAATATAATAAATAAAAACTTAACTAGCTTACTTATAAATAGTACTATAAGTCTAAATAGTATTATAAGTTTAAATAATATTATAAGCCTAAATAGTATAATAAGCCTGAATAATACTTTAAACTCAAATAGTATTATAAGTATAATAAGTATAAAGAGCTAAATAAGCTTATCTCTTACTATAAGCTAAACAAGCTTATTTCCTATTATGAACTAAATGAGCTTATCTTCCACTATAAGCTAAATAAGCTTATCTCTTACTATGAGATAAATTAGTTTATAAATTATATTATGAATATAATTATATAATAAGTATAACTTATATGATAAGTATAACCTATATAATAAGTATACTAAATACTATAAGTTCAATAAATACTATAAATATATAAATAAATAAGACTCTCTCCTTATACTAGTAAGTTAAATTAGATAGCTAAAAAGATATATATTATATCTTTTCCTACTATCATAGTATTTTTCCTATAAGATTTTAACTATACAGAGGTTTTTAATAGTAATAATATATAAGATACTTCCCCTTTATTAAAATACTATAGATTTATAATTTATATATATAATATACCTTATATTTGAGATACCTTAAGTTAGTTGACCTATATTATAGAAAGTGAATTAATAGTAAGTTATAAAGCTACTCAGTCTAATAGTTAAGTATTAGTATAATACTATTATATTTAAGAGAATATCTCATTCTTTTAAACTACTCTATAAGATATATAATAACTATTATAGTATCTATTACTAAGTTAGAGTAAGTAATATATCTAGTTATATGAGCATTACTTATACAATAACTATTATAATATCTATCTCTAGATTAGAATAAGTAGTATAATACCTGGTGTTCGGGTACTTTAGGTAGATTGATGGTATCTAAGTACCTAGATAATGATATTGAGATACTTTAGAGGAATAATAGTATATAGATACCTCTAGCATCAAGAGTGCTATGAGTAGTAAGTAAAAAAAATAGTAGTATCTAGATACTATTATAAAGTATCCAAATGCCTATTTTTTCTTGCTAATATAACTAAAATTATAAATATAGTCTTATAACTATACCTCTACTTTAAAGTATATCTGTAGTATAATTATTTTTTTATATATTAAAAGTTTATAAGTTTGAAAACTATAATAGTATTCAATTAAAATTTAAATATTTTATAATTAAACTATCTCTAATTTTCTTCTTTAATCTACTCTATTACTCTAATAATATTACTAAAATTACTTATACAATCTCTTATTTGACAAGTTCTACTATAGATTAGTTTAAATCTTACCTTAATAAACTTGATAAAATTATTAGTTTTAATACTTATAAAGATTTTATTATAGTATTAAAAAATATATATAATGAACTTAATATTTATATTACTATAGAATATAAGCTCTATAACTTTCACTAAAGGAATAAAGACTATTCTATTTACTATACTAAATTTATAATATATATAACTATCTTAAACTATAATAACTATATTAAGATTTTATTTTTTATCAATAGTACTAATATTAATCTTAAGACTACTTTTTCTTATTCAGCTTTTCTTTTTAAAATATTTAATAATTTTATTTAACTATATATTAAGTTAGACAATTAAGTCAAAATACTCTATTCTAACTTATTTAGAGCTTTAAGTTTTACTTAACAAATTTAATCTTTTATTTTTTATCAAATTAATCTTTTTATAACTATAACTAGAACTACTTCTAATCTAATAAACCTTTTTACTATATCTTATAAGTATAACTCTTTTATTACTAAGGTCTATAAATATTGATAAGATAATAACTTTATATATACTATAAAAGTTCTAAATACTATATGACTAACTACTTTATCTTAACTAAATCTAAAAAACTAACTATATTATATTATTTCTCTTAGTCTACCTCTCAATATTTTTAATTTTAGCTCTCAAACTCTTTTTAAAGTATTAAAAAACTAATATTTCTTTTAATCAATAATAGCTGATTAAAAAGTACTAGGATATATTTTAATACTATCTTTTTTAATATTATTTTCTTTATTGGTTCTAATTTATTTTCTATTTTGAAAAAAGTTTATTTAGTAAGTACTAATTATATTTTATCTATTATTTATTAAAAGTCTTATTAATAGTTAGTCCATTAATATCATTATATATATTCCTTTTAAATTTCTATTACTATTATTTTTTTTTCTTTTTCTTTCTCTATTTTCTCTACTTATAACTTAACATTTAAGGATCTACTTATCTTACTTTATCTAGTTAATAAAAACTACTTTACTATTTATATAGTAGATTTAGAAACAAGCTTCTAGTTTATTAACTTTGACTTTATTTTGAATATAAACTTACCTTTAGACTTAAAATTAAAATCTAAAGATCTTATATTTACTAATACTAAATACTTCCTGATAGGGTAAATTATTTAAACTTATATTCTAAAACTCATAATTGACTATTATTT